>VXBU01002275.1:2959-70417 GCA_013400315.1 Bombycilla garrulus
AAAAGCTGATACAGCCCATGGGCAGTTGTGAGAGGACTGTCCCATGGGGGGCGATGTTGCACAATGGCAAGATGCGGGCGAGCCATTTGTGAACTGTGTGGCCACAAGAGGACTGGTATTCTTGTGGGGGATCTCTGGCAAAGCATGAGGGACTCTGCTCTTCCTGTTGGGTTGGGGAAATGATTGTTCAAGGGCTGAACTGACTGAAAATCCTAGGTTTTGTCTTTTCATGTGGTTTGGTGGGAGAGTGAACAGTAGGTGGGGGGAGGACGGATGTTTTGAAGGTTTCCTTCTGGTTTCTGAGGGTTTTTTTCTTTCTTTTTTAGTGTTCGTTAATAAAATTTCTTCTCTATGCTTTAAGTTTGGGTGATTGTGCTCCTTTTTTTGGTCCTACCTCACAGCAGAAGTTGAGAAAAATATATTTTCATGGGTGCACTGGCCCTTGGCCAGTGTCAAACCATGACAAGATCACATATCCAGGCTCTTCTATAATAATAATGATAATGACTTTTTTACAGTTTAAAATACTAAATATGAGGGCAAACAAAAAAATAAATCCTTTTTACAGTTCTTACTCTGTGGGTAGTTAGGGATGCGACCAGAAGATTTCGGGTTATTATGGATAAGGTAGAACCCTCCTCTGAGCAGTTATGCAAGCAGAAGGATGTGACGCAGTGAACCTAAGTTATATAACCCTCTGTAACAGGACAATAAAACGCCATTGGCCATCTACCACGTTGGTGTCTGCGAGCTTATGGACCGGGCGGCCTGGGGTAGGCCGTCGTGCTGTTCCTGAACCAGGCTGTCACACCTCAGTTGAGGCAACATTACTCAGAACAAGAAATGCATTTCCTTTCCCAGTGTCATCTCTGAACAAAATTTTCCAATTTTTCAGTCATTCAAACAATATATTTTATTCTCCAAGGTGTTAGCTGTTTTATTAAAAAGATAAAGGCAGAGCACTAATGGAGGAAGCATGCAGTCTGCTGGAGTCTAGTTCAGTGCATGTTTGAAAAATAAGCCTGGCAAAGTCTCCTGGCAACACTTAGTGGAAAACACAGTAAACAAATAAGTGTAAGTTACATGAATAGTAGCTGAATGCTGGAGCCTTCATTTCTTAACCAAAAATACTTCCAATGGCTCTATGTGCAGCTGAGGAGCTGTTGCATCCATTTCAGTAGCAAACAATGTATGTTAGACTGTATACAGTGGACTTACTTAACAGAGGATTAAAAGTCAAACACTTCAGAGAAAAAGTAAAATTAAAAATAAAAGGAGCAATTATTGTCTTCCTCTGACTTTTAAAGAGATCATGATCTCCTTCTAGTTAATACAATTTTTAATCAGATACCTTAATGTAATCTCTGCAGTAGCTGTGTAAGTAATAGGGTAAATCTGATAGTTGCAAGGACTATGAGGCCTTTTCAGCAGGTGTTGGCCAAACCTGCTCTACTTTAATTGTACTGATTACTGTGTAAATTCTAGAACAGTTGTGACAGATTTATCTCTGCTTACCATTAAGCCAAGTGACACCACTGTTCAGGGGCTTAAACATAGGGGTTTTTCCTACAGGGATACAACTCAAGAACCCCTGCAGTCAAATCTTAACCATACTCTGTGTCTAAGAGTTGCTTTAAATTTTGAAGTGTCTTTTGAGCTCTGAACACTGTCCATAAAAGGATTTTAACCAATTTCTCATCTCCTGGATAATAATTTTTCAAGTTTTCATTGAAGGTGGAAACAGCAGAGAAGGCTAAGAAGATATAAAGAAAGTAAAAAATAGTTGCCCATTTTCCTTTCTTTAGAGAGAACTTTCATCCTTTTGGACTGGAATAATTCCAGAAATGTATGTTTCTTCATAACAATTTATTTTCATGCTTCTCTGTTTGTTCTGGTCTGGAGAGAACCAAATGTAGTCACATCTTGTCCACATTGCTTGCAATTTTACCATTTTACTAATGGCCACTCTAAATTTTCCTCCTTTATGCCATGTAAGCAGATGCTGACAGGACTGTCACTTCAACTTATTGAGACCTATAAGCAACCTATAAACAAAATCTGGCAATGTTTGCTTATTCTAAATTCAGTATTTTTATTTTTTACTTTCACTGCTAAGCAAGGTCACTACTTATCAGTAAGTCTGTCAAGTTACACTGAAACTATCATATTTATAATCTTATATAAAGGTTTTTAAAGTTTGCTTTAACAGTATTAACTGAACTTACATTGTGTGTAGGCTGAGATGGTAATTTACAGGCACCTAGTGCTAGTTTGGGATTGTTTTGTTTTCTAGACAGCTACTCTTCTGATTTTTGAAGTGCTAAATACCAGTAACTTTCTTTAAAGAAATGTCAGAATATTAATAAAAAGGATGTTACTCAAATGTTCAATGTTACAAAATGGTATGATTTATCTAGGCAACCTCTCTCATGGGTGATAATGTATATCAGTGGCAGAAAGACCTTAATTCTATTACCTAAATTACTGTTAAATTCAGAGCCATGGGCAAAGTTTTGCTAAATATTCAACACTTAAAATACATACCAGGAATTATGCAATGATACCTCTCCCTTCCTTGCAGTTATTCTTGCTCCAAATGATGAATTAACATTCTAAAAATCCGCACTGAAAACACCAGGACTGCAGACAGCGTTACTGCATTTTAAGTAACTGTATAGATACAGGGAAGGCAAACATTCAAAGCCTAGTAGCATTTTCACTGCTGGTTTCTCAGTTCTGGTGGTTGTGCTCTGAAAGAGAAGGAAATCGTTTGAGAATTGTTACACTATCTAAAACAAGAGATTCTTACATCTCACAGTAGTTACAGCCTGCCTTTTTGTACTGCCATAAGCCCTTCTTCCTTAATTGCAACAGCTGTAGCTACTCCAACTGTGTGAAAATGGGAAAGATTATAGGATCAGTGATGGTGTTTCACAGAAGAATATTTGGGGAAAACAATTAAATCTCAGTGATGTTTAGACAATGACAATCATAGTAAAGCTTAAAGCACAGCAACTTGCAACCAGGGATTTTTGCCTTTTTAAATTTTCTGTCAATATGACAAATAGAATTGTTTTTTTCTGTGATAACTCAAAATAAATGTTTCATGAACTCTTTTCTGTGACCTTTTCTGTAAGAGGCCACCTACCTGTGGAATCAGTCTGCTGCTCCATGAGAACTTGATCAGAAGGGTCTAGGTTGTCAAGCAAGCACGAAGGTTTAATACAGTCAACATAAAAATGGTGATAAAATTAAAATAGATACACATTTGCCATTCAGTGCATTGAATATTTCTGCAATGAGTAGTTTTCTGACTGTAACATAATAAAGCAAAAATAGCCCAATTTTAAATATGGAAATACTAATGCTCATAGGTGGAATGTGAATAGAAGCCAGGAACTGCAAGTTCTGTTCCTCACCCTGATAACCCACACAGCTTTGGCTAAGATTTCCTCTCTGTATTCATGGATCTCAGTCGGACATTTTGAGTTCTATGGACCCAAAGTACTAAGTACCACATTCACCATAAAAGGATGGTGAAAAAGTCAAACCCTCAAGACTGCAAGTTCTACTAACACTTCAGTTTCTTTGGGTCCCAGGTTGTTTTGCCATGTGTGTAGATCAAAACTTCAAGTAGAGAGAAGAAAAATAAATACAAAACTGGAGAGGAATAAGGACAATGGGTAATGGCATAAATGGGAAGGCCACAGCACAGCCTAAGACAGAAAGAATTAAGTTTAAAAATAAATGAAGCCCAACAAGCTGTTTGATAACATGGCCTCTGGCACATTAGAATTTGAAAACCTTAGTGTTTCCTTTCAAATAACTCCCATCTCCAAACCTGGAAAAATCTCTCTGGTGGCTCTATTTGCCCAGTAGCAGGAGCTAAGTCCAAATGTATGTGACAGTGAGAACAAAGGCACAAAATGCACATGAGAGCAACACACATTTAATAAAACAACCAAGGCAAGATTCTGGGCATCTTAGAGCAAGCAGCCTTACCTGCCTCAGAGAGCCTAGCAAGGGTACTATGCATTTCCCCCTTTCTCCAGCCTGCTCAGACATGTTCTGTTCTGCCCCAGCTCTCACTTAGGTGTCAGTTGTGTGCCTATGGAACATTCTTTATGGGACTGTAACCTATCTCATCCAAAATTACCAAGTCCTTGATTCCAGGAGACCCATATCATGGGAGCAAAAGCAGGCTGCCATTTCCATACTTTCAGCCCATCCTGATCAGGCCAGCCTAGTCCTCCAAAACAATCCAATCTCTGGGTCTTATCTTCTAGAAAATATCAGTTGTACATAGTATTAAACACAGTACTTACCGTCATGGAGGCAATCCCAACAGGAAAGAGAAGCAAGCCCATAATTATCCCTCCAGTCTTCTCCAGACTTCCTAATTCAGCTTCCAAAACTTACTGGGCTTACTGGGCAGGTTGACTTTCCCTCAGAGTGTTTTTGGTGCAGTTCTCTTTTCCTTTACTCATTAGGCAGAAGTATTAGCACTACTTTGATTTTATATCGAGATGCCCAATCCAAATAATCCAAATGAGGCATCTGTCTATCTGGTGTTCCTGAGCAGTTCTAAGCCCCTCATGTGCCTGCTCTTTGGTGGCAGGTGGCACCAACAGACGAGCTTCCAGCATCCAGGCTTCCATCTTCATACTGCAAACAAAATGTTTATTTTGTAAGACAGAGCACTTGATTTTTTAAGATCCCTGGACATTCACTGCTCAAAATGCATATCTGGAACTCTGATCCTATATTCAAAGCAGTAATTCTGTGCGTTGCTTATTCAGAGCATATGAGGAACTTTCCTGCAACACACAAACCCAAATCTTTTAGTTCTGCATGTCTAAGTGAAACTAGCACTAACATGAACTTAACTCTCTTTTTAAAGTCAAACAAAATGTGGAACAAGTTGTTCTGCACTAAGGAAGGAACAATTATGAAAATTAAAGGTCAAACTGTCTTCTCAACTACAGCAACATAAGTCCTGGAAAAAGGTTCTTGTATCATTACAGTTACTTCACTTTTACATTGAAGAACAGAGTGGACTTGGGAAAGTTTATTTTTAAATCCTCGCTTACTTAAATCATCAGGTGAAAGACTGCTGGGAGTACTTTACAAATAAGCTGTTTGGTTCAGCACTTTTAGAAGCTTTGAAGTGTGCAACCAGATTGTAAGAACTGATGAAAGACTGATTATAGTTCTCAGCTATTTTGACAAAAGCCTTAAAATCCTCCGTGTGAAAGTGATGAAATTCTGCTTTTAATTAGAAAATTAATAATTTTATTCTTGTGAACTACACAGAATTTTTGTTCTCAGATTGCTTTAACAGTGTGTCTGAAGTAAAGTGCTGAAAAAACTGACTGTACTTCAAGACCATAAAAGTGCTCAGATTTCTTGTTTTACTCACAGCGACAGGACTTTTAAAGTAGAATGATTATAGATTTTGCAAGGTTTCTTGTGTAATTGACAATCTAGGTACTTAACCTTAGGAAACAAACCACAACTTTTCCTAGATTCCAGTGTACATATCCAGACCCCTGGCTGTGTAAGTTGACTTAACTCTCCTCAAATCCTGATGTCTCAGACAAATTAGTAGGAGGATTACCATAAAGCAAACCCAACTAATTTCAACAATTTGAATTTTCTTAGACTGGTATAAATGTCTTGGTTTTGGAAGACAGGTGCCTGCCAAGGAAGGCAGGAGCCTCTCTTGAAATAGAAAATGTAAACCCCCTCCCTCCAAATTATTATAATTTCTAAAAATTAAAGGGCTCTCATGAGGATAGGAATAACAGTTCTTTAATATGTATAAACAAAATAAAGCAAAACAAAACCTAACAAACTACAACTTAATAGGAAAATTAGACTAAGATGCAGTATTACAAAAACAAAACCTGACAGTTAGAATACAAACTGACAGTTAGAATACAACCTGATACCCTTTCAGCCAGGGTGTTGGTAGCAGTCCAGTTTGAATGGTGGCTCCAGTAGTCCTCTTGGAGTGACAGATAGCTCTGTTGAAGCAGAAATCCTATAGAAGGGCAGAGGTTTCCTCCAATGGTCCAATGGTGATGTTGAAGTGTCTGGTCCTTCCTCTGGGAATCCATTGGGAGAAAAAGCTGCTCCTCTGGGAATTCAGCAGAAGCCAGATGCCTGTTCTGTCCAAACTCCCACATTATATCCAGGTGGGAATGCTTGGTTCCTCCCACTGGGTGGAGTATCTCACAATGGGCTGATGTAATTCTATGAGTCATGTGGTGGGGTCCTTAATTGCCCATTAAACAGGAAATGGCTCCCAGAGGGAGTCATCTATGACTCATGTGGCAAGGCATTGATGGCCCATTAACAGGAGATAGTTCGCGGGAGGAGGCAAGGAAAACACTGCCCCTCCTGGTTTTAACAGTTCATGAAAATGGAGATAGAATACATGCCTTGTGGCATATTTTACATTGTAAGCTAGGACAATAAATTAGCAAATTAATAAAATATAGGTACAGCTGTGAAATTAAAATAGAAATTGATGTTACAGCTCAGAATCTACTTATGTGGATTATGATGATACAATGTCTGAATGCAAAATAACCCAGGATCAGAAGCGAGGATGTTCCAAAACAGACAAAAACCTACATAAATGCAATATCCTCTGTCTGTGCTCTCCCCTCTTGGAGACCTCATCCACCTGTTGCACATGGCTGGTCCAACTCTTTCCCTGACTGTCTGTGAGCAGCCAGCACAGTTTCGGCTTCCTCTCTTGTGGCCAACATCAGAGCTACAATTATCCTGGTGCTCTTCCCCTCCAAGGACCTCCGTGACCAGCTCTTCTAAAGCATGTCAAGTTTCCTCAGGTTACAGTCACTTATAGCTCAACCTCATAAACCCCTCAGACTTGAATCCACAACTGATTATGGTGGCTGAACATGTTACCCAGCATCAGATGAGAGATACAGAAGCAAGCACATGCAGATTTCCAGCCCGCAGCAAAAACCACGTAAACTTTGAGCTTGCTAAGGCAGTGTCAGTCCTACCCTGTGACTCTCACAGCTGTAAAATCCTCTGACACAAACGTCCTGCCAACATCATGAACAGAGGGCTTCAAGACTTGACAGTGTTGTCACAAGGATGGCCTCACCTGTTCATCATGGTTTTAACAGCAGCCTTTTGGAGCTTAGTCAGTTAAAGGTCACTTGGTTATTTAAAGGTTACTGTTTTGGCCATGCACTGGCTAACAGCTGACAGCAACTTCAAATTCTTTCAGGTATCAGTTCTGGTTTTTAGTTGTTTACATCACTTGCTGGTAATTAGTGTTATTTTTTATATTTTAAAGATGCCAGATACTGAAAAGGTGAGGGCTTTAAAAGACTGAAATATTCCTTGATACTTTATTAGCATCGTGTCAGGCATTATTAACCTCCAGAAATAGCTGTATGGTAGTAAAGAGAAAAATAGAGCACAAGAGCTGGCACAAGTGCACAGACAAGCAGAATGAGCAGAGGTGTGTCACTGAGTGATATTGCCCATGTAACTGTCAGCCAGATGAGCTCTAAATGCTCTCCCCAGCTCTCAGGAATAACAGTGCAAGCACATTGCAGCACCAGAACTGCAGCAGCCCCAATATGAGCTCGAATGGAGATGAGCTCTGCAGGGAATGAAAAGGTGCCAAACTTTTCCTCTGCTGAGTTGCAAACACGGCTGCTCTTACTGTGGGTACGACTGTAATGTCAGGAGTGATCTTGTCACAGGAATTCATTCACTTCCTAAAAGGATCTGTCAAAAGCCCATTCCATATCAGTAGAAGAATAATCAATTTGTTGTAATACCAGAAATTAAATAGCATTCCACATTTGCTATTATGCCTCAAAACCATTATCACCACTCTTCTGAAACAATCAGTAACACTAAGTGATGGATTTTTGATTAATAAACATTAACAGCATTTATTACTGAACATAAGAAGGATAATCAGTACAGAAATTATACTTTGACTACTGGGTTGCTTGATCCTCAACCTTTGTAACATATGAACAACAAATAAAACACTTGGGCAGCAGAGGGTTGGGAGTTACTCAGATTAAACAAATTACTCATCAGAACAGTGACAAACTACAAAGCACACAGCAATAGCACCAAAACTGATATCTGTGCCAAGATATGTGTATTTCCTCTAGAATTCAAAGGACAAGCCCCAGAACCACTACAACCCCTGGGCAACAGCACCGCAGCAGCTTCAGCTGCTCTGCTTTGGGACTACCAGAATCACAGCAGCACTGTGCATTGCAGAGAATAACAGATCAGCTGCCTCGGCTGTCTCACCACACAACCCCACATGGAGCCATGGCGAGGCAAGGCTGGAGGCACAACTGTGTGCTTAAAGGTGGAGGGAAGAGCAAGACTGACCTTTTAGGGAAGCGTAACCTCAGTTTCTATTTCTGTTAAAACAAAATAAACACAGCTTTTTCAAGTTATTCTTTAAATATTCTTTATAGCCAAATTGTCTTTCTTCGTCCTTCTACTAGGAGCCAAAATCCTTATTCTTCTATACTGCTGCCAGAAATTTTGATCAGCGTCACATACATCCCAGCCAAGCTCATGGATACAATCAAGGTGCAATCTTGCTCACAAACTCCAAGTATTATCAACATATGTATGATTATGTGAGATTAAATAAAAAAAAGTCAAGACTCCTACCTCTCTTACTAAAGTTGCAAATATTTCAAATGGTTCATGAACATTTGAACTATATTTGCTCTGCAGTCAGTACCACAAAGACCACAAGTGGGATAGAAATCTCATAAAATCCTACAGTTGAGCAATTGGTAGCAGTCTGTAAGTCTGGATTACTCTTGAGTGTTTAGAATAATTATACAATATTTAACATGAAGGAAAGGGATAAAAATGAGACAATGATGTATTTACAAAACAGGTAGACATATGCATCACTGTGACATATCTATAGTAGAATGGAAGAGACAGAGAAATGTTGAGATCATCTTAGGTGGATGGTCTTAAACATCCATCTTGTATAATAATAAAATCATAGAATCCTAAAATGGTTTGGGTTGGAAGGGACCGTAAAGATCATCTCGTTTCAACCCCTTGCCATGGGCAGTGACTAGACCAGGTGTCTCAGTGCCCTTTGCAATCCGCCCTTGAACACTGGCAAGGATGGAGCTGTCACAGCGTCTGGGCGACCTGTGTGAGCGTCTCACATTCTCCGTGTAAACGATTTCCATCAAGTATCTAATCTGAACCAGCCCTCTGTCAGTTTGAATCCATTTCCCCGTCACTACATGGCCCTCTAAAAAGTCCCGCTGATTGGTGCTGTTCCGTGCGGCCCCGCCTGTGCGCATGCGTTCTGGTGCAACTGGCGGTCGTAGTCGTGCGTGCGAGCTGTGCGGTTGTGGCCGCCGCCGGGCGAGAGCGCTAGGTGCCTGCCGAGGCCATGTCGGGCCGCCCGCCGGGGCAGGAGGATGGGGACAGCGCGGCGCTGCGCCACAAGGAGGAGCTGAGCCGGCGGGTGAGTGGAGGCGGCCCCGCGGGGCCCTGTGCCGGGGTCCGGGCCGAGTCGCTGGCGGCCCCAGAGCCTGTAGCCTCGGGTGCGAGCAGCGTGAGGAAGAGGAGGGCGGGTGCTGTCAGCCACCGGGGCTCCTGTGCCCGGGGTTGTGTCCTCGGGCCCCGAGAGCGTCCTTCATTTAGCGAGCCTGTGCTGCCTCGCTGATAGATCGCTTGTCAAATTGTTGTTTTGGTTATTACTGCTTCCAGTTGAGCTTGAAATGTCAAGTGAGGCGCAGTGAGGTTTTTCTCAGAGAATCACAGAATATCGTGTGTTTCAAGAGACCCCCAGTGATCGAGTCTAACTCCTGCGCTGCTCAGGACACCCCGAGAGTCACACCGTGGGCCCGAGTGCGTTATGCAAAAGCTGTTTTAACTCTGTCAGGCTGCTGCTGTGACTTTTTTCCCCGGGGAGTTCAGTGCCCAACCACCCTCTGGGTGAAGAACCTTTTCCTGGTATCCAGCCTAAACATCCCCTGACCCAGCTCTGAGCCTTTCCCTGTGGTACTGTCACTGGTCACCAGGGAGAAGGGATCACTGTCTGCCCCTCTGCTTCCCCTCGTAAGGAACTTGTAGACTGCTGTGAGATCTCCCCTCAGTCTCCCCCAGGCTGGACAAACCACATACCCTCACCTGCTTCTCATATGGCTTCCTTCTAGTACCTAGTTCAGCTTTATCTGCCCAAAATGTCCTCAGGGATTTCAGCCATAGAGGCTGGTGCCGCTCATGTATGCACTCCCTCTTCCCTGGTGCCACAGCTTTGTTCAATCAATTGTATGCAATCTGCTGAGCCCTGAGGAACTTTCACTCCAAAAAACCTCATAGCAACCTTCCAATATACCACTGGGACCTACAGGGAAGCTAGAGAAGGGGCTTTTTATCAGGAACTGCAGTGATAAGACAAGGAATAATGTGTGCAAATTGAAGGAGGGCAGTTTTGGGTTAGATACTAGGCAGAAATTCTTTACTGTGAGAATGGTGAGGCACTGGCACAGGTTCCCTGAGAAGCTGTGGACGCCCCAGCCCTGGAAGTGTTTAAGGCCTGGAACAATCAGATCTAGTGGAATGTGTCCCTGCCCATGGCAGGGAGCAGGTTGGAACTAGATGGTCATCTAGTTCCCTTCCAACCCCTTAACACTATGTGACTGTATGAAAAAATTACTTCTCCATAGCCATGTTGTATAGAGACTGATGTTTTTGATTGCCTGGAAGCTGCAAAGCTGAGACACCACATAGCTACAGGTTGTCACTTCTGTTGTGCCTAAGTGGCTGGTTTAGTCCATAGCAGAGGATGGCTGTGCTGCTTTGCCTTCTTGGTGTTGTAGATACAAGAGATTGATGTAGCTGCTGAAAAGTTGTACTTTGAGTGTGCCACATTCAGTTTGGCTGACCTCACTCTGTGGCAGCTTCCTACTGTTGCACCAGTTCCAGGAGACACCAAGGAAGAGCAGAGAAACCCATATTGTTTGCTTCTAACAAAAAGCATTGTGCCCTCTGAACAGATTTTGTTTCAATTTTTGGCTTTTGCAAGAGTCCTTCTGATTACTCTTTAGCATTCACAGCTGCCATTGTAAAAGAAAATGGGAATATCTGCCACATCTATCAGTGCAGAACAGAGTGGTAAATCCCACTAAGGAAGTTAATGTAAAATCCAGAGCAATAGAAAGGTTTCCTAATACAGTTCTAGAGTATTTGGATTTTCATTAGTTTCATTTTAAATCTGGAGCATACCTGTGATTATAGTGTATAGTGATTGTTGATATTATACTATTTTTTTAAAGTTATTTGATGTTGTATTAGTTATGTACATGTTCTCTTCTGAGGGGAAGAAAATGTGTTCTCTGATTATAAATAGCTGTAGGTACTCTGGCTTCCCAGAGACTTTTGAGGGTAGGAGAAATACCAATGCATGAAAAATAGCCTGTTTCTAGAGAAATTAAGTATGTAACTTTTATACTTACTTTTTCTTCAGTGATTCATTTGGAGAACAGCAGCTATAGATGCATGTTGCTGTCTTAAAATATCAACAGACATGCTCACCACTAGGATTATAATGTCTTTTTAACGTTAAATTCAAATGCACCTTTTACCTTTCAGATTAAAGAGCAGAAGGTTGTAGTCGATGAGCTTTCTAATTTGAAGAAGAATCGGGTAAGGTTTTAAAATTTGCTTTTACTGATTTCATTTTAGCAGAGAAATAAACATAGGGACAAGAGGGGCAACAAAATCAGAGCGTGCTGTCTTTAATTGGTTGTAATGCATATTTTAATAAACATGTGGTCTGCTGTGCTCAGAATAATTTGTCCTGCAAATTATTTGGTTATGTATACTTGTGCAGTGTTGGGGTTTTTCGCCTTTTTAATGTTTTATTTATTTCTTTATGATGTTTGAGTTGATGGCAATGATTAATGAGGTATTCTTACTTTTTCTGTGTATTTGTTTAAAATAGAATGTGATCCCTTGTGGATGAGGAAAAGAGAAATTCAGCATTGTCTTAGGTTGAGCATTAAATGCTTTTGATGGTACAGCATTAGAATGTTCATGTTGGCAGGGCAGAACTTACCCCTTCACTTTCATACCAGGAGTGTCTCTTTGCACCCACACCAGCTTCTGCTGCAGTGTGGTTCCAGAATCTGCTGCTTTGACTTAATATAGTGTGGGTTTTATTTTACAGAAAGTTTATAAGCAGCAACCCAATAGCAACATATTCTTCCTTGCAGACCGGACAGAAATGCTGTCTCAGTGCAAAAGTAAGTTTGCAGTGTAAAAGTATCTAAAATAGTTAATGTTTAAAAGCTGTATTTGTAGTTGATTGTAAAGGTATATTAAAATGAGAAAATTGCAGCTGTGTGTCAAATACAGAGTAAAAGGGGAATAGATAATGGAGGTGATGATGGAACAAGCATTAGAAAAGTATAAATTTAGAAATATAAATTTAATTTTCTGGAGTGAACGATTGCTACTTCTTTGCTTTGATTTGCGTTAATAGTGTTGCCATTTTAGTTGTCAGTTCCCTGTTCTTATTACAAATGTTCAAGTCATACGGATTACATAGGCAGGAGTTGGCCATTCCCCTATTGCACTGTGGTTTTCTTTGGAAAAAAGAATCATCATCTTTGTATAATTAAAGAGGAATATGCTACATCAAGCTTATATGGCTTGTGTTAGTAATGATGGAACAAAACCATAGCACTTTGCTTAATTAGTGTTTTATGTTTATCACTTTATTGAACAGGTGGTTGGAATTACTAATTAATAGATATACTCTTAAACTTATCTACATTAAAACTTTCCTGTTCATGAAACTGATTGTGTAATTTTCTCTTACACAGATACATTAGATGAATTAAAGAAGGCACATCAGGAGCTGGAAAATTCAGAAAAGGCTAAAGTCAAGAAGTAGTTTGTGTGACTTGCCCGTTGCAATGTGTGGTATTTGCTGTGTTGTTACCTTGTGCAGCCAGCGTGCGATCCATGATTTCCTCAGTGAAGACATCCTCTGCCATCTGAGAAGAAGAGGACCAGACAGTAGCCAACAGTTGATAAAAACTGTGTCTGATCTCTCTTATCAATGTCTGTTTTCAGGCCATGTTCTTCACTTGAGGGGACTGGTGACTCCTCAGCCTCTGGAAGATGCCAATAACAATATTTTTCTTTGGAATGGAGAAATTTTCAGTGGTATGCACATAGGAAATCTAGAGAATGATACTGAAGTAATGTTTCATCATCTGGGTTTATGCAGCACTGAAGTGGACATTTTGTCACTCTTCTCATCACTTCAGGGTCCCTGGTCTTTTATTTATTATGAAGCACCCAGACACAATTTATGGTTTGGCAGAGATTACTTTGGTCGTCGTAGTTTGCTTTGGCAGTTCAGTAATGAGGCTGACAGTACTTTCTGTCTCACATCTGTAAGTGGTTGTTCTGAAGCAGGCAACCAATGGCAAGAAGTCCCAGCATCTGGAATTTTCAAAATTGATCTTAAAGCTTATGCAACAACTAAATCTTTGTCTTTAATATTATTTCCATGGAAATACATCTGCAGTGAGAAAGAGGTAGAAGAAACATGCAGTAATGTTCTTGAGCAAGTGTCAAAAGGCTTACCAAATCATATACGTCTCGTGGTGAATGAATCAAAGCTGTGTCTTAGAGCACCAGTTATCCCCTTAAATAAAACAGTTTCTAAAGCTTCAGGTGCATCTCCAGGCTCTAATTTTAGCAACATGAACTGCGTGGTTTCTGTAGAAACACTTCAAGAATTTCTTGCAGAGGAACACAAGAAAAAATTAGCCTGTCAATTTATTGACTCTTTAAATGAAGCAGTCAAGAGACGAGTCCTGTGTCTCTTTAGAGACCCAGATCAGAAAACAGGAGGAGTTCCAAGCATGTCTCGTAAGAAAGCACATATTGCAGTGCTCTTTTCTGGTGGCATTGATTCTATGGTTATTGCAGCCCTGGCTGATAAACATGTGCCTTTGGAGGAGCCAATTGATCTTCTCAATGTTGCTTTCATGATGAAAGAGCAAGCTAAGCATAGGAATACCACTAAAAGACATACCAGCCATGAAGTACAGCCTGATTTGCTTTGTCCTCAAGAAAGCTGTCAAGATTTGGATGCTGACACTGGTACTCATTTATCTTGGTTTGATGTTCCTGACAGAATCACTGGTAGGGCAGGACTGAAGGAATTGGAAGCCATTAGCCCTTCAAGAACCTGGAACTTTGTGGAAATTAATGTTACACTGGAGGAATTGAAAAAAATGAGAAGACATCGTATTAATTACTTAATCTATCCACTGGATACAGTCTTGGATGACAGTATTGGCTGTGCAATTTGGTTTGCTTCCAGAGGAGAGGGTTTCATTAGTAACCAAGGAGAACTGAAATCGTATAAAAGTCCTGCAAAGGTACTGTTTTGTTTTGTTTTCTGCCTTATGTTTGACTTCTGAATGTAAAAACACTTTCGTTTTTCAGAACAGATTCAGAAATCAGCTGGGATCTTTGCTATTCATAAGGCTTCTGAAATTCAGTGTCGGAGTGTAGAATATTCTATAATTACAATATTTGTGTAATTCTGGAGTTAAAAATCACATTCAGTTCTTCTGTCAGGTAATGTGCATGGCTTTTCAGTGAACTTGGATATGCAATAATATGAGTAGGAAAAAAATTACCACCATTATAATTCTTGATTCTGATTTCTCAGTTCTCTGTTCCTGCTGGTTTGTGTAGGGAAGAAGGAACTGTTTAATTTCAGCTGTTGAAGGCACAGTAATGAGCCAGATGTAATAGTGTTTTTTCTCTTGATAAAACATTTTACTGTACTGAGTAGCGTAAGCCATTTTTACTTTGTGTAATGTAGTTGTTGCTAACCCAGTAGTTGATAAATGATTAGTACTCTAAGTGTACATTCAGATAACTACAAAATATTACATAATCTTTGGCAATAATTTTTAAAGATTGGTGTTTAACAAGTGCTGTTTATCATCATAGAAACTAACAAAGACATTCTTCAAATATACTGGTGTATTTGTGATACATATGGCATTATTTTGATGTTTTTTCCTTGCTCCATTAGCAATATTTATGTGTACTTTAAGGTCTGATCATGAACATAATTCAAGTTACCAGTGACTTTACTGGAAATCGTTTCAGGCTTTGTAAATGTGTAAGGCACAGCCCATCCTGATAGGTACTATCTTTAGAATATGTGTATTAAAACTTTTCTCAAGGTGTAGTTAAACCTTTAAGGTCTTATACATAGTAACTTGCATAGATACTAAGATTTCTTATATTCTGTTTCCTCAGGTTGTGCTTTCAGGAATTGGAGCAGATGAGCAGCTTGCTGGATATTCTCGGCATCGTGTTTGCTTCAGAAAAGATGGCTTAGAGGGTCTTAATAAAGAACTTGAAATGGAGCTAGGTCGTATTGCTTCTCGAAATCTTGGTAGAGATGACAGGATCATTGGTGATCATGGAAAAGAAGCCAGGTATTCCTGTTTTAACATGGAGCAAAACTGGTTTTGCTGGTTAGATGCAGTTCTTAACACCCCTAACAAAATTTTAGTTTAAATTTCTGTGTGTTTTATTGTCTCTAGTTCTGCTGCACTTTTGTTAATGTGTACTGTGTTATGCAGTTCTTGGTTTTGTTTTTTTTTAAAAAGTGGTCTGTAGTATATTGTGGAAGAGTTTACTTAAGGAAATTTAGCAACTTGATTTCCATCTAGAAGTTTTAAGAAGCAGCAACAGATGTTGAAAAAGGCGAATTCAAGCTGGCTTTATCATTTGAAGCTAAACAGTCTTTTGCACAACTTTGAAGTGTTCTGGTGTGGACCTTTGGGAAGTGTCTCTGGAGAATTACTCTTAACAGAAGCAGTGTATTCCTATCCATGTAGTAGGGCATAGACAATATCCTCCATATTTCCTGGCTGTTAAGTCTGAAGAGCTGAAGAATCGTTTTAGTTGTGTCTACTTCCTCCATGCTACTGTCAACTTGAAAAAAATTCCTTAGGTGTTGTCCATGAGCAGAGGCCACTCAGGTGTGTGAAAGATTTTGTCATGTTACCTTTGTGACAGTGTTTTTCCAAATATTAGTTGCATATTTTCAGTTCAGCACAAGCACAGTTGCAGTGGCGAATGTGCAGTGTTCTTAACCATGCCCATGATTAGGTATGAATGCCTGAAATTCAGAATGATACCAGCATTTGTTGAGTAAATCTTTTTGTTTCAAAGTTACAGTATAGTCCACACAGTCTTTGCATGCGATAAAGGGGAAAACCAAGACTATTTATATGGAATTTTTAAAGGGTCTTTCCCCATGTAAATCTCTTTCAGGTTTCCTTTCCTTGATGAAGATGTTGTTTCATTCCTCAATTCTCTGCCTGTCTCAGAAAAAGCTGATTTGACTTTACCTCGAGGAATTGGCGAGAAACTGATTCTGCGCCTTGCAGGCAAGGAGCTGGGGCTGACAGCCTCCACTGTTTTGCCGAAAAGGGCTGTACAGTTTGGATCTCGGATTGCAAAACTAGAGAGCAACAGTGAAAAAGCATCTGAGACATGCAGCAGACTGAAGTTACTTTCAGTAGAAGAATTATAGAGCTATATCTTGAGATGTTGCACTTATTCGATATGCAAAGTCAGTAAATATTTTGAGTTTTCTTAAGAATGTGTGTTCTGGGTTTTTTTACACATTTGGACAATTATTAATAAACAGAGTTGTACATGTGTACATGTACAAGGAGCTCACTTTGAATGCATCCTGTGCTTTTAAGTTTTTTTGTTTTAATACTAAGAATGCTTAGTTTGGAATAGTAACTGGAATCACTTTGGTGATAGAAACACGGCATTTATTTCTCAACACTTGTAATCCAAGTATTGTCACTAAAGATAACACCATTGGAACAGTTTTCATTCAACAATTTATATTTGCATTTATTTTATTAAGCACCTTTTTAAGATGCCAACCATCGTATCTTTTTTAATCTTGGCACCTTGATGGAATCTTCTTCAACTCGTTTTGAAATATCAATTCCCAGAGGAGCTCTAGGAAAGAAAATTATGTATTTGTTAAAAATTAACATCATTATTGCCATATCACACAGATGTACAGCTTCACAGACCTTTTTTACAACTACCACGAGAGTCGAAGTATTTTGGTACATTCCCTGCGCTTCTAAGACTGTGACCATTAAAATAGCCTAGCTGAAGCTGGAAACATCTTTACAACGAGGAAATACTTAGTTTGTAGCCATTTTAAACTCTAGAAATACAGTTGTGATTTCAACGCCATCTTCTAAAGCTGTTGTTTTATTTAAATTCTGGTTTTAGTTGATAATTCATTTTATGTCTTGCTGATGAATGCAAAACACACTAGAGATTCACAGGTATCCCCTATGATAATCTTAAATAATGAATTGTCTATAGCAAGTAAAACTTTAAGTTTTTTATTCACTGAAATAAATACAGCAGATTATTTTTGAAGTATAATATTTTATAATTTTTCATGTGAAACCTGTAATACTTTTTTTTTTTTTTATTGAGACCATCCAAATCTGTTTTTCAGAAAAGGGAAAAGACCTGAAAAAAATCCAAAGTTTAGACCAACTGGTACTTTTGAAATATCCACATTTTGTTTGGCCTTAAGCCTAACATCTACACAATCATAGCAGGAAAATACATAGAACTGTTATGATGTAAGGTAAATTAAGTTTCTGAGCCAAAACGAACATAAATGCCAGCCACCATCATTTGTATTTAAAAGTGCCTTGGGAAGTAACTTGTAAAATTTATTTTTTATGCCTCTTTTTCATGTGACCTCTTGCCCTTTCACTGCCACAGAGAGCAGTGAGGAAGGAGACTGGGGATAAGCAGTCACTTACCTTGGCTCATAGCAGATGCCAGCAGTACTGTGTAGAACCCCCAATCCTGCACGTAACCTTTCAATGCCATTCCTGAGCACCAAAGCAATTACATAAAAATGTATATCACAACTCTGCACACCAGCACATCCTTCAGGCAGCACAAAAACAGGTTCTTGACTCTCATGTCAAGTTTGTATGTGCTCCTGTAATGTTTAAAGAGAAACAACTCTTACCATGCAATCATAATACCATTATCGGTGCAGAGTCTTGGAGGAGGACACAGTAAAGCAAAATCATTTGCATCTGCCAGATTCTGTAGAGCTTTTCGGATATACTGATTACTTGCAACTCCTCCTGATACGACCTGAGAGCATTTAAAAAAGAAAAAAAGACATTAACTCAAAAGTACTGATGCGTCACACACAACTAGTATCGTGTTTAGAAAAGGGGTTATCGGTTGAAGTTCTAAAACAGCAATAAATGCTGCATTTGCAGATTAAAACATACCAGAAAAGACTATGCTAAGTGAGATTATTATGCAAAAAGAGATTCCTGAAACACATCAGTCTAATGGAAGATGTTCCCACCCATGGCAGGAGGGTTGGACTTTGATGATCTTCACGGTCCTTTCCAAGCTAAACCAGTCTATGGGTTCTGCTGTAACTAGAACATCACGTATGGGGGAGCGTAAGGTCAACTTGTTATGGGAGGTTATATTAGATGGTAAGAAAATCTCTCTCTAGCTTAAAACCTAGTTAAATATTTGTATGGTAAATAATACCATATTAATTGGTATTTTAACAATATAATACAGATCTTCCTCATATGTCAAGGCAGAAAGTACAACAAGGCATCTGCATTTCCAAATGATGTTATAGAGTCAGATATAAAAAGAAAAAAAAAGTATACCCACCAAAGTGGCATTTTTTGATGGTAATATGCTGTTTTTGATGCAGAAGAGCATGGCTCGATACGTCCTCTGAATAATATGAACAGTCACTGCATGCTGTACTGCAGCAGCAACATCCTTAACGCAGGACAACATCTCACCTTCCTGAATACCTATAACAGTATATCATCAAAGGGGGCTCCTCAGTGTAGATCATCAAAAGCTCAGTTTGTATCTGGCTGCCTAAAAATACCTTCTTCTTTTTCTTTCTGTACGATGGCATTGTGTACAAGGTTTTGCAGGCCGGAGAAGGAGAAGTCACAGTTCCGATACTGTTGCATGGGTAGTCGGAAGGTGAGCAGATCCTGGTTCCCAGTCTGAGCCAAGTGCTCTATGGCCTTCCCCCCAGCCATGCTGTGGCACTCCGAGTGCTTTCTTAGGGACAGTCTCCGCGCCACCTAAGGGGATGACAAACAACGGACTTGGAGTCAGCTCCTCCTGAACAGCATCACTGCTGTAGCCCATGGAGTAAAATGTGACACCAAAAAACCCAATCTAATGTGAAATTACCAACAAGTCATGGTTAGGGTAAGATGTAACACCAGCCCAGCAGGACTTTTTTTTTTCTTGGAGTATTTAAAAATGCAATTCTAGAACAATCTGGGCAAACAAGGATCAACAAATTTTGCAGGAAATACTTATTACTCCATTTTTAAGCTATAGGAAACACACAGGGCTGCCATACTGTATTACCAGATACACAGGAAAAAAGTTGGTTTCAACTTTTAAAAATCCCCTTTCTGACTCCATGCGTTACCCAATTTTTTAATTAATATGCACAAATACTGTTTAAAAACAGTTCTGAGAACAAAGCCATAAGCCAATTTTACAGATTGTACTCATGGACCCAGAAAACTTAAGATTCTGAAGGCCAAACCATGCTTTTCAAACTCTAAAAACTAAAATTAGTAAGAAATGTTTTAACATGCATTGTTTTAAACATGACAGCATAATAATACCTCTATAAAATACCTCTATAAATCTTCTCTAATTAATACAACTTCTTTGTCAGTGTCATTGAAACACCAGTTTTGGTTATGTTGACTATTTGCTAAAATATAATTAATGTATATACATTACAGTTGATATTTTCTGTACATTTTTAACAATTTTTCGTATCTTAAATCTATGGCATTTCAAAAAAAAAAAAAAAAAAAGTTACATAAAATTTGTATTGAATTGAATTGCTGTCCCGAGGCTGATGATAACACTATCACTATGCAGTATGAATGCGATAAAAAGAAGAGAACAACTAAGGAAAGGTAAGGAAAGGAAGTATTACCTTATCCAGCATGTCACCTGGTGCAATGTCAATGGACTGTCCAAGCAGGAGGAAATCTGAAACTCCTTGTGCTACTGCCAAGAGGCAGTGGCCTCCAGAGATTAGGAGAACCAAGAAGGGAAATTCCAGGTGATGTGTGAGCCTGATGGTCAGTGCGTGAGCCTCCATGTGATGGATGGGGATGAAGGGCTTCTGGTGCCTGCTGACCAAGCTCAGGCTGTACTGCAGCCCCACACCCAGGCTCAGGGCGAGCCCGGGTTTCACGGTGGTCGCCACGGCCGCAAGCTCGGCCACAGACACACCACTGGCACAAAGGGCCTCTTGAACCACTTGTTCTATGTTTTCTCTGTGAAGCTGCTGTGCCACCACAGGAATTATTCCTCCTGCTCTAGTAAAACCAAGGAATTACACTGCATTAGTATTTCATTACAGATCCAATGCCATAAAAATAGTTTTCAGGCACCTCTTAACCTTGTTGTATCCTGCCTGATTCCTTAGTGCATTCTCAAAGGCCTTGTTTAGTGTCAGGGGCACTGAAGAGAACATAATTATCAGTGGACGGCTAGAAAAGGATTTAACTTGCCCTTTTTTGGTCAGATGCTTTTTAAATGCTGTTCCAAAACAATGTAACTTAATATTCACAACTCCCCACTTGTCAGCTCATGTTCTTAATCACCAATGCTTATATTTTATTCATTTTCCCTTTAAAAAGTTAAGACATTTGGTGATTTTTAACAGTAGCAATGATTTCATCTTTTATTCAAACTACAGAAGTAATCTGTCTCTCTTTGAAAGAAAATACTGGAGGAAAGTTGTTAAATGCATGGCACTTCTTTCCTCCCCCTTAGTACTATCTCAGGCAGTATGTATTGTGGCCAAAGTGATACATCTTCACACTTACCCACCACTTACTAAGTTTTATGGGGCAGGAAAGACTTTTACATGGATGATAATATAAGGAGCAATAACAATAATAATCGTTATTAAGGCAGAAGCCTTGAAAGAAGTCTGTTCTTACTGTAAATGAACTTCCTTCTGACAGTGCAGTGCTTCTCCCAGAACACAGCCAGCTTCATCCACCACAGCAGCGCCGGTGTCGTCACAGCTCGTCTCTATTCCCAAAACCAGCCTGCCAAAACGGTGCTTTCCAGAGCGAGCAGAGCTGAACCTCAGCCACGCAGCTCGGCCGTGCTTAACAGACTGCAAAACTCTTTTGGTAATGCTGTTCATCGTTTATAATCTACCTGGTGGTTATGGCTGGAAGACAACTTTATAGTTTATTATTACTGGAGCGTTTTCAAGCACCTGTTCTGCTCCGATTTTCTGAAGAGTTTTTTAAGTCACGAATGGGCACACACGACATTTAAGACCCTAAGAAAAAAATAGCTGGGAGGTAACGCCTTATTTTACCTGAATTACGAGTGAAGAGAGTTCCTCACTACGCTTGCTGGTGGTGTCCTAAGGGAGGTCCCAGACCGCCTGTGGCCCGCAGAGGGGCACCCGCGGTGAACGCTGCTGTGCAGGCGGGGCAGGGCAAGTCCGGCCGCTCTGCCTCCTCACGGGCTCGGCCCCACCTCCGCGGATCCTCGTCCCGCCCCGGCCGGGAAAACGGCGGCCGGAAACCCCAGCTCCGCCACGGCCGAGTCGCGGCTCAGTGGCGTGGTCCCCGTGTCACGATCTGTCACCGCCCCGCTGCCGGGCCCGGCTCCGCCCGCCGGGCCACGGGGCGGAGCTGCGGCCGGCGCAGCCGCCGTGGGGGACAGCAGCCGAGAGGGTGGAGCCCTCCCCAGCGCTGTCAGCCGAGGGCCTTGTCCAGCCGCCCCGAGGCACCCCGGGACCTGCGGACACCAAATTCCGGCCGAGTCTTGCAGTCCCTGCCCTTCGAAAGCGACTCTCAGAGGCAGCAGCACAGCCTTGTGATGGCCCTTATTTAAAATCAGCCAGCTAACACCTTCTGTGCAAAGAACACACGAACTAACTACTTCCAATTGCTAAAGAAAGTTTGTAACTCATTGTCCTTTTTTTTAACAGCATCTTTATCGATAAAGTAAATAGCTGGAAAATTACTGTAGGAAAAAAAAAGAAAAAGAAGTACACCACTGTAGGCTTGTCTTTTTATATTTTTAATTTTTTTTTCCAGCTCATTGGCTGTAACTGCAACCAAAATGCAAATCAAGTTTTAAATGGCGTCTTCTATTAAATTTGAGCTGGTTTTGGCTGGCAGACACACAGCAGAATTCATCCTTCTTTCACGACAGAAATAATTACTCAGAGCAGTAGATGTACCTCCTTTAATTCCAGAGCTGATAATAATATACAAGATTACCCTGTACTACACAGTACCCCTAAAACACAGCATTCCTCCACATTTCCAAGACATGCAAGTTATCTACACCTTTTTCTGCAAAAGCATAGTTAGTCCATGTGATTTACCTACTCACCTACTTCTAGTTCAGCTTCTATTCTAGCTTTCAACCTACACAGCTTCCCTTTCGTGTTCTGACATTTGCTCTGTAACAGAACAGCTTCTCCTAAGACAGCAGCAACCCTTTCCCCACCACCTCACAGGCCTCTCAGCTACTGAAAAATAACCCAGCAGTGAATACCAGAGAAAACAGTCAAAAATCCACATCTAAAAATAAATTGCAATTTTTCAGGATGTCCCATTTAAATACACAAAAGTCAGTTTCCTGGTAAGCAAAATGAAATAAACACAACAGTGGCAATTTGTAAAAGCATACATAAACTAAGCTATAGAGTTGATGTGGAAATCCCCTGAGCTGGCACTTAAGGACTTTGTTCAGTCATTGTGACAAAAAAATTTAAAAAAAATATCACAAGAACAGAGAAGGCATGAATTATATAATCAATTTATGCTCACTGTCACAGTACTTACTGTGGGACAGACTTTTACAATGGAAAAACAAGCACAACCACTTACAATCCATTACAGCAGAAACTACCTAATTTCTCTTAATCTAAGAATGTGGCCTCATCAGTCCTTGGCATCGAGGATTCTGAATTTATATGTGAAGTTACCACCTGCAGTATGGATAATGGATATTTGTGAAAAGCTGCTCTCCATTTCAGCTGTTACTTGCACCTTCTTACAAGCCACTTGCATCAGCCACACATACAGTCTTAGTGGAGATTAGGCTTTAGAGCTGGGCCTGCCCAGTTCTTCATGGAAATCTTTCTTCTACACATTTCCAACTCACACTGAAGTATCTGAAGGCATCTTCTTATAAAGTCAATTTTCATCCCAAACAATGCTGCAGGAAGCAGGAATTGTATCTCAGACATAAAAGCATCTCTCCCTGACTACGATGAGATACTCAGCACAGCAGACTACTACTTTCCTTCACATGGAGCAGCAGTAGCCATGTCAGGGGCAGCCAGTGTTGAACCTTCTGCTTAATATTTATTGATGCCAAAGATTCGAACCCCATGCAACTGCGGCAGCTTGGGGATAAGCACGGTCAGGAGAGAGGCTGTGTTGAGGATAAAGTGTGTTGGATCATACTTTGTGTAGAAACTTGTCAGGAAGTACCTGCAGGAGAAAAAGGAGCAAGCTTAGCTGATGGCAGCCCTGCCTAAAACACATACAAGGCATAGTTGAAAGAAGTGCTTTAGTGATTAGTAAGATTTTACAAGTTAACATCTCTGTCTGTACTAAATATCTCACATGAGGTTCTAGAGTATCTACAGCAAAATTATGGTCTAAGTCTCTTCTTCCCACACCTCTCAAGGTGCTAAAAAGCAACTCTTAGTCTACTGTTTCCTTCCAGCATTTCTCCCCACCTTGAGGAGTTATATATATTTTCCCAGTTTCTGTCCCTTATGAGCCAACTTTCTAAATATCACGTAGGATCTTCCCTCCCGTCTCATTGCCATGTAAGTGGACATATAAATTTTCTTCACGCACAAACAGAAATACTTTCAAAGTCAGATATTAAATACGTATCTGATTTTTCTTAGTTACACAACCACACCTTTGTTAACACAGACAGGTTTATAGAATTCCTGAGCCATTTGCATAGTGTAAATAGAAGACAATACGCACAAAGCAAAACTGACACCAGATCCCATTCACTGAAGACTGACACACGTCTAGCTCACAAGTTGCAAAATGCTTAATAAATGCTGTCACAAAAGCAATTAGTTTAGATTTTCAATATTTATGACTTCACAATCTCTTGAAGAACTTCAAGAGTTAACAGCAAGTTATCCTCACAAGGTTTCTAATCTTTAAAACCTGTCCCCTTAATAACTGTTTACAAAATTTGACTTCAGTATGTGGAATGTCAAAAGCAGAAGACTGTTGATTACATTATTACATTAAATAAATACTCCTGAGAGCTGTGACATAGAAATAAACAAAAAAAATTAGAAGAAGCTTTTAGACTGTAAGCTGCAACCTATTATGTTGCAGCTTTTGAAATCATGGCTTTATGTGTCAATTGATCTATAACATAGTTTTGAACTCACAGAATTATAGGAGAGATTGTGAAGAACTTCCTTGAAGATGTGAATTGTACTCCATAATCCAGTTGTTCCCAATGTGTTAGTAGCCTAGCTTTGCCCTGATCAGGTGTTTCAAAAGGAGTTCCCTTTACTGCGTGCAAAAACACATACATTCCCTGGGGAAGATAAAAAGTGAATACAGAGGCACTTTTAGTAATATTTTTAAATAATTGTTACATTGTTCAATGCATAAAAAAAGTAAAAAAAAAAAAAAAGAGTGAGTTAATTCTCACCCAGAAGAGCTGCTAGCCTGTAATGAAAAATTATTGAAGAGGAAGGAAGAGACAAGAAGCGATTTGCCTGAGACTGTGCAGAACTAGAATTAAAGCTCAAGGCTATGTGATATCCAATCCACTCCCTTGCCTTCTACACTAGTAGGCAAAAATTCCATAATTCAACAGAATTTTAACAAGGACTGTAATACGTGTGGGGCTGCTGATTTGCATCACTACTTCCCTAGCACAGTGTTAACAGAGTGATGAGCTGAGTGTGCACAAAGCAAAAATCTAACTACAAACACTGACAATATCACACAAACTCATGAAAACTTTCTCAGCCCCTCACCAGCTTCATATCCTTAGAAGCTTACTAAGCATTCTGCTGAATACTATCTGTCCACCTCTTTGCTGCTTCTCCTTAAACATGCTGGACTTTCCTTGTGGCTGTTCCTGTTTGATGGGAACATGCCATGTCTCGTTTGCTCTGAAAGACCAATTTGGGCCTCTATGTTCCAAACAGGGGAGCACACCCTCTTCCAGTTTTAAAAAACACTTGTTTTCTATCAAAGAGAGCACGCCAACTCCAAGGAAGAGTCTCTATGAGACAATATCAAAGATTTCCTTCTCTTTCTTATGCACATACAAAAATTTTTAATAGGAAAAAAACCCCACATTTCTTCCAAATTCTTAAAATGGAGGTGAAATCTCAGCAAATCACTTCATGTCTCCTTCCAACTTTTTTTTTTGGAACAGCCTCCAGACCAGAGTCCTGTGAACCTAGGACAATTTATTTGTTTAATTAATATTTTGATTCATGATGTTTGTAGTGTCTCAGTTTTAAGAACCATAAAGACACTTTAAGGACAGATCCAAATGCTTACTCCATATTTTATTTCATTTCCCAGTGGTACTTGCAGAAAGAACCACCAAAAATGCTTTCAAGGTTAGCTAAGAGTTTTCCATTAGTGGAAATTCAAGATTTTTTTTTCCAACCATTTGAGGATTTGTTTCCAAAAGAAGTGCCATTTAAATTCTGAAATATCCAACAGTGCAATTTATACTCATCTTCTAGTGTTCCACTACAAAACTACTTGCCAGTGCATGCTCTCATCCCTGTTGTCATTACAGCTACTTGCAATGAGCCCAGTAAGGCAAGTGGGAAATATATAGTAATACTTATCTCTGCCAACATCTTCTGAAGTCAGACATGTCTGATGTTGTCAAAGATAACACACAAGACGCTCTAATGACAGTTACAGTAGTTTTAAACCTATCTACAAAACCAAAAAGCTCAAATAATTAAAACTTTACATTCAAGAGGATATTACCCATCCTCAGTGAACTACCATTTTCCTAAATAAGGAAGGAGCTATCTTTTTCTCAAGTCTTTTTTGCTGGTACTGTTAAAAACCTGAGCTAGCAAACCTCAAGTATGATGTAAATTGCTGGGTTATGGCCCTCTTTTCTCTAAGCATGGGAGGACCAATATAGATACCTGCACTATTTTAAGTGATTATAAGAAAATGATAGCATCCTGGGGAGAGGAGCAGAAAGCAGTTCACAAACTCTTCTGCACACAAAAGTCCTCATGCAAATCATAACCCTCTGAATAACAAATGGTTTCAGGGCTGGGGTCAAAGCAGTTCAGTTTTTCCCACTGCTTTCAAGCAAGATTTCTCTAATGTCATGTATGGTGACAACATCATATGCTGAAGTCATTCTGAGTTAGTTAGCTTGCCAGAAATCAAAATTAGAAGAAGTAGAATACAAACATTTCTCTTAAAGAAAATAGGTAAGGTGCTAAGATTAAACATTTTGGGATACTAACAGATTTATATGGAGAAGTCAGTAGATAGTGTCCAAGAATTAAAAATGTGATAGTTTATGGATTCAGCACAGCTCTCTAATAATATACAGAACACTGTGGAAGTTGGTTGGCATGATGATTTTATGTCTGCAACGTTCTAGCCTAATTAAACACCGTTTAAAAGAATACATAACTACCTAAAGAATATTTCATGTCTTTCATGCTTAAACTGAAAGTGGTCATATATCACTCCTCCTCCACAAAACAGCCAATCATTTGTGAATTAGGCCAAGGAGAGGTGGTGTTTTGGATAGCAGGATTTCATTGTCCATACAGACTGGCTACTTTCCTCTTCCCTTGCTACTGAAAATAAATGCATCTGAACAACAACTATTCCAATTCTATTCCCAGAGAGGGTACTCACCAGGTTGTGAATGACATTTGTTAAAGTCCAGGCGACAGGGACACTAAAGAAGGGAATGCTGAGCAGGACAATGTGCAGCATGCCGACTCCAAGCGCATATGTCAGCCACATTCCACGGCTGTTCATCACTCGAGTGTTTGGATTTACCTCGCTGTGGGCAACTCCTACGTTCATTTTTACCCTATAAAACAGATCTGTTTGAAGACTGAGACTACTGCTACAGAGGAGTACTTAACATATGCAATTTTCAAATGTGGGGAAGAGCTGCTTTAAAGAAGCAGGTCTGGAGAGAATACATAAACCAGGATGTACCTCAAGATCCTTAAACTACGGTTTATTTAGAAATCAGTACAAAGGGACAGCTGGGAACCGTTTGTTTAAAACAAGTCCAAACAAATCAAACTCACAAGCCTCGTTCAGAAGGGACATCCTAAAAAAATAGTAAGCTGTGATGTTAGAAGCTAAAGTTGCAAAGCTGTAAGAAACCAAGCTAATAACTTTTATCCTCTGAATTAAGTTTCTCCATCCATGACAATATTCAGAGTTCTTTTCCACTTCCCACATCAGACAATCTTCCTTCTCTTTCTTGTTCATGTAATGGTAGTAAACAATTCTGCATACACCAACTGCCCAGTCACCCACTTCCAGAAAGAACAATGAAGGACTAATCTACGCCTCTTTTTCTTGAAGCAAAGTGCAGATTTCCTCTCCTCCCTATCTATTAGTTTCCAGACAGACATTTCCATCTTTTAAATCTGTCTGAAATTAGAGAACAGGTTCAAAAGTTTTCTAAGCAGCAGACATATGCAGAGATACACAGGACAATTTCATATGCTGATATATCCTGGATATGGACAGAACTTACCTACAGTGCCACTCTCGTCCAATTGCAGTAAAATTTGTAATATTTTTTTAAAAACCTAAACTATTTCTTACTTCAAACTCATGTGATTTCTGGGACTATGGATATTCATTTTTGGGAGCGGGATGAAGGTTTTTTTTAGCAATCATCTTAATCAGAATACAAAGGCACTGCCTAACCCAGCAAAAGCAAGCTTGCTTTTGGTCGGAGGTTTGTTTCTGACACTTAGTGAGGTATAGAGTATAAAATAAAGACAAAATACCCGAGTATTCTGCAATATGAACAGCAGTAGTCTAAAAATAGGTACACTGAACCTGAACCGAGGCATTGCAGACCTAAACCAGTACCTGTCGCAAAGCATTCCAAGGCATGCACTTACAGGGCACGCATTACCTGGGATGGGCGACGCGAGGCTGTTCCTCTCTCCCTGCGATGCAGCACCCGCCGAGCCAGTACCTAGACAGACATCTTGCCGTGACCGACCATCCCTTCCCATGCCACCCCCCGATTCCAGCCCGATCCGGGAGGCCGCTCGCTGCACCGCCGCGCTTCCTCCGCCATCCTCCCCTGGCGGCCCTGCTCCGCTGCCGCTGNCGAGGAGCCGAAGCCAAGCGTCGGGCGCCGGCTGCAGGTAGAGCCCGCGGTGCCCGTGGGCAGGGTCGGTCGGGAGGGGAGCGNGCGCAGCCGCGGGGCGGGAGCTCTGAGGTCGCGCCGAGGCTGCGGCGCCGGTTCCCGCGGGCGGTTGGGCCGGGGCGGCCCTGGGCAGAGGCCGGGCAGGCCCTGGGCGGCAGCGAGCGCCTCGCAGAGCTGGAGCGGTGCCCCGCTTCTCGCAGCGAGGACCGGGAACTGCGGACGGCTCTAGTGATTTTGGGTAAATTCGAGGGCCCACAGGGTTTATCTGCAGCTTTTCGCCCGTTTCTTCGTCTCATAAACGGAAGAATGGCCTCAGTGCGTGCTGGGGAGGGCCCCTGAGAAAGGCGGTGCTCAGAGGGGGCTTGGTGTGGCTTCAGACGTCTGTGGGGCCGGAGCCATGAAATTCAGGGATATTTTATTCCCGGTTGACCTGAGGATGTGTGGAACTGCAGTTGTTGGCATGTCAGACTTACTGTAAAGGGATACAAGGGTTAGGTCAGTGATGGGGCTCACACACAGAAAATGCTGTGCTTCCCCACAGAGCACAGCTCTAATGTGTCTGGACTATGAGGGGTTACAGTGTAAGGTGACTTGAGTTGAAATACGTGTCTTTTAGCTAAAAGACGTCGTGGGTTGTATGCCTTTCCATGGGTAGGACATCCCAGAGGTCCTTTCTGCCTTCCAACAGGTATTCCTGAGGTGCGGCCAGCATTGTGTCCCTCAGTTTGGGTCCAGGTCAGGGGAGGACACACAAGGCCGGGAGCTGATTCCTCTCCCCAGCTGCCTGCATCAGGAACACCTCACAGAAAATTTGTCTTTTGAGGTCCCCAGTGATTCTGTTTTAAGACTCTCCCATATTTTACTCAGTGTCTTTTGATGGAGAGGCATTCAGCTGCCCTCTGATTTACTCCCCTGAGTAAATCATGAAGCACGTGACACAGTGCAACAGTGCAACATGTGAATGCCTCAAAACCTGCTGCTCTGAACATGTTTTCATGATACTAATACTGGTTCATCTTCAGCAGTGCCCCCTTTCTCCTGCTGCTCTTGGTTTTCAGTTGGTGGAAAAACCATCTGTTGGATCTGTTTACCATATCTGAAAGTCAAACTCCCTTTGCAATGTAAATGTCACTAATAAAGAGAAAACTCCTTTGTAGCTGTTCCTAGAAAAATTTCCGTGCTGCTTGTACTTCATAACATTGTACTTCCCCTCGCACACACCAAGGAACCACATTTTTACTTTGTCTTTTATGTTTAAAGAGCAGCTGTCTTTAGAAGGATGTTGAGGCAGAGAAACGTCCTGTAATTGTTGTATCAGCTGCACGTACCCTGCAGGGCAATGATGCTTAGGGGTGTTGGCTGCAATCCCTCCCCAGGTCCTGGCTGTGTCAGGAGGAAATCTGGGTTTGTTCTGTTCCTCTGTGTATGCTCATATCCTTGGGACAGGTGCTGAGTGTGCAGTCTGTGTTCAGCAGATACCTTGGACTGAATCAATGGGGAAGCCAGAACTGTCAGGATTGGTTGCCTTTCAGTGTAAATAATATTACATAACGTAGCCCAGAGAAGAGAAGTAAACTGTTTGAACCATTTTTGAGGTGCAAGATGCTGCCTAGCACTGCTTTTTCCCCTTCCTGTATGTATATAAAACTGTGGTTGAATTATTTTGTGGCAGGCTACAAGGATCAGCAAAATAGTTTTCCTGGGGCTTGGCTTGGCTTTCCTGGGGTTTGTGTCAATGCAAGTACTTGAACAGAAATACATGCTGAAATTCACCGATCCGTGTACAATCTCTTCATGGGAGAGTGTCTCTGTAATATAGCAAGAATTTTATAACCCTTTGTATTTCCAATAATTAAAAACAGAGATCTTTACTGGTTTATAAGTCATCTTCATTTTCAAATGAGAGATAGAGTGACACAGAAATAAAATGACCTGCCTGAGGGCATGCAGTACATCAGATCAAAGAGGCAAGACTGTAATGGAGAATTTTTTTGGGGTTTGGTTTTCATTTTTGCTAGTAGATCCCATTGCTATTGAATATGGCTTTTCCTCAGCACCACTGTGTTGCCTCCCCATTTCTCTCCCAACACCTATTGACTGCAGAGGAAGCTGGGTCCTACTGAAACTTGAAAATTTCACTTGTCAGCCATAGTGTTGTGTTTTTCTACATTTCAAAGTTCCTGTGGAACAGTTTCTTAGAAATGTGTAATTGTAGTGTTCCTTTTACATTCTTTTTCTGTTACTTTTCAGCAGGTTCCCTGAATCTTTCCACCATGAAACAGCTGCCTGGAGAGACAATTCGGCTCCTTTCAAGTTCTCAGGTGATTACTTCAGTTGTCAGCGTGGTGAAGGAGCTGTTAGAGAATTCCTTGGATGCCAGTGCTACAGGCATTGATATTAAACTGGTAAGTCTGTCTCTCAAAAAGAATTGAATATAAAATAAGATACCAGGAAAATTGTTCCACTGCAAATGTGTTTTTTTAGGCTGTTGTGGTTTGGGGAATGGCAATGATTGTTATATATTTATATGCATATATTTTTACCTCAAGTGAAAATGGTACAAAATTAGTTTCCATTTGTGTTTTTGAGTCCCTGCTCTGAAACAGTAAGGCATTTTTGTGCTTCTGAATGCATTGTGGGGAAAAAAACTGTCAGCTTTCTTAATCCTCCTTTTCCTATTTAAAATTTATGTTTTCTGACTAATAACCTGTTTTGAAAGATGTTGGATTTAGGTTTGCTGTTAGGCTGACATATGTAATGCTCATTATAAAGTACTGTAAGAAAGGAGAAAATGGAGACAGTGGAAAAGCTTGATGGCCATTCAGAATAAAAGATGTTTTTGTAATGCTAATCACCACCCTGTGTCTAATTAGCATGGTGAACTCTGGCTACTTCTAACTTTTTATAAGCTGTTCTAAAAACTTAACAAGGATAGTTTCTGACAATAGAAAATACTACTTTTAATAAAGAGTTTGAGCTTTTTTCCTCAACAAATTTGATAAAATGTGTAACTGGTCAGCTACTCTTGCTGTCCTATTTCTGCTTTTGCAGTGTTTTGTCAGCAGCTGTATAGTAGCAGCATCTCCTGCTTAGTAAGAAAGAAGTGTTGTTATATCCTGTATAAACATATGTATTTAGAATTGTATCCACTTTCCTTTCTGCAAATAACAGTGAATGTATAGGATATTCCCGAATTAAGTGTTAGACAAATGCTCTTAACTAGGAGGGCAATTCAGTTTCTCCTTGTTTCTTTGTCCATGTCTGCTGTATTTTCTGAATTAGTCTAGAGTTTTTCCATCTGAGAATGCTTTCCTGCAGATGCCAAGGATCATGTTTGTTACTGCTTTGAGTGAGCTGAAGATGTTCTCTCTTTGCTATGGTTTCTCATAACCTCTGTCTTCTCAGTGTTTAGATTGCAGAGTGTCTTGTTTCATGAGTAACTCCAAAGTGAGTAGTGTGTGCACAGTTGTTGGGGGTAAAGGGTATTGGGATCAGATGCTGGGAGCTGAGCAGTAACTGTAAGAAATGAACAGAAAGGTTTTGGAGTGTTCCAGAATGGTTGGAACAAACCCTGCAGAGGAGAGAGCCATTTAACCAGCGTGGGTTTCACGGCACAGTAACCAGCTTGTCCCAATTTTCAGTGCAGGAGTCATCTACACCACTCTTACATTCTTGTGTCAGTCCAGCCCAATCCAAAACACTGCAGTTCCAAACAAACAAACCTGGCTTTATGCAAGTTGTCAGTGATTAAAAGAGATTTGATGATTATTCTTCTGTGGGTACTAGGGGAGAAGAAAAAACCTGCACTCTGCACAACTCTAGACAATAATACTGTAAAGCAATGAATTTTTTTTTCTGGTATTTTTAAATGGGAAATTAAAATAACTGATCCTATAATAGAGGTTAATAACCATATTAATTCTGGGTTAGTTCAAAAGCATAACAGAGAAGAGGAACTTTGAAATTTCATTTTACAGCTTGATGGATTTTTCCTGAAACTGCAGCATTTTCATTGTTTTAATCTTTTTCAGATGGAATAGGAGGGCATAGTTTATCCAATTTGCTTCAACAAAAGTAACAATTACTTTCTGACAGACAGGAATTAACCTGAAGATGGAATGAGTCTCAGTTAAGAGCCAGGGCAATGGTGAACTGTAGTAGGAAGCTTTGGCTGGTGTTTAAGTCATGATTGACCAAATGCCCATAGGTGATGTTATTTGGCATCTTTGCACTGTGTATCAAAGCTGAATCATACTGATTGGCATCAGTGACCTGGCAGAGCAATTTAAATGTGTCCTAGGTTCTTAACCTTGGTAAGATTCAGCTCATGGAGGAAGGTGTTACAAAATACAAAGTTTAAGCACTGTAATATTTACATAAAGCATGCACAAGTGAAAGTGAATAAGATTAGAAGACAAGTAGAGAATCATAAATCTCACTTTTCTTAAGCAGCTAACTGGTCTGAAAGTAAAAATTAGAATGGAAAATAGGCGCTCATTGTAAAACTCTCAAACCTTTCATTAGCACATTAGCAGCAGGGTAGGGGGGTTTCCTGCCTCTATTTCCTTATGTGTTTTTGTGACCAGTTGGGATGTGTTGCTTAGGTCTGTTTTGCTGCCCAGTAGGAGGGTGACTCAAACATGAGCAAAGGCATTGTTTTTTCACTTGAAGAGAGCTTTTGCATCATTCATTACAATGGAAAGTGAAATATACCCATATTTCTGTTGTATTTTGTGTATTATGGTTCTGAGGCAACCCCAGAGGCTTTTGATGTTTCCTAAAGCAGATTATGTGTGAATACAAATGGTTTCTTTAGATACCTTTCTTGTAGTTTTGATTGCATCATTTTTTATTCAAGAAATGCCTTGTGAGTATATTAAAATTTTTCAGGAAAGGCCCAGGTAGGACAGCAAAGTGTGTTCTGTTTAATCAGTCTGCTTTCAGTGATCAACCATCACATGCTCTGTGCAGCATCAGTGGTGGCAGCTGCTGTTTTAAGATATTATTTCTAAGCAAAAGTAGTTTTAAGGTCACCTAGATGTATTACACACTACAGCACATCTTTTGTGTGTTGCATCATAATCTTTTTAAAGAGCCAGTCTTGCTTCTGTGAAAGAAGCTTAGTTAGTGATCCTTCAGCTCTGATTACTTTCTCTTCCTGGCTTGTGGTTCTCCTGGATGCTGCTCACTTGTGCAGACTGTAATGTAGCTGGAAAGAAGAAGCTTTTGCTGCACTTGTTTGAGATGTTACAGAACCTAAATTTCATCTTTTATTTAGCTGTTGTAAATATCTGGGTTTCAGAGTTTTACCCTATTTACGCTGGTGCCTGCTGGAATGACATCTTTAAACTGAAATTCAGTAAAATATGCATTGCATGTAAGTAAAGATAAATCACAAAGATTGAACTTTGTTTCCTTAAAGACTGTTTTAAAAGAGCCTCTAGGAACCTTTACTTCTTTCTGTAAAGTACTGTATCTCTTTACAAGCTTTTTTATTACCCTCACCTTTCATGCCTTGTCCCCCATTAGAATTTCAGCCTCTGTTTATTGAACTTGGAAAACAGAACTTAGAAAATGTAGTGGAATCACATCAGTCAAAACTGAAAGTGGAAATGGTATGAAGTGAGGCTCTACTAAATTCAATGGATGCAGAGCTGCATTCAAGTGATTTCAAAAAAATTGATACCAGGTAGGTAAGAGTGGTGAAAAGAGGCAAAAAATCTTCAGCTTTCCAGCTATAGGTCTCCTTTTGAGATTAGGTTTCGCTGTTTCCAAATCACAGGATATGAATTATGTTATTTTATTGGAGAAACCATCACTGTTATCCTAACATGATGTATTTTTCCTCTTCTTTTTTTTTTTCCTTAAACAGTGACATTTAATGGTTGCTCATTTCCTCCAAACAAGCAAAACTTCCAGTTCTGTATAGATTGTTAGAAGCTGTAACTTTAGCTGCTTCAAACTTACATCTTAATTAATTTGGTTGTTTTACTGCTCCTTTGGGTTTTGTTCCTTTTTTAGGAGAACTACGGGTTCAGCAAAATAGAAGTAAGAGACAATGGCAGTGGAATCAAGGTTGATGATGTTCCAGTTATGGCAATTAAACACTACACCTCAAAAATCAGCTCTTCTGAGGATCTTGAAAGGCTCACAACGTATGGTTTCCGTGGGGAAGCTTTGGGATCGATTTGCAGCATATCAGAGGTGAACACTTGCTATAAATGTGTAGCCTTTGTGTTATGATTTTTGTTGTCTGTGTTCATGAAAGTTTTATCCTGTGCAAAGACTTTATTCTGTGCAACATTAGTTGCAGCAGCCTGCTAGCAGTATGCTTTCTTCCCAAAAGCCATGTTGTGTAAATTTCTTGTTCGTGTCAGTCTTGCCTTTCTGTCACACAGGTCACAGTAGTGCTCTGTTTATTTTACTCAATCAGAACAGGTAACAGGCAGATTGTGTTGTATTCTCTTTCCTTTTGTGTCAGGGAGGATGGTGTCAAAGAGGATGGCTGGCTTTGCTACTTGGCTTAGGGTAAATCAAGTGAGGAGCAGCAGGTGGTGGCCAGAAGTAGTTTCAGGGAACTGATGGCCCACATAAGCCACCATATCAGTAACGATTTCTGCCTTGTTATCTAGGTGATTAGCAGCCATGGATCTTGCTGGGCTCTTTATTGCTCTTTGACATGTATGTGACTGCAATTGCACAAACTTTGTCCCTGTGAGCAAACAGGAACCTGCTACCTCACCTATCTGAGTCAGAGCCATATGTTTGTGTTAAGAAGATTGGCAGTGTACTGACATTTGCGACTTAACTTCTTGGCTAAAAGTAAATACTTTTGTTCAAAACCATCTGAAAAATGTTCAAGCTGTTAAAGGCACAGCACCTGCCAGATCTGTTGTGCCTCCCCTTTCTGAATTCGTGCTGCACCAAGGTCAAGTTTTGGATTCCAATCTGCCGAGGATTAGATGGTGCAGAAAGGTACCAGTGCCTGTCTCTGGTTGGAACCATCAGCTCTTGAGGTCAGGACAGGTGATGTTACAGCTTTATTCCTTGGTGCCTTGGGCTGAATTCACATTGCACTAAGCAGGAATGAGTTGTGTATTTTGATAGAGATTTCCAAAGATGCTTTCAGAAGTGTTGGTGTTTTGATAGATGATGACAGACCTCAGTCACTGGTTCCTTCTAATGAGCTCTCAGAGCAGAATGCCATCTGTTCAGAGCTTTTAATCAGTTCTATGGTGTGTTTCATAAGAGACGGGAGGTGGCCTGAGTGTATTAAGTGCTTTAATAGGTATTACTGCTTGTATCAGCAATTATGTTAATTAACACTCCTGGCATTAATTGTGTTCTGCCTACCCAAACTGCCCCCTGAAATTTCAATTTGAAGGTACTTTGTTATTGGCCCTTAAGTAGGTCTGTAATACTGTAATTTCCAGTTAATTAATTATTGTTTTTCTCTCCAGAGGCATGACTGAATACTGAATGATTCATATGATACTCTAAAATAAGCCAAAATATCCTGAAACTCTGTATGTGTGTTAAACTTTGTCTTCCAGGTGGTTAAAGGGCGCTGGTTCTGTTATTCACAATGTTGGTACCTGAACTCTGATTTATGATTGTTCTTGCTAAAGCAACCTGTATATTACCTTAATAGCTTACAAAACTTGCTGTGAGTGATTGTCAGATATGTTTAGGTGTGGAAAGATAATATATTGTTTGTTTGAGAGTAGTCTTTAAGTTTGTGGAATCTCACATGAATTTAGTTTGTCATGCTGTGTTTGTCTCTCAGAGGGTAAAAATGTGGAACTGTCAATTGATAAAGTTTATTTAATCTGTGCTAGAACAGAAAATAGAGCAGTGTGTTGTAGATAGTAGGAATTGCTGTGGTCTGTGATTTAGTGTGGTAGAACTGCTTTTAGTTAAATGGCAGGAAGCATGCAGAATAATGTGGAGTGTTTCTGTGCCTGTAAGAAATACTTGCAGAAAAGTTCTATAAACTAATTAAAAGTAATTATGGGGATTAAAGTAACAGAGTGGTGAGTGTGATAGCAAAGCTTATCTAAGCTCATTCTGAACTTTGTCTGTCACTCATTAATGTAGGTTTTTTTTAAATCACTCTTTAGGTTTTGGTCACGACAAAGACAGCTGTTGATGATTTCAGCATTCAGTATGCTTTGGATAGCAATGGGCATGTAACCTCTAAAAAGCCCTCCCATCTTGGGCAAGGTAGGCTATCACTGTTCTGGTATTGCAAGGTGACTGATACATTTTGTGTTTCTCTGAGGCTCTACTGGATGTTGAAATACCTGTTGGGTACTTAAAGGCTGAGTATGAAATCTTTGCAGCTGTAAACCTGCTTTGTGTCTGTCAGCTGAGAAAGCATTGTCATAGTGTAGGAAATTATATGTCTTGGAAGTCGCCTTAGATTGTAATTATAAACTAGTTTCTCCTTCTCTGACTCAATTCTTCAAGCTGACAGTGGAAATAAAACCTGTAAAATTAAATGCTCCAAGTCTGTATAAATATATGAAGGATTTCTTTGGGAGCAAAATAATATTTCTGTACGTAGCAAAATCCTTGCTTAAAGGACAAAGAATTACCCTGCTGCCATACATAGGAATTGCTGGAAGCAGCATGGCTATAGGACCAGGCAAAATCACAGTTCTTTCTAACCTGCAGGAAGGGTGTGTACCTAATTTTTACTAAGGAGTTTTTTTTAAATTTAGCCTGTATAGTGTTTTCCACAGCCAGAAAGCCTGCAGGCTGCAATGTCTTTCATTGAAATGATTGAATTATGTGACATATTTAATGCTTTGCAGTATCCTTATGGGCTAGGAATTTATGTGGTTGTGTTGGCAGGTGAATATTCCTCCTCCTACTGTGTGTACTGTACCTTGAGCAGAGGTATTTGGCACTTCAGGTGCTACCCTAAAGCAAATGCTTGTGAAGGTCCTTAATGAAGCACAGTGTTCCTTTGCCTCCAGATATGTGTGATTAGATTCTAGTGTGTTAATTAATCATTTTGCTAATGAAGGCTAACTCATGCATGGAGAGAGTCTTCAGCTTTATGTAGTGCTGATTCTTGCTGTTCTCAGTGTGTATGAAAGAAAACTTAATGCTGCAGTCACAATTCTAAATAAAGGAGAAGAATCAAAATTCTTGAGATACCTTTTTTGGGGGGGATGAGTGCTAATTTGGTGTATTCTCATGCTAATAACCTGATTTAGTGCAGCAGAATACAAACATGTCTGTTTAAGTAAAAATAGTTTCCTCAGTATCCAGTCAGTGATTTGCTTTCAGTGTAATTTCTACTTTGTTTTTTTATCACCTGCTTGCAGGTACTACAGTAACAGTCCTAAATTTGTTTAAGAATCTTCCTGTAAGAAAGCAGTTCTACTCAACATATAGAAAATGTAAGGAAGAACTGAAAAAGGTCCAAGATCTACTGACAGCATATGGTATCATAAAACCCGACCTGAGGATAACATTAACACATAATAAGGTAAAAATTAGGGGTATTTTCTGTCAGCTATCTTAGTGATCAGTTTCTGATGAATCCATGCAGTTCATGTAGTACTTGTATAAAAACTTTAATTCTTAAAATTTTTCTTTCATCATAGCTTTGTTTTGGATTCACACTTACTTTTTCATTTCATAGGTGTATATTTATAAAGGCTACATATTTTGATGTTAGACTCCTAAAACTCAGACTCAGGTATTTTTGGTCTCTTGCAACAGATGCGTATATATGAAGTATAAAAATTATTTTACATGCTAGTGGTTAGTAAAGATGGTGGGGATAGTTTGCAAACAAAGAAGTGAGACCTTACTAGGCCATGGGGCCTGATAAAGTATTAACCAAAGCCACCTGAACAAACTTTCAAAACTTACTATTTTAGGCTGTCTACCTGGATGAAAGCTATAGTTCATACAAGCAGCCTCTGAGTGATAAGAGCCCAGTACATAACAATGATTTTATTTTAAAAGGCTGGAAAGTTCAAAACAGTTTGTCATTGGTGGAAGAACAGTAAGCTGTTGTAACAACAAGCTTTAGTTAACTTGTTGTTCTTGGTTTTGACTTGGGAGGATGAATGCAGAGGTTACTTGGAGGTTGACTTCACTGCATGCTGAATGGTAATTCTACATCACAGCTACAGAAATGACATGTTGAGCAGTTCGACTTAACCTGACCCAAATTTACCATAACAAATTTCATTCGGTTTTTACACCTCCGAGGTGGAAACTGTGCTAATGAACTTCTAAGTTGTCACAAAGTAGAGAGTGACATCTCGTGGCCAGATTCCTCAGCAATTGTTTCTGTTCTAATGCTGTTTGTTAATACTTGTCAAGCTCATTGAGACTTGATCAGTTACCCCATCAATCAAGCATTCACGCTTCAGTTCCTTTTCAGTGGGAGTAGGAAAAGACACTGTGTGCTTTTCTGAAATGACGACAGATTTCCCTTCCTTTTCTTGACTGGTTTAACATGCTTTGATTGTATTTATGTATGTATTTTTAAATATCCCTCTGTAGATACTGTGGAAAACCAAAGCTGGCTACAGAATTAGTATTTCAGGGCTAAAAAAGAGCAGCTACTTGCAGTCTTATTTGATTGAGAATTTGAAACCAGACATCTTGGGGGAGGTATCTGCTTCCAAGATTGTATTGAGCTCCTTCTCCAGTGGTCTTAAGTACTGGTTAATAAAACTAATTTTGTCTTCATGGTGGTTTGTTCTTGCCCTCTTCAACAAGTTGCAAGTGCTATTTTCTTTATGGTATTTTGATTTCATCCCTTTGATCAGACTATTGAGTATCTTGGGGTGTTTTTTCCTCTGTACAGTGGCAGTAAGATACAAGAAGGTGATTACATGTGTTTTTCCCAATACTTCCTGCAAAAATGGTGTGAAGAGTGGTATAATAGTTGCCATTGCACATTGGGGTTTTTTAAACCTCTCTTATTAGCTTCAGAGGTACATTCTTCAGTACCCAATTTAAGGGGTTATATGAATGGGTAAAAGAGTTTTAATTCATTGTAATGACGGAGATGGTGCTGGGTTTTTTTACTCCTCATTTTGCACTGCCAGCCTTTTGTTTGTTCAATTTAGTTTTTAGAAAAAGGAAAAGTGAGAAAGTTCTCAAACATTTCATCACAAGAGGTCGCTCAGTAGCTATTGCTGAGACAGGAAAATTAAAGGCTTAAGTAGACAGAAAGTGTAGTCTGTCTCTGTGCATGTGGAGATGCTTTAAAACAGTCTGAAAGTTAAAAACTGAATTGAACTTTAAAAATTTGAATTCAAATTCCCATCTTTCTACTGCCCTTGGCATTCTGTGCAAAATTAAAACTCACCTGTTTAAAAATTTTGAAATTTGAAATTCTGAATTTCTAGTGTAAAGCAGCTTGCAGTAGGTCAATGGTGCATTTGTTTTACCTTATCACAGAACATGAGTATTCTTTATTTCTCTTGCTTTTATATTACCTATTAATAATTTGGATCAGGAAGGGTTTTTTTCTATACAGACACTACAGCATATCTGTGCTATAGTAATACTCTGCTGGATAGTGTTGTTGCTGATGTTTTTTGTGTGTGTTATACTTTTGTTTGAAATGTACTAGGAGAAAGAATCTGCTTCTTAGAATATCTTTGGTTTTATGTAGCTCATAGATACTATGTGTTCATTTAAAAGACAAATTGTATATGCAGTTATTCAGAGGACTTCTTAGAATCCCAAATTCTTGAGGCTGAGCCAGTACTTTCTTTTGCAATGGGAGAAGATACATGTTGGGAGTACGATCAGGTTCCGAGGCTTAAAAGAGCAAGAAGATAGCAGAGACGAACTATTACAGAAGGAGGCAAGGAAAGATGGATTGAAAGACTAGAAAAGATAGTAAGTGAAAAAAGTGTAAATGAAAATGTATTTCGGGGAAGTTTTCTAAATAAGTTACAAAAACAGTACTTAAAAAAAAAAGTCACGCCAGAAAACAAAACCAAAACCAACCCTTCCCCAGAAAAAACAAATCCCCCCCAGTTTAAAGTCCTGTATTTTATATGAAGTTGAAGGAGAATGGTGGATTGGATGGGGTTTGAGCAAAGTGCCCATGGCTGGAGTCCCTTTCAATCCAAACCATTCTGTGATTCTGTGAAAGCATAGCCCTGGCTTTTCTGGGGAAGAGTGTAGTAAGGCTGAAGCTGTCATAAAGTGTCTGAGATTAGGCATCTGAAAGTGGTTGCCTAATTGATTCTAGCAGAAACTTGTTTTGGCAAGTCAGGCCTCTTATTGAGCTGTTGAAGTATAGATGGGTTTATGTGTGCTACATTGCATGTTGAATTTCCACCATGTTTGATTGGGTTTTTTCAAAAAGTGTGTGTGTCTTGTGCTTTCGAATGAAATTTCCAGAAATTTTTTCTTCTTCCTACATTTCATGTCTGTGTTAATTTGGAAAATATTGATTGCCATTAGGTGTGGATCTTCACAGAGAAGAAATCAGACAATCCTCTTCCAGCCTTTGGTTGATTTTTAGGGTGCAAGAAAATAGATATTCTCTATTCCGCCTCAGATTTATTTATTGCAGGCTCTCCATCAGTGTCTTTCCAACATAGGAAACACTCAATTGCTCTTTCTGCTCAGAATGTTTTCTTTGCATTAGTCATAAATAATGAATCACTTTGCAGATCAACCCTTGAAGTACTATTGCTATTTTGACAACTTGGATTAGCTAGTGCTCCTTCTTTTTATGAAGGTTTATCCTGCCAAGACATTCTTTGAATACTGACAATGTTGATCCTCTTGACAGTATGGTTATGTTAGAAAGAGGTATTTTTCTTCTTTCATCACCATGTTCCTTGAAAGCATATTGAATAATGAGACAGCCAAGTGGAAACAATTTACATGAGTATTCAGCAAGTTTATTTAAAGTTAGTGTTATATGAAGGCATGTTAAGAACATTTCAAAGTCAGCTACTGCTTAAACTGCCTCAAACCCTTCCGTCCCTAATGCTGTTCTAGCAACCTGTGAGCTCTAGCTGTGTTTTACCCAAGGTGGTAAAACACAGGTTTTAGTAGTTCCAGCTTTTCTCTGGAACTGCAGTTTTCACACTCTTCTCTGTTTAATACCAGTAGCCCTCGTCTCAGTCTCTACAAATCACTGATGTTGAAGAAACACGCTTCTGTGTTGTAAGACTGATGACATTGAATGCTTTAATTCTGTTTCAGTTGCCTTCATTCTACAAATGCCAAAATGAGCAAGGGCACCTAATAACTATACCCATTTTAACAATATCAGATATAGTAGAGCCAAAAAAATTTCAGCAACAGATGGTTTAGATGGTGCCTATCAGCAGGTCATACTGTGCACAACTGGTCCCATGTCTTTTGCAAAGTACAGATGGGCCATAAGTAGGCTCAGTAAATTTTCCAGTTCTTGTTGAGGAAAACTTGGCATGAGTATTTTTTTTCCACTGGTTTTCACACATAACACTTTGAATCTCGGTCACACGCAGTTCTGCCTAAAGCTGTTTCTTGTTTGTTTCTTAAGAGAGTCATGAGTCAGAACTTTTGGGTGCAAAGTCCATTTTAAAAGTCTTGTAATGACTGTGATGTTGCAGGCACAGAGCCCTCTACAAGGCCTCCTTGGAGAGAAAATGCCTAGTCGTGGACTAGTCTCTCTGCTTCCTGCTTCGAGACCCTCTCTTATCTCTCTGTAATACTACTGGCTACATTCCAGATGTCCTATGACTATAGGTTAGTTCATCCTGACCCTAAACTATTGGCTAGTTCCCCAATCCTAACTAACGCTATAAAAACCCCTACTTCTGCCCAGTTTGGTGGAAGAGCCGTCACTGGACACCCCTTCACGGAACCTGCATTGAACTGTTCTGTGGAACTTCTACACGGCCTTCTCGTCTGTTTTCCCTGAGCTAGCAATGGCAATTCCTAGCAAGCTAAGAGCTGAAATCACTGATAGCTGGAAATCACTGAGAGCTGAGCCGCCTGATTACCTCAGGCAGAGCTTGCTAGGATAGCCTGGGGGCCAGGGTCTCTTCTGAGGATCTCCAGGACAAGGCAGTCCCTCCTGGGACCTCCACTGTCTGTGCCATCTGCAGCAGCAGGGTGTCTGTCTGACCCCCTGGACCCAGCCTGCATTACTGTGGTAGTATTCTTCCTCAAAGCCCCTTTTGTTGGTGGTATTAACTTAAAGGATGCCATCTTTATGTTTTCTTTACAGTAAGTCTCCTTTGTTTTCCAAAGTTGCATAATCTTAACCAACAGTTTGTATAAAATAATCCAAATCCAGGGGTTTTTTTCTGTAATAAGTGTGGATTTTTTGGGATTGCTAAATTTACCTTAACACACTCATTTTTAATAATGTCAATATACTTTGCGTTCATTCATTGTGCTCTGCCGTAGCTGTGTGTTGAAAAGAAATCTGAATTGAGCAAAAATAGCAGCAGGTAAACTCTGTCTTGAGTTGGAAAGGCTACTCTGTTTAATATAATGATGATGAATGGAAACCCTCCCTAATCTGTATGTCCTAAAATATAAGGAGGAATTATGATTAAGAATCTTCAGTGCTCTGTGGCCAACATGCTTCCGTGCTAACCTGGAATACAGCTCAGTCTTTGCTTCTATTCGTTGTTTGGTAGCTTTGCTGAGAAAGCCAAACAGAGAGTTAATTATGGTGTTTTTTTGTGCTGAGGACACCTGTCCACTAGGAAATGCGCTGAGACCCTCAACTCAACTTACATCAGCCAGAGAACAGCTGCCAGATGGTAACTACTTTTGGTCACTACCAACCTGGTTGAATTTGAACTGGTGACCCAGAGGTGACATGCTTTATATCCTATTACTAATTCCTTGAGGTTTCCAGTTTCTCATCCATCACTTTTTTCAAATGACAGCACAGTCTATGTCTAAAACCTCAAAACAATTACTGTTTCACATATGCAGTGTATGTTGCAGAATCTGAGATGTGCCTTTGCCAGGCTTTTGCACTCACATGTTGGCCTAAAAAGGTTAGTGGAAAAAGATGTTTCCAAAGCTGCATGGGAATTTTCCTTCTTTTAGCACACTGTACTTTGTCACTGTTATATATGTTATTTTTGTAACTACTATTTTACAAAAGGCTTTTAAACATCCCTTTATTTAAATAGAATTCACTGTGATGTACATTTTCTGAATCACAATTTTGCACTGGAAATTGAGTTTTGACAGTAATTTGATTGTTTAGGAAGCTTTATTTATTTATTTTTTCCTCCTGCTAAGGAAGTAGAATTTAGTAGAATCTTAGAATATCTTGAGTTGGAAGGGACCCACAGGGTTCATTGAGTCTAACTGCTGGCCCTGCACAGGACACTCCAGGAATCCCACCATGTGTCTGAGAGCCTTGTCCAAATGCTTCTGGAACTCTGTCACGCTTGGTGCTGTGACCACAGTCCTGGGGAGTCTGTTTCAGTGTGCAGATATCCTCGGGGGGGAAAGAACCTTTTCATAGAATCAGAGAACCATTAAGGTTAGAGAAGACCTCCAAGAGCATCAGGTCCAACCTTTGACCAAATACCACCATGCCAACTAAACCGCATTGTGAAGTGCCACGTCTGCTCAGTGTTTGAGCACTCCACGGAGGATGACTCCACCAATCCACAGGGGAGCCTGTTCCAATACATAACCACTCTTGCACTGAAGAAATTTTTCTGAACACCTAATGTGGACCTCCCTGGTGCACCTTGAGACCATTTCCCCTTGTTCTGTTGCTGGTTGCCTGGGAGGAGAGCCTGACCCTACCTGGCTATGAACCCCTGTGAGGTAGTGAGTGATAAGACCACCTCTGAGCCTCCTTTTCTCCAGGCTAAACACTCCCAGCCCCCTCAGACTCTCCTCATCACACTTGTGTTCTAGCTTCATTGCCCTGCTCTGGACACACTCCAGCATCTCCATGTCTTTTTTGTAGTGAGGGGTCCAAGACTGCACACAAGACTTGGGGTGTGGCCTCACCAGTGCTGAGTACAGAGAGACAGTCACTGCCCCTGGTCCTGCTGGCTGCAGTATTCCTGAGAGGGCAGGATGCCATTGGTCTTCTTGGCCACCTGGGCACATGCTGGCTCATGTTTAGCTGCAGTCAGCCAGCACCCCCAGGTCCTTTTCCAGTGGGCAGCTTAATAGCCACTCTTCTCCCAGCCTGTAGTGCTGCAGGGGATTGTTGTGATCCAAGTTCAGAACCTGGAACTTGTTGAACTTCACACCATTGTCTGTGGCCCATCAATTCAGCCTGTCCAGATCCCTCTGCAAGAGTCTTTCTGCCCTCCAGCAGATCAGCACTCCCACCCAATTTGATGCTGCCTGCAAACTGATTGAGGGTGCACCCAGTCCCCTTCTCCAGGTCATCAGAAAAGGTGTTAAACAGGCGTGGCCCTGATACTGAGCCATGGAGAACACCAGTAGTGACCAGTTGCCAACTGCATTTCATTCCATTCACCGCCACTCTCTGGTCTTGGCCATCCAGAGTACATCCAAAAAGAGTGCACCTGTCCAAGCTATGAGCTTTCTGTTTCTCCAGGAAGATACTGTGGGAGACAGTGTCAAGGACTTCACTGAAATTTAGGTTACATCCACAGCCTTCCTCTCATCCGCCAGGTGGGTCACCTGGTCATAAGAGGAGATCAAGTTCTCTGAACACCTGAGTCTGAATATGTGTGATTAAAGCAATCAAAAAGCATGACTCCCAACAGACTTTGGAATTCTTAAAAAGCTTTGAAGACAGGTGTTACCAGATGAAGATCATTGGCTCCCTGTAATATGTTATCTCCTCTTCTAACTTGCCTCCTAACTCCCAAATCCAAGCATTTCTCCACTGTGTCATGTTCAAGAAAGTCTTTTCATTGAGAGGGTGCTCTCGTGTCCTGGAAGGGAAATCTGAGTAAGGAATACACTGGAATTTGTAGAATAACCAGTGCTGTGGAACATTACTTTCTTTCAACAAATACAGTTCTAATATCCAGCGCCCATGGAATAGACAGGTATGTAGCTGCATCTGATGAGGGGAAAAAAATGGTGCCCTGAGTTTCTCTACTGCATATCTCCACTGGTAATTATCCCAGCATCACGTACAAAATGGAGGGGGTAACTGATTCCTTAGGGGTAAATATAAAATATCTAGGAAAATAATTGATTAGTTGCTTATTTTTTTATAAGCTAAATTGAAAAGTTGTTGTAATTGCTGTTTTCAAGGGCAGTTTATGTAAGGGTTCCTTTATAGTAAAGTAACTTACAATTGTTTTTAAAATAGGACACTAGTTAAGGCATGGAGCTGAAAAATAGCAGTGCTTTTCAAGGCTGGATTCTAAAGAATGTGGTGAAGACTTTATATTGATGAGTTTTGATCTCAGGAGATAGATTTTCTTCCACTGCAGAGAATGTGCCAGCCCTTGGAGCTGGGTGTCTGTGCATCATTAAGATGAAGAGGTTGTAGACGTTATACTGAGTGATGTGGTTTTGCTTCCCTTGGGTTCAACTCAGACTTGGGATATCGCTGCCTAGTTTTGTTCCTGTTTGTGTACTCTCTTAACAGGTAGGCAGCAATGCTTTCGATTGAAGCCTAATAAGCTATTGGGTTTTAATTCAAGAAGCTAAGGAATGTACTGGCTCAAAGAATTATCTGCAGTGAGATCTCAAATGCCAGGCTGGCAAGATTTTTGAAGCATGAAGCACAAAACTACAGACAGATTGTGAAATGCAGTTCTCTTTTAAAGAGCTAACTGAAGTTGTGTTACCAGCCTACACCTCATTTACAGCTGCTTGCTCAACAAGACTTTTACGGTCTCAAACTTTATTACAGGGTGAATAGTATGACTGTCATGAAATAAATGAAGAAAATAGGTGGGGTTTGGGTACTGAAAGTCTTCTTTAACTGCACTGCCATTATGTAGTAATAAGGTACATGGAATGAGCTGGTTGAACTCATAGCATCATAATAGTGCTGAAGTAGCCACCGTCAGAAAAAGCATCTGGTCCCAGCTCTAATTAAGATCTTCCTTTTGTCTGGGAGTGCAGATCACTGTAGCTGCTAGTAGAAATTCTAAAATATGAAGGATAGTTGGGGATGCAGAGCAACTGCCTTTTTTTTCCCTCTGTGCTTCCTTGTGGTCTTTGAAGAAGCAAATACTGAGCAGTTCTTGATTCTCTCCTGTGCTTTATATCAGAGACTCGAGTGGGAAGATGTTGCACAGTCTTTCTCCACATCTTACACATTTTTCAAGGAATCCTTCTGCACTATATTTGTTCATCCTGAAATAACAGGTGCCTAGTCTGTGTGTGCATGGAGACATAGAGTCATTCAGGGTGGAAAGTACATTGTCATCCTCCCCAAAAGTATGCCTGTGTCCTAGGGCTGCATGGGTAGAGAAATAGATACACACAGACACACATCATTATCTTCTGCATATGTGCTATAGATTTTATATGTAAGAACTGGATTGTGCCATCCCCTTCATTGAAACAGAGAGGTGGAATATATTTGGCTAGCTCTTGCAGAACCTAAGATGGACCGTATGTAATAATATATCTTTGAGTAGGCTGTTTCTGCAGCGTCATCATACTTACTAGAGTCAGATTCTTCTTTGGCTCATCCTAGACACCCGCTTTATGTGACCTAGAAAAAAATAGGGNTAGCTAAACTAAAGGGTATAAGCAAGGTTAAAAAAATAGGGTACTGCAGGAACCTCATGGCAACACTTCCCAAAATAAATTGAATAGAACAGGCATTGTTTCTCTGATACTTTTAATGCCTGTTGATACATCTGGGGAATCTAGAAAAATAATTTTCTGTAAATTACCAGTTCTTCCTATTTTGCTGCTTCATAATGTGCAGTCAGGGCTAAAAATGAATACAAAGTCTATTCTGTCTTTATGTAGTAAAGAAATTTAGGAGTTGCATGGCCTCTTTGGTTTGCAGATTTAATTTATCCTACAGTGGTGACTATTTCCTAAAATTCTGTCTGTAGTACTGAGTATAAATACCTGGTGAGTATATGACTATTTAAAAAACTAATCTGAACCTGTTACAGTATCTGCTTTTACCAAGTTTTCATTTAATAACTTCTCATTTTTCACAGCTTTTTAAAAATCACCTTGCTCAAGTGATCTTTTCACAGTTCTGAGTATCAGCTATTCTAGCAGGTCAAGCTGTGTAACCTTGCATTAATCAGCAGCTAAGATTTATATCTGTACCTACAGCATCACACTAGGATACCCTAAAATAAACAGCATGATGTTTATATTAGTCATGTAACAAGTGTGTTTCTCAGTTTGGTCACATGCATTTAATTTAAAATATATCCAGTAAAGAAAAAAATCACTTGGCACTTTCTGTTTCCATTTTAAGTAATCAATTTTAAAATAGAAGCAGTACAGGATATGTTTTATAAGAGGAACTATAAAGAAGAGGACAGATTCATCATCACTCCAGAATGTCTTTGAGGAGGCTTAGAGCAGGTGTAGAGGAGAGAGGCTGAGAGGCAGCCCCAGGCTGTCCTTCACCTCTGCCTGCTCTGGAGCATGGGAGGACTCCCTGCCAGAGCTGTGGACACCCGACCTGTGGCTCTCCCTACTCATTTCTCCTTCTCCCCTTTTTCTGTTCACTGCCCCCCCAACATAAATTGTGTTTTATGTTTGAGGGGTTCACCAAGCTGTAGAATAACCAAGCTGTGATCCAGCATGTGCAAAGGGCTGCCAGGCTGCTCTGTAGGAGATGAATTGCATTCAGGCAGGACTAAAAAGCCTCACTTCACAAATGCTGCAGAATGTACATGAAACTGTAAAACTAAAGATTCAGGAAATAATTTAGTGTCAGCAGTCTCAAAGCTTTACAATTCCACCTGTCCTGTAGAAAGGGAATATCATGTTCCAGGAGAACCATATTCTTCTGTGGAATTCACCCCTTATGGCCAGCAAATATTCCACTGGACAGGTGGATTTTTAAGGCTATGTATAGCATTTCTTAAGATGGGTGCATGTGTATTTTTTGCTCTCTCACCATCCTTTCACTTCACAGCCTGTGCTTGAATACTGTGAGCTCATTTTGAATTTATTGGATGCCTAGTACCTACTGAAAGTATAAATTTCAGTAATTATAAACAGCACTGTAACATCCAATTTAAAATGCAACATGCTGCATTATTTTTCTTTTTGTGTTTAATGGTTGCACATTGTATACACTCAGGCAGCTAACAGTGGCTAAAATTAAGTGGACCTGAGTGTGGCAGTCTCAGTTGCCTAGAAGCAGAAATGTATTGTTGATACATAGCAGTGAAAGTCAGCAAATTCAGAATTAAATTTGTGACTATTTGGCATAGGACTTCTCATTAGTGACAGACAAAATTTCACCTCCCAAATTAACTAAAACCTTCTGTATGCATAAGTGGACTTGACAAGCAATTTCTGTTGCAAGTTGCAGTTCATATTGCCTTACCAGATTTATTACGTCTTTGTAATAATATTTCAAGACATGTAACTAATGTAGCAGATGGTCCTTCATCCTTCTAGCTTGTACAAAGTTTTCATTAGACAAATAACTGCTTTCCTAATATGTGGTTCCTTAGAAACTGCTTTTCTTTCTAAATGGCAGGCTTGTCATAGACCTAGAGAGTATCCAGGTGAGAGCTATGGATGGACAGCTAATAGCCTGTGCTTTACCAAAACAACCTCTTTGGTATGAGTAACTTAAGCACTGCAGTGCCCACTTTCAGATATTGACCAACCTGTGAGAGATGTGTCATAAACCTTCACTTTAACTGCTCAGGAAAAGCACAAAGCCCACTGCTGTATGTCTAAGAGGAGAAGTAATCTCAGTATTGATTTGGTTTTAACAGTTGCCCTCAGGTACAGAAGTCCAGAATAGCCACAAAACATGCATGAATGCAAGCTTTGCTTAGTTTTCCAATTGCTGTGTGTCTAAATAAGCAGTACAATATGAGAAGACGTGTCAAAAGGTAACATATTGAGTCTGTTAACACTGAAAGTTGTGATTTTCAGAGGGGCAAGGTACAGAATGTTACATATACAGTGTGCTGTTGCATATGCATGTTCATAGACATGACATGAGTTCAACAAATATAATGTCAAAAATTTGACTCTGTGCCATTTGTTTCAGGCAGTTATTTGGCAGAAGACCAGGGTATCAGATCACAAAATGGCCTGTATGTCAGTTCTGGGAACAGCCGTTATGAGCAGTATGGTACCTTTTCAACACTGCTGTGAATATCCTGAGGTGAGTTTAAACTTCCTTCTCCCAGATTCACTTCAGGTCTCTCAATGAAAGAGAGGTAAAGAAATACTCAAAAAGAAGGAGGCTTTGAAAAAGAAGATGTATCTCCAGATTGACATCTGATGAATGCATTTGATTCTATTACTGTCCTCTCCATAAAATTAATTGGTTTGGTGATATTGAAAATCCACTCCAAGAATCACCTCATCAGGACTCATGTGGCACTGATCAAATGGCAGTAAAAACAGTTGTGATGACCAACGCAGAATTGCTGATTGCTCGGAGCTGTCTCAGTTGGGATTCCTGGCCCACAGGCAGGTTGTTCTCTGATTAATATCTAAGCATTTAGACGGTTCTCATCTTCATGGCCTCTTAGCCTTGTACTCTTTATAGAGTATCCCCTCAATTTCAGTGGGGGTACCTAAGCAGCAAAAGAAACACATACTTAGAAGGGCAAGTTATGCAAAATTTCCACAAACACGTATTCCAACGTAATACTTTCTGGTTTCCAAAAAATTGTATGTTCTTGGCTTCTTTTGTCCCTTCTGAAAATGAGGGAATTCTCCATGATACCCTCCTTTGTCTAATGTTTTCAAAAATGTTTTACTCTGCTTCCATTTTTGTTGGAGACATTTTTATTAAAGGAGAATCTTGCTACCTTGGAACCTTCTAAGCTGCATTTTCCTGTATCATGAATGTGTAATGTAGTAATGAACCTTGACTGGATGAGATGAATTCACTGTAAAGTCACAATGGCTCCTAGACACAACTTAGCAATGCTGCATTCAGCATGATGCTTAATAATGTTATTCAGACTTTAAAGTCTCACTGTTTATGTGTACAGCTTAATAGCATTATTCAGACTTAAATCTTGAGTTTGCCAGAATGCTTTTATATGTGAAGTAAAATGAGGGGGAACAAAGCCAAGTAACTTTTTGTACTTCCAAAGTTTTAGTTGTTTATGTCTGAACAACATGTCCAGAGCTATTCGTACCTGAATGTAGCTTGCATGTGCCTCCAGGACAAGTGCAGAGAGCTCCAAAAGGAAGGTAAGGGGGTATTTAGAAAGGGACTAGCTTGGAGGAGGCACTTAGGTTCTCACGTTACCTCTCTGCTATATCGTGAGGCATCCATATTCCTTGAATAGAAGTTGGGGAACATTCCATCTCTCTCTCTGTCTCTAAATAGTGTGTAAAATACCATGTGCATCTTTTATAGGTGTATAAGTGATCCATGCATAATGTCAACGTTCAGAAACTGTGGGCATTTCTAAACTAGGCAGCCAAACACTACGAAATGACAGAGTTAAGTTGCCTGTGTAATCATTTTTTCCTCCCCTGTGTGCAGGTATTGAAACAGGTGTTTAAGGGCAAGGCATCTACTGCTTTTTTTCCTTCCCATTTGGTCTGTGTCTTGTTTGCTATACAGGCGAGAGGGCAGCTCTAATTATTTTGACTCCTATTTGTTCATTGTGTAGGTTCGTGCTCCTTTGCTGCAAAGTCTACTCTGAAGATAAAACTAATCTTGCTGTTCCTTACTGCAGAGTTAAAACTTCTTCAACAAGTGATCCAGGGATTTTAAAGACTGGCCTTCTTGAAAACATCTCCATTATGAGTCCTGAATGAAACAGGAACACATTCCAAATTAGCTTTGAAGCATGGAAACTCAGGAGCTATTTGTAAAATAAAAAGAAAACCAAGAAAATAAAGAATTGACACAACTTTTTACAAGTACAAGACAGTAGTTACACTTTTCAGATCCCCAGTCTTGTAATTGGATATATTTATTTGGGCTGAAAAGTTTCACACAGGAGATATCCCTAGTATCTTCTTCTCCTATGAAGGTTAAGTTTAGCAGCTACATGTGCCACTGGGAGAAAGATAAGTATAAAAAAAGGCATTCTGCTGTCCACCCATTACAGTTATATTTTAATGCATGTATAAGTTGTGTTCTTTATTAAAGTATTGATTTTGAAAACAGTTGATCTGGTATGAAATCAAAGTTTCATTAATATTTTTCAGTCTTTGTAATTCTGTCTTCATACTTCGTTTACTTTAATATATGAAAATTCTACTAATATTATTAAATTGTGAATAACTTTTAATGAGCATACTGATATTGTACATGGCTGTAAATAGTAGCAGCAGTCAGCCATTTCTAAATCTAGCAACTTGTTAAAAGAGTTATTTTGAGACTTTCAGTTTTGCTTTAATGTTTTCTGTATATAAAAATATTGTTTGACTTGAAAGACTTGTACAATTATTTGTGAATTAACAAAAGAGCTTGAATTGTAGAGGAGGAACATTTAGAGAGGATGTGCTAAAGTTGCAGAATAAAATCTAGAAGTGCTTCATGTTGTTTTCTGATAATCATCCAGCAGATACTTGACACCTCTTTAATTTGACCGGTGGTGTTTGGTTCTGTGTGACTGCTGACCAGAACACTCCAGTTTTGGCACAGAATGCTTGGTACAAGGTCAAGAGGGAATAAGGGAGCGCATGAGCAGATAGCTGCATGATGTAGATGAATAGGAAGGATAGGCCAAATCCCATGGATCTCAAATTCCATTTCAAATGCATGATAATTTGGATTTTAGTAAATACAAGGGGTTCTGCCAAAAGCAGAGCTTATGAGGACTCATTTCTGTGTTCAGTGATCCACCCTGCTACCAGAACACTCTCCAGACTTTCTCATATCTCCAAAATCTCCATCCTCATGCTGCCCCAGTGTCCTTTCACCTATTAGTTTGGGCAGGTGGAAGAGGGCAATGTGTGGGGCAGGATGTGGGCTGCCCAGGATGTCAGTTCTTGCATGCTGCTGCTTCCTGGCTTTTGAAAAGTTACAATTGTCTTTTCATTAGTAAGGTTGTTATCTTGAGGCTTTTCTCTCCAAACAGCTGTCAGTTATCACTGGAATTGTGGAAATACATCTTTGGGATTTCTGCTTCTTTATCAGATTGATTTGAAATCCATCCAACAGTTTCAAAGTTGCTTAGTGCAGGGAGGGGGAAGAGATGGGACAAGCAGCACAAGTCATCGGCCTTATTTTTACCTGAAGAACCCGTTAAAGAATCTCAACAGAAAAACCTTAAAACTTGGAGTTCATGTTAGGTACACAAATAATGTGCTGTTTCCAAGGCTCCCTGGCAGTGCTGTGCTCACAGGTTCTGCTGCAGCCTGTAAATCGTGGGTGCTCAGCAGTCTTGAGAGTCAGATGATTTGGATACAGAGTGGTGTAGGTAAATTTAGGTGCCCTGAATAAATGCCCTGTGACAGGCTATTTAAGGTGCTCTGTATGTAGAAAGGGAGGGATTGTATGTTTTGGGCTTTCCCTGTAGGGGTGGTTCACTGCTGCCCTGGCCAGGCTGGGCAGCACTCTGTGCCTTTGGCTTGGACAAGGCTTACATTGGCAACCCCGCAGTCAGCAAGCCAAGAGCTGCTGGCTTGGCTCTCCACAGCCTCAGCTCCAGGCAGCATTCTGCTGCAACTGACAGTCCAAGTGGGAAATATATCAATTAATTGATCAAGGGGAATAGATACAAACCCATCTTTCTCAGCCTCTTTTTTTTTTCTCTAACTGCCTTTATCTTTGTATGTTGTAACTGTCATGCATTTGAATGACTTTAACTCCTGTACAATTTTGTTTTACTATCTCACCTCTATAGAAAAAAAACATTTTGGGTTCTTTAAAAGACTTTTGCACTGTATTTGTTTTATCATTGCAGATAAGTCTTTCTGGATTTCTCCCAAAAGTTGAGTCAGACAGTTCTTTGACAAGCCTTTCAAGTTCAGAAAGGAGTTTCATTTTTATAAATAATCGTCCAGTTCTTCAGAAGGAAATACTGAAGGTAACATCCTCTAGCTTTTAATTCAAGGAATAGAAGTGTGATTTCTTTGAGGACAGATACACCTAAGAAATCTACAACATTTTTTCCCTCATGAAATAATTAAGATTATTACAGGTGAAGGTACTATCATTTACAGCAGGAAACCCTTCCACAAGTCTGACACTGCAGATGCCTCAGTTCTATCCCATTTGCTGCAGTCAGACCACAGAGCTCGAGGTTGATTTTTTGGCTGTTTAACAAAATTAATTTTAGATACTCTATGCAAGACACCAGAATAGTTGATTCTTTGTATTAGCCTGTAGAAATCATCTGTGCAATTTCCCATAAGGAAACTTTATATAGTTTCAGGGAAGTTTATGTAGTTTTACAGAATTCTTCTGTAAAATAGAAGCTCTGGGCTTCTATTTTACGCTTCCAGCTTTTCCACTTTCAGCTGTGGGCTTATCAGGCAAACACCCATGCTTTCCCTTTAAATTTGTATATGCATTGGGTAGAAATGAAAGTGATAGTGCAGCCGCATTGGCTACAGCTAGGCATTGTGTAGGCAGAATTTAATACTCTTGGGTTTCTCTCGCTACAGAACCTTGCAGCACTTGACTTGGAGCAGCCTTGCTGTCCTAATCCTTGTCATCGCTAGGGAAGAAAATCATGCTCATGCCAAAGTGTATCCTGCAGGTTTTAAAGTGGACACAACAGTAGTTTTCAATTGGCAGGCAAAGCTCTGTAGATGTAAACCGTGAACTTATGTTGGTATGTTAAATGCTGAATAAGGGTAATCCATCTCTGTGCATTATTTGATGTGCCTGGCTGGCTCTTCTGGGAGTTCAAAGCTTGGCTTGAATCCCATGACAGAGATGGTTCCTTAACAAGAGCACCTGGAATCAAGGTGAGATTCAGCCTACCAAGTAAAAAATACAGTGCCCTGCATGGAAAGCAGGCTATATATCACTTTTACCTCCATGAAGGCACGGTAACCCCCAGGAACTGCCCTTTTGGTGATTATTCTGGCATACATGTATATGAGGACATTTTAAGCATTTGTTTAACCTGAAAAACCAACAAAACCACCAGACTAGTTTTGCTTTTATAATGTCAGATTTTGTTTCTGTGCATTTTTGTCTGTTTTATTACCTTTACTCACATCTCTTTATTAAATCAATCTCTAGTTAATTCGACAATATTACAGTCAGGTGACACAAAAGGACTGTACTCGTTTATATCCTGTTTTCTTTTTGAATATTACTGTACCTGCCTCTGCTGTGGATGTGAATGTAACACCGGACAAAACACAAGTTTTACTGCATTATAAGGTAATTAAGGTTTTACTCTGGTTTTGAGTTGTCAGTCTTTATATAAGCATAATAAAGGCCTTGGGGCTACCAGAATGTTCAAGCATAAACACTGTTACTGGGGTTTTAGGATTTTTTAGTTACAGGACAGCTTGCCTTTGACAGAGCACTGTTTTGATCAAAAAGTACTGGACAGCCTAACTGAGGGATTCTTCAAAATTAGCTTCTCAGTTAATTTAAAAGATTTTGATGCTGTCAGATACATGCATATACCACTTTGGTTTCAAATGGCTTTACAGGGAGAGAAGCTAAGTAGAATTATGATATATGGCCCTTTATAGATCTCATGCTTAACTTCATATTTAAACCAAGTAATCATTATTTAAACACCACCATTAAGGTGAGGGTGGGCAGGAGGGGAGTTGATTTCTCATCAAGGCACTATTTTGTCATTATGTGTATAGATTATTGGTGACATCAATTAAGTGCCACAGAAATTAGAAGTGTTGCATTGGTGGTTATTAATGTGTTTCTTCAAAGTGAATATAGGTAGTTGCAACAGTATATTAATGCTCTTCTTCATAAAACCATTTTTGTATTTGTCTTTGTTACTCTTGTAAATGTACTGCCTTTTAAGGGTCACTTATATGAAAATTAATACAGCATTTTTACATTTGATCTAGTTTTCCTTTGGTATTAGAAAAAGGACTGGTGTTTCTTTTCTCTTTTTTTTTTTTATTTAATTTATTTCTATTTTTTAGAAGGTTGGGGGTTTTAGCTTGCTCATTTCCATCACTTGGTGCAAAGTTGATTTGGAAACATGCACCATAAAAACACCTACACAAACACATTCACATCAGATTGGATGTTGCTGGTGCACTTGTTTTGGCTGTAAACTTCCAACTCCATATTAGGTAGGAATAACTTTACCTGATACTGGTTCAAGAAGTCAAAACCCTGTTATAAAGAAAGCATTTAATTGGTTTTGTGATATCAGAGTAAACTAGTGGAGCAGAGTGCATGTCAGAAAATATTTGAGGCTAAAAGTGTCCAGTTCAGAGTGTTTTGGAATGTGTGAACAACTGAAATGCAATAATCTAACCAGATTTGTCTAAAAATTATTCTAAATGAGAGCACTTTGCATATTGTTCCGTATTCTTGGTATCTGGCAGTTACATTTTCAGGTGCACTTGTGTGTGTATATTTTCTTCTTTTTTTTTTTTTTCCAGGAATCTGTCTTACTTGCGGTTGAAAATGTGTTGAAATCACTTTATGGGCCACTACCTGCTACAGTCCCTGGTGAAAGTAATAAAACAGATGTTACCTCGGAAGACATGGTTGTTCATAGAACAGACCAAACAGATGTGGCTGTTAATGAAATAGGACCATCTGGAAATGATGAGCTACATGCTTATACTTCATTCCTTTCACTCAGCAGTGATGTGCAGAACTGTCAAGCAGGAAAAAATGCAGAGATCTGCTTAAATCATCAGACATTTAGTGGTGATAATGTACACAGTTGCCTGGACAAGAGAGAGGTTTCGAAGAGTGATGCCTTTTCAGACAGTTCCTTAAATTTATTGCATGAGGAGGAACAGAATGGACAGAATATGTCTGATATTCAAAGTAATAGTATTCCTGTGGACCCTGGGTCTAAAAAAGCCAATGATCATCTTTTGAGTTCTGATAATATTGACAAAATAGATAAAAATGAGGCAGCCATAGTCCCCAAGGACTTACCTGAAATCTCTGCTGATAGTTGGAGTATGGGAAGTGCATTTAAAGAGAGTCTGGGAGACAAACTGGAACCTGTTAAAATCTTGATACCTGGATTTGGAGGGACAACTAATAAGCAGAACGAATACACTGGTGAAAAAAGCAGTGATTCACAAAGCTCAGATCAAAACATAAAGAAAAAAAATGCGATAAGTGAAAAATTTGGATGTGTGACAGCTTATGACTTAATTAATAGCAGAATAATAAAGAAACCAAAGTCTGCGTTTGAATTTTTCACACATGACTGTCGTCCAAAACTGATAAATGATAATCCAAAGACTAGCATGAATGACATCCTGATGACAATTGAAGAGCAGTGGAAGAATTTGAATGAAGAGGAAAAACAGAAGTAAGTTCAGGCTGTGTCTTGCTTCTGAATCTGGCAGCTACCAGAGTCACTTGTAAGGAATTAAAAAACTTGTAATGTTCCAGTTAGCTATGAAAAATTAGATGATTTTTGACTTTTCAAGATCAGAATCAGTGTTGTGAGTTGTTGTGTTTTGTTGCATGCAGATTGGAATTACTCATTTTGCCACTGTGCTGTGCAGCAGTTAGATTAGGGGCAGCAGTAGTTAGGGACAGTTCTGCTGAATAGTTGTTAAAGATAGCAGCCAAAAAAGCGACTGTTTGAATCCTACAAACTTCTAAGGGCAGTCTTTACAGTATCACTCCCAATGCACTGTCCTTGAAAACCAGCACAATGATGGCTGAGGCACTGTAGAGTTCTCCAGAGGTTTTTCTGCTTTTATTACTATAAAGTGAGAATTCTCTTTTAGGAACTTTGGTACTTGAATGTTGCGTAAATTCCATACCTCTAAATTTCATTTGTATCCCAACCTAGGCTACCTCAGAAGTGTATTTGCAAACCCCAATCAAATGACACAAGGAATCACCTTTTCCCCATAGCAGCTATTTCAGTGCTGATTCAGAGACCATAGCACAGTCTAAATTTTAATCTGTTTCAGACAAGACCAAGTCTCTTCCTAGGGTGCAATCTGAATAGCTAAATTCCATGTTTTTCTAAAATCTGTTGTCACTGAGCTTTTGAAATCCATCTGCAAGAAGAGGAAATAGTTTGATAAGATGTCTGCATTGTTCTGAAAGTCAGCTATAGCAGAGTTAAGTGAAACCTTTTCACCTAGCTTCTGGTTTACCTAATTTAAAGTTTACTATGCAAGCAATATGCCATGGTCAAAAACCCATACATATGAGAAAGTGTTTTATCCATTTATGCATAAGCAGAAATTTTAATGTAATTGTAGAATTCTACTCCAATTATATTCATGCTTTTAATGAAATGAAAGAAAGGGTTTGCCAGCTGTTTCAGAAAATTTTAATTTGCTCTGCTTTAGCTTTTGAGATTTCATGTTTGCTTTCCTGGTACAACTGTTATGTTAAAGAGTGTGCCTACAGATTAACTTTGCATTAGTTCAGGAAGCAGACCTCTCTGGTAATCAAATTTTCCTTATATGTAGGATTGTATGCAGTATGTTATACACAGTGTATATATATTTTCCTTATATGTAGGTTTAATCCCATGACTGTTGAAGGAAAGGAAGAATTCACCACTAGTTGTATCTATAGATACCAGCTTTAGTTTACCTTTCCACGCTTATAATCTTAAAATCACCTCAGAGAATAGCAAATAGGAAGAGATACACAGACAACTTTTCCTGCAGAGCAGCAATCCAGAAGGACTTGTGGCAGAGAACGTAAGTCTTGCCTCTAGGTACTCTGGATAAATTGGGCCACCTAGAGGTAACAGTAAATGTAAATACATCAGAGCAGCCAAGTGCCACAGCTCTACTTCCTGCATCCTTGCTGGCACGACCCCACTTTTCCTGGGCTCCAGTCCTCCATCCTTCTGTGACAAAGTCCTGCCTTGTGTAAAGGGTGTGCATGGTTTCCGCAGCTTTCTTTCTCTCCGTGGCCCCTCCACCGGGTCTAAATTAAATTAAGTCCCTTCTGGGAGTAGTACAAGCGCCAGATGTCTCATAGTGACACAGGATGGCCTTTTCAAAACAAGCCAGCATTTATTACACAACCGGAATGTGAAATGTTATGGTCTTTAGGTTATAATAGAGGAAGAAAGCTCCGTGCATGTCCATGCTGGCAGCATCACATATCCCCCTGCTTTGCAAAGGATTTCATTCCTTGCAGGCACTCAGCTCTTACTTAACACAGCTTGAATGTGCTTCTGGCCTTAATGTTTCCTGCATGTCAGGCTCAGGTAGGAGTGGGAGAAATCCCTCCAAGTGCTATAACAGTGGCAGGAGTAGTTACCCTGAAGGTGTAGGAGAGGTTCAAGCTACACACATTGTCATGAGACTAACAAATCACCTTGTCAGCACTCTGCAGTAATTCTTCATGAGTAGATTTGTACCTTGGGAGAATAATTTTTTTCAGGTAGCATGGTCTTTTCCTGTCAAGAGTTTGCAACAAATACTCAAATTCAGATTATTTGTCTTATAAGGGCTGAGAGACATATATTAAAAGTGGTTTTTTTAGTATGTTGATTATTTTGTTTGGGTTTATGTTGCAAGGGGGAAAGAATATATCATGGGTCCATTTTTTTTAGTTAAACCAAAGCTGCCTTTGAAACTAGACTTCATTCTAGTCTTCCACTCTCTGCTCACATCCAGTTTTGCAAATTTTCTTGGCTTTAGGTTTTGTAGCATCAGAAGAATATCCTTAATTTGCAGTCTTAATTCACAAAGCAGAGAAACACTGTTCTTGTAGCATTTGTTGATTGTATGTTCCTCTGTGAAAGGATTTTCAGAAAGGCAAAGCTGTTCCCTCAAAGTTTGTAAATCTGCAGTTTTTCTTTGGTTCTGGGCAAATCACTGGTATTGATGTGATGAATTTGGAAGATGCTCACAATCAAAGTTTGTAAGACTAGAATTTTTCTAGTGGTAGCCTAAACTGACAGAACTGACAGGCAAGTTATACTTTGTTTGGAAGTGTTTTCATTTTGGATTATCAGTGATCACTGAAGGCTCAGTTCTCTTACACTTAAATATTTTTCTGCATTACAGTTAGGTCAATTCAAAGCAAAGTTTTTACTGATTTGGTCAAAGCTGTAAATGAATTTGGGATTAAATAAATTCTGTTTAAGTGATTTCATCCATTCATTTTAAAAGGAGCAGATGTTTTTTGTCTTAATGTTTGCTCCGTATTTTCTAGGACGTGATTTATTGCAAAAAATTATTTAAGCTGACTTTTTTAGTTAACTAAATATTGGTACCATATGTGGATGCTAGCACATCATAATTAATTGCAAATGGTGACCCTTTTGTTGACCTTAATTTTCCAGCATGCATACACATAATTGAATCAAACTGTTTCAGCAAGTAGCAATAAATAAATACGACCAGCTAAAATACTTATTTCCAATACAAATATATGATAGTACTACATTTTTTTTGTTTGGTTTTAATTAAAGATTAGAATGGTTTTAATTACTTTCTAGAATTCAGAATATCAATAAGGGCAAAAGAGGGAGTTCAGTAAATCACACCCTTCGCTTTCAGAAAAGTAAAATTCATATGCAGTAGACAAGCATAAACCTGTGACCTATAAAAGTTTAGTTATCTCCCTGACATTTATAAACTCATTAAAAACTATTCATATTGTAGAGGTTTAGTATATAGTAATGTTTTAACCATTTAGACAGCATTTAGGAGTAGTTTTTTTATTGACTGTTTTTGAAAAATCTGTAAGATTGATTATTACTTACAGAGTTCTGTGATAATCATATATATTCTGTGTTTTTACACTTTATATGGCTAATCTTAGGCCATTTGAATTCAAATACACTTTTATTAAGTAACACCTGTGGCTTGGAAAATTATTCAAGCTCCAAAGTCCTGCCAGCCCCATGGCCTCCCCTAGAAGGCTGTAGAGCTCTGCAGCTGTCACTATAGGACACGAAAGAACACACACACACCCCGCAGCTCAGGTGATCAGAAGAGAGGAGAAGAGCGTTTATTTTTTCTGACTCCAGTATTTATAGTTTTCCAAAAGTGACAATGGATTGGACGGTGGCAGTGCCACCTCTCCAAAGACACTGGACAGACAAACAGTCCATCAATTTTTCTCCTCCTTTTTGAAGGAATGCAAAAATAGTGAGCTCTTTACAGAAAGTGTGTGAGAAAGTTCTTCACAAATATGTAAATATCAGAAGGCTTAGAAAGTCTTACAAAAATCAGGGCGACACTACAGCCTTTGTGAATTGAGCTGGATGTGCCTGTGACAAAAATCTCCTTCCAAAACTCTGTATTTGACTGCAGATTAAACAAGGGACTGAGGTAAAAAGAGCCTTGCTGTAGATCTTTTTATGATGCGCTGTCCTAGGTTACAATGTAAAAATGTGCCAGAGGGTCTGTATTCTATCTCCATCTTCATTAACTGTTGAAACAAAGGAAGGGCAGTGTTTTTCTTTGCCTCCTCCCCTGGACTATCTCCTGTTAATGGGCCATTAACACCTTGCCCTATGAGTCATAGATAACTCCCTCCGGGAGCCATTTGTGTTTAATGGGCCATTGTGAGGACCCACCCCATGACTCATACAATGATATCAGCCCATTGTGAGGACCCACCACATGACTCATAGAATTACATAATCCCATTGTGATATGCTCCACCCAAGGGGAGGAGCCAAGCATTCCCACCTGGATATAATGTGGGAACTGGGACAGAACAAGGAGCCCTGACCCACTGGTTTCCAGGGGACAAGAGCTACCAGACCTGTCTACAGGATCACTATTTCAGCAAGACCACCTCATCTGGACTGCTGCCACGACCCTAACTAGCAGGATATCAGATTGTATTCTGACTCTGTCAGTGGTTTTTGTTTTCTTTGTATTACTTACATGTATTTTACTTTTTCCTATTAAATTGTATTTCTGACTTGGAGTCTCACTGGTTTTGCTTTCAAACCAGCACATGCACTCTATTTCTTACAGTAATAGTTCCTCCCCTTACATAATTGAGGTTTTGTTGGCTGACAGGTAAAGGAAAATTTCCAGTGTTTGTTCAAGATGTGATAGAGGCATAGTTGCCATCTCCATTGCAGTGGGCAGCATACTGCTGTGGGTACTGCAATGGACCATGGATGTGGTTCTTGGCTGCTGAAACAGTTACCTTTCCTTCTCCTTTAGTGTGTTAGGGGTTGGGGTCTGGATCTTTTTATCTGCTGATGCTACTGATTTGTTTTCTCCTTTAAGTTATGAAATAAAAGCCACTAAGGACCAGGAGCGGTACAACAGAGAGGTCAGGAAAGCCAATGCACAGCCAATGCACCAACCAGCAAAGGAGGCAGCAAAACACAGAGCCAAGCTGAAGAGTTCTGCATCTGACCAGCAGAAGCTTGACAAGATATTTCATAACAAGATTGAAAAGAAGGGGAAACTGGAACAGCCTGTGAAAATTGTGACAGTGCCTTTTTCTCTGAGTTCTTTTAGATGTCACCTTCAGAGACAAGACAGAAATGTTTCAGATGAATACAAGCTTTTCCTGATCCATCGTCAGAGTTTTCCTGATGTCTGGATACTTGCTACTGAAAAAAATGTTAAGTTGCTGAATCCATATCGATTGGAAGAGGCCCTACTATGTAAGAGATTATTGGCGAACCATAAGCTTCCAGCAGAGAAACTAGATAATCCAATTGTGCTAACTGACAGGTATAGTATTACTGAGCAAAAATGTGTATGTTACTTGAAACATCAGTTGGTAATTATTTACAGTAAACTCTGGCAAGGCCCTGTTTGCTAATGCTGTGCTTATTTGTGCACTTATCTATTAAAACAGATTTTTGTTTTTTATACTTTGATCTTGAAGTAATGAGCACACTTGGTGTTACTCTAGTTGAAAAAGGTATGATTTTTGACCAGTTTCATTTGTAGTGCAGCAAATAGAAATTTCCTCCCCCAGAGGAAAATTAAATGGATCCACATTTTCACAACTTCACTGTAGCTGACTTTCCCCCAAGAATTAGGAAATGGCTGATAGATTTATTATTCCTGTATGCCTAAGCTCAGTCCCTCACTAACATAAGATTTTCAACAAATTTAACAAATTTAAACAAATTGCTTCTCCAAAATACTTCTAAAAATCTTGATCACTCCTTATCACTTGCTACTTTTTTCTGTGGTTTTGCACACTTGTAATTTTCACATAAGGAATTTTGGTTTTAACACTTTGGGGATTTTTTTTACAGTCTTATTGGTGGATCTCAGTACATGGCTGCTCTGCAGAAAATGCAGAAGAATTACCAGAATTTCCATGGATCAGGTTATTTGTCAGATCCAAGGCTTGTATCAAATGGATTCCAGATAAAAGTTATAGAAGGTAGGATGGTTCTAAAGTCTATTAGTTGCATTGGCGTTTGTTCCCTATGTTTTAATGATGTAAATTATTCTTACTGTGGATTATGTTATTCTGCACCGTCTTGTGTTTTAAAGCACTAGCATTTTTCTTTCCTTAACATTGAGATTTTATTTCTTGGCAAAGAATGTAATCTTCCACACAGAATATTGAGTAATGGAAACTGATGACTGAACAGAAAACTTTAATAATATTTCAAAGAATGCTCTGAAATCCATGCTTTCCTCATTTCTTTCTTCTTTTCTCAAAATACTCAATGCCCATACCCTTAATTGCCATTCTGACATAATTTAGATTAAACTGATAAAAATTCCTTAGCCCAGGCACCTTCTGTAAGTATGTGCATTAGCTGACTACTCCTGTACTGCTGAGCAGCTGAGGAGGTCCTGTAAGGAGCTGGATCCTGGTTAATGTCTCACTTTTCTATTAAAATTGTAACCCAGAGCCCAAAGGGGACAGCAAAGAGATGGTCAAAGGATTACCACACCTTTTCTCAGAGTTTGAGCTGTATGTGTTTTGAAGGAGTATACTTTTCAGTACCTCTCTGTTGATCACAGAATAAATGCATTTCATGTAAGATTCTTTTACTTTGTCAAGGAAGCTCAAAAGTTTTTGCATTTTCTGAAGAACAATTTCTGGGGATGCATTGGAAACAGCGGTGACCCAGTGTTGGTTCTGCATATCACGAATTCTGTAGCAGAATTCCAAGAAAAGCAAACATCTTTGGGGATAGCACCTAGCTGACAGCTCAGGGAAAATATTGGCCATAAGAGCTGTTAGAAATGCTATAGCTTCATGTGTTACAGATCCCCACATATGTACAGTGATGACAGATGTACTGTAACATGTGGGATCTTTTAAGGATTGGTACAAAAACAGGATGTAGACCAGCTCCTTCACTCAGAGGCTGGCTCTTGTGAAGAACAGAGCCAAAGCTGTTTTCCTTACTGAATCATGCACAGCAAAAACAAGGAAACTTCTTTCTGACTGACTAAATCTGTACATAACTACCAGCACCATAGTAGAAGAGGCATTGGTATTAATCATGATAATAATCATGGAGTTAATGGTTAGGGAAATAAAGCATGTACTGTAAGAGGCAGCTCTTACATGGTTTGTTTAGACAAGCAAATCAAAAGCTGAGAGGTCTGATATGTCCCTAGGCAAATATGGGAGTGAGGGATTGTGGCTTAGCAGTTCTGCTCACCAACTTTTGGTTTTTTTTACCTCCTGATATTCTAAGATTGCTCAAAATCTAGTTAATGTAAACCAGACATTAGTAAATTGAATATGAAAATTTGAAGGCAATTCGTTTTTCATCCTGGGTGAAGAGTTTAATTTCTAGTTTATTTCTAGGCAGCAAAGTTGCCTAGAAAAGAGTTGTTGACCAGTCTCTTAGTACTGCAGATGTGTTGTGGTTTAACCCCAGCCAGCAGCTCAGCCCCACACAACCAGTTTTTCACTCCCACCTCAGCTGGATGGGGGAAAGAATTGGAAGGGTAAAAGTGAGAAAACTTGTGGGTTGAGATATGAAGATCGTTTAACAGGTAAAGCAAAAGTTGCGTACAGAAATGAAACAAAGAAAGGAATTAATTCACTGCTTCCAATGGGCAAGCAGATGTTCAGCTGTCCTCAGAAAAGCTGGGCTCCATCCCATGTAATGGTGATTTGGGAGGACAGACACCATCACAGCACCCCACTTCCTTCTCCTTCCCCCAGCTCTGTGGGGTCTGGCATGTCCCTTTGGTCAGCTGGAGTCACCTGCCCAGCTGTGTCCCCTCCCAGCATCTTGTGCACCCCCTGCCTCCTCACTGCTGGGCTTGGGGTAAGGAGCAGAAAGGGCCTTGATGCTGGGTAAGCCCTGCTCAGCTGCAGCAAAAACATCCCTGTATTGCCAACACTGTTTCCTGCACAAGTCCAAAACACAGTCTCATGCTAGCTACCGTGAACAAAATTGGCTGTCTTGGCCAAAACCAACTGGCAAACTACTTCTAAGGCAGCTTGGTTAATTTAAGAGCAGCATTGTAACACTATAACAGCAAAGGACTTGACAGGGTAACTGGGAAGTAGTCTTCCCATCCTGTGTTCCTAAGATGTAAATTTAAGAAAATGAAATCTCAAGGAAGCTGTTCTGGTTTGGTTTACAGTTAGTGAAAGTGCTTTGTATGTATGCACTGTGGAGGTTGATGGATCATAGGAATAGCCCAGTAAAAAATGGGAATCTAATTCAGTGTTGTCCCACTCTTCTATTTTAACTATTTGAGTGAAAAGTTAGTAACATCTGAGTCTTCTCAGTCATGTTTATAAGCTTCTGCTGATGACATTATAGCAGTTACAGCCTCTTTTATTTAAAAGAGCATACCACTGCAGATGAAGGTTGAAATACCAGCAAACAAATGGAATTTCTCCCAGTTTTTTTCCAACTGACCCAAGAATTTCTACTTAATTCAGTTTCTCTTTTTCTTAAACTTGTCCCTGAAATACACTATCTTCTACAAATACTTATTAGACTTGATTTTTAGACACACCAGTATTATTTTTTAACATTCCTAATGTATCCTTCTCTGGGAATTTCACTATGAAGTTTAAAGTTATTTAATTAATAGATTCTTGTATAATCTTTAGAGAAAGTAACCTGCATACCAGGAGTGTTTTTTCCCACATAGACCTGAATATTCTGTAGGATTTCTTAGCTCTAAGTGAATCAGTTTGTTTTGTGAAACATCTTTCACTATCCTAATAGCAGCATTACTTTTTTTTGCTGTCTGTATTCAATATCTAATTTTGTGGGATTTTTGAAGTTCAGACACATCCTGAAAGAGAGCCATTCTGATGTTTTTGAACTAGAATTTCCTTCAGAAAAGTTTTGTTTCTTTAGAATATATTGTTAATTTTTTGGGCCAGAGGTTCCTACTTTGCATGGTGGATGATAAAGTCACAGCTTGCTGTGAATGCTCCTAGAATGGAAATGTGCCATTAACCCATGGTAACTGGAGAGCTTCTCCTTAGCAGCATCCATAGGAACACATCAGAACCCCATTCTCTGTGCACATGACCTTTATAACTAATTTTTTCTTAATTTTTTGGATTAATTGGATCAGTCCTAGTGTTTGTTGTTTCTCAACTGAACTGAACTATCAACTCATTCTGTCTGTCAGGGTCCACTGCAGAATATTCAAAGTCTTTGTTTTCCTCTGGGACTTCAGCCCTGATATGGTCATAATAGATATTCCTTTCTGACTGCTTGTTGGAACCCAGGGGGTTCCTATGGCATCTCAGAATGATCCAAACCCTGTTCAGGAGGCTTTTCAGCCTTGCCAGAGGTGTCAGAGAACCTGGATTGATACTGGGAATGCCTGTGGCTTTGATTTTAATCCATGAGACAAATTACTAACTTATAAGAAGAATTGCAAGTCACCAGAGTTTAAAGAGTAGAATAGNCACCACAACTGGCGTCCCAGGCTGGGCACAAAGACCACCACAACTGGCGTCCCAGGCTGGGCACAAAGACCACCACAACTGGCGTCCCAGGCTGGGCACAAAGACCACCACAACTGGCGTCCCAGGCTGGGCACAAAGACCACCACAACTGGCGTCCCAGGCTGGGCACAAAGACCACCACAACTGGCGTCCCAGGCTGGGCACAAAGACCACCACAACTGGCGTCCCAGGCTGGGCACAAAGACCACCACAACTGGCGTCCCAGGCTGGGCACAAAGACCACCACAACTGGCGTCCCAGGCTGGGCACAAAGACCACCACAACTGGCGTCCCAGGCTGGGCACAAAGACCACCACAATTGGCGTCCCTGGGGCAAACAAGAAGAACAACAACTGCTGATTAATTTCTCATTAATAGATACTTATTAGCACTTGTTAATATGCATGGCTTCCTTTTTCATCCTGAGTGAAGAGTTTTATATTCTGTAGTAGAAAGTTTACTTTTTCTGACAGAGACGTAATCCTACGTCACAAGCAGATTTGTTGATTGATTGATTGATTTCTTAAGATTTGAGTTTCAATGTGCAAGTGGTATTTCTGGTAATTTCTTCTTGAAAAATAACATGCCTTTCTGTTGATTCGTGCAAATAAGTCTGTGATGCCATCTACTAGCTCTAAGAGACCTCCCAAAACAAGAGCAAAGGAAATTTACCTGCTCCAATTCAACATGCAGCAGTTTTACTCATAGAAGAGGCTTCCCTTGACCCATGGTGTTCTCTGATGAGGACTGTCAGTCTAGTGGGCTGCACTGATGATTTGTTTAAATCTTTATCGGCGATTGTAGAGAGACGG
>VXBU01002277.1:0-79407 GCA_013400315.1 Bombycilla garrulus
AGAAGGAAACTTTCAAAACATTCCCTCGTGCCTTTTTGTTCTAATCAGGGTGTGGTTCAGTAGCACCTCCAGGCCCAAATTAAAGCTGTGTATAACGGGCTCTCTCCATAATGCCTCTTAAAATAAAGGCAAAGTTAAACTACTTTCAGCTAAGTAACACTTTCAGCTAAGTAACACTTGCAATTAAGGCATTAGGTGTATTCATTTTAAGTTATGTCTGAGCTCTGAATTCCAGATGTCCAAAATCTCTGACTGCTGATCAAAGGGCAGTGTTATTTTTAGCTCCAGTAATGGCTTGCTGGGAGAAACATCCTTTTGTGCAAGATGACCAACAAGGTCATCTGCTTCACAAGCTAATCTTAAAACTGAAGATGGTGCACAGGGAAATGGCAGCAGAGAAATGCTTTCCTAGGTCTCAGAGCAGTGAAGTTGAGAAGGAATCCTAAAACTCCTTCATCCCAGAGCACAGCTTATCTGCCAGCTGTGGTAGCTTTAGGCAAAAAGTGTACAACTTCAGTTCCTCTTCCTGAATTTTTCTGTCCTTGGAGACTCTGGGTCCTGGAAACGTTAATCCACATCCGCCACTAAACCAGCCAGCATTTTTATTTTAGAAGTGTTCCTGCATCAGTAACTTAATTGACATAGAAATCAACAAGTCTTTATGCATGAGCATTCTTTGGGCTTGATGCTTTTGTTGTAATTCTCAGCATTTTCCCCTTAAACCAAATGCACCATCTGCTTGTTCCTTTGGTCATATGTTATACATGTAAACATTTTTGAAAGGAGTAAGTTTCATGGCCTGCTAGTGATTTTTTTTTTGTGTGTGTGACTGCAAATACGTGAAGATCAAACATTACTATTTTTGTTGCTACAAACTGGAACTACTATTTGGGCCCTTCACGCATCTGCTTTGCTGTGTGCATGGAGCACAATCGTATATATAAAAACTACAGTTTCTAAAAGGTTAGTCATTCTGTTAAGAAGTACATAAAGTTCTTATTAATTAAATTGAACAAACACTGCACAGTCTTAAAGCAAATACCTATGAGCAGTATTAAAGAGATGACCTTAGGAAAAACAGATTCCTTACTGGAGAGTAAAATTCAGTTGTCACTCTAATGGAGCTTTCCCATTTAGTTCTGGAGTCTTAGGATGAGAGTTGACAAAGTACTAGAGAGGGAATATTCTGTTAATAGCAAATAAACTTGCAAATGGTGCATAGCATAAATGCCCTTATAAAATACTGTTATCTTGGATATATTCTTTATGGCTAAACCACAGCAATGGTATTTGCACACTGAAAACTCCTGTGCACTCACTCTATCCTAATATCTGTCAGTAATTAAGATTTTTAACAGATTTGTTGGGGTAGGGGAGGATACCAGATGAGGTTTTTATTGTGATGACACAGTACTGCAACACAGACTGTTAAGTCCTTATGGATTTCTCCTTACTAATGCAGAAGAGACTATAATTACAAACAGTACAGCACTTAGTTGTTTTTTTTTTTTTTTACTGCTTTTCAGCATAAATAGAGTAATTTACTCCTTTAAAAATGGATTTCAGCAATATAATTATTTCAAAATATGCTTCCTGAATTATGCTGGCCTCTTAGGCATTTTTTGCTAGAACAAATAAGAACAGAAATCTTTTTCTGCCTGCTGTGTCTTGGGACATTCATACAGATAGTAAGAGTACTGCTCCTGCTTTCTATAAAACTTCTTTTTTCCAGTGTCATGTGTCATTTTCCCTTCTGGAGATTATTCAGAGCAGGTAATTGTACAAAACCATGGTGCTTACACTTTGTTAAAGCTAACAAGCCTTATATGCATATTGGAATTAAAAATAATGAGTTGAGATGGTTTTACAAATATGCATGATTGAATGTCATCACCATTAGCAACTGAACTTTCATTTAATTGTCTTTTTTTCATAAACATGATCTGGGTATTTGAAGAGCATCATGTGTTAAATGAGAGTGTGAATTATAAATGTGTGTGGATAATGGGAAGTCACATTTGCCCAGGGCTTGCATCATGAGCTGCTTTGCAGAAAAAGACTAGGTTTCTGAAATTCTACCTTTTGTTGTCTCCTGTGGACACTGTTCTTCTTTATACTTTTTCTGTCTCATATCTGCTCTGCAGCCCTGACTATTAAGCCACCAGATGGAGAACACACCATCAGAGACACAAGCTTCAACCAGGCAGCCTTACATCACCACAAGCTGCCAGGAAAGAGGACCAGAAAGCATCACTTCCTCTACAAAGCAGCAGCCACGAGGCTGAAACACAAGGAATGAGCACTGCCAACAGCCCCACAACACTGCCATGGCCTGCAGAGAAAAGGGCTGCAACAGCTGCTGTGGACATCTGCAACATCCTGTAGCAGCCTTGGACACCACAGGACACCACAGCCTTGGCAGGGTGGGTCTGTCCCCATTCTCTGCAAGCAAGAAAGCCAAGAACAGCTTTTTTGACCCTGGCCCAAGTAAACAAGACACAGCAACAGGGAGTTTGCTATGGACAACAGCCACTTCTCCCCTCTTCCAGCCCCAAGGGACTCCCTCCACACCTTCTTCAACCAGGGTATCCCTTTCCATACAGATTCCATGCCTTTGTACCCCACATCAGGCAGCTGAGTTGCCTTCAACCTTACACTGCAACAGGAGAGAGGAATAAGGCAGGTAAGTTGCTCCTGTTAATGTGTATGCCTCATGAGTGGCCCTGTAAAAACTATGCCCAGTGTCTAACCCAGTACAGAGCCAACTGAGTTTATCTTCTTAGGCTCTCACTATGATAGTTGTTAGGATTTTTAAGTGTTTGCTTTTGCAAGAAGGACATGTTTGTATTGGTAATCCTGAGCCCTCACAGCAATTTGGGGAAGGCCTGGGGGCCAGTGCCTGGGGCCCCAGACATGTCCCTAAGTGCAGTGGGGGTAGGAGGTAGAGCTGGGCTCTGGAACACCAGAGCTCTGTTCTGTAGCTGGCTGGGCTGCCCAAGCCAAGGTGTGTGCCAGCTGTGCAGCAGCAAGATCTGGTCAAAAAAAGTAGCCAAGAGCCTGGCAAATGTGCATCCCACTGACTTAGGAGTTCATATTTTACAGAAGGGGCTGGAATCCATATGTGAGATTTGCTTAATGGCCCAAGGGGCGGATGTTACTTTGAAGCAAATGCACGGGGTAATAATAGAATACGCAGCCTAGGTAGGGAGAGGCTGTGTGTTTTGAAACCAGGTACAGATGTTTCAAGTTTATAGCTGATAATAGCTAGACACATCCTTGTGAAAACATCCTTGTGAAACAACCTACCTGAGGCAGTATCTCCATGATGTACAAACCATTTTGTGTTTCTAGTGTAGGTGCCAATTATAAATTGCCATGAAACTAGTTCATATAAAATAAACAGAACATTCAAACTTGAATTAAGTCTGCGTGGGGTCCCAGAGGGACTGCATGTCACACTGACAGGGTAATCAAACATTTAGAAAGGGAGTCAGAGAAGGCTTTTATGTGGCAGCCAGTTTGGGTTGTTGTTCATGGCTACCACTAAATTAATGCATTTGTATATATTGTTGTAGTCATACTGGACCTGCAGCAGTGCACATTTGTTGTCTTTGTAAAGATGTATTAATGAAACAAGTGCAGTCTGAAATTCAACCGCTTCCCAGAAAGAAGACTGGCTAGTTGGCAGTAAGCAAGAGGCTGTTGCAGCCCTGAATCAAGACCTGGAAAGTCTATGCAAGGCAATAAAGATGGAGAAAAAAGAATCTGTGAACAGTTGGAAGTGATATTGCATAGACCGATCTCCAGGGTCCCGAGGCTGTCAGAGCATCTGACCAAGGCATACAGGGGAGCATAATGATGGGGATTATGCACCACTGCTTGGATTCCATACCTGTGTATGGATTGAGGGAACTTCTGTCTGCTAGTGGGGTGGTTTGTGCCGCTGACAGCTCAGCTGCTCCCAGTCCCAATTTACTTCAGTGACACAAGCTCTTAGGTGAGCACTGTGACCAGGCAATGCACTTGTGTGGGAAGTGCAAATTGCAGCCAGAAGTGATTTTCTGTTATTAGTGACATTGGAAATGCTGAAGAGAAGGTATGGACCTGATTGCACAGACTGGGCTTTGGGAGACAATTCATTCCTTGCTCTGGTGTCTCAGAACCAGTGGGACATCTCCCACTGAGCAAAGGTGTGAGTCAGCCCCTGAGAGAAAAGGAGAAGTTGGAAACAAACCTTCTGCACTGTAGCAGCAAACTATTTTCTGCTGACCCCAAAATTATCTTCTGGGAGAAAGGGCTGTTGTATCCTCATGCCAATGATGCCTGCTTTTCACTTACAAGTTCTGAGTATTAATCTCTGAGTAAACACCTTAACACGGGCACACAATGCCTGTAAGTGAATAGAGCCTGTGCAATCCAATAATTTATTAAACTTTCATCTTGTAAAGCCAGTTACAAATTAAAAAAGAAGGAATTCTGTAATAGAAATGAGCAAAATTACAACAAATAGTGAGCGTTATGTTTCAAGTGGGTTCAAGCTGCCTGCAGCAACCCAAGAGCCAGAACACAGAGCTAGTGCAGAGTTAGCACAGCTATAATCAAGCCTAGTCTGATACATTAGAGATAGAGCCAGTGTATGCAGTGTATACAAAGTGTTGCTTCTCAGGTGGCCTCTGCATTCCTGTTCTCTCCCACCTGTGACTTGGTCATCTCCTTATTCCTTGTGACAACAAGGGGGGGGTGTTTGTAGGATCCATCAGTGATGCTACTTAAGGCAAAACTCCAGTTAAAGGGATGATGCACAGCAGTGACCACCCTCTTCAGCTAATTGTGTAGCAAGTGCATGGAGTGTTTTGCACATGCTGCATTGTAGTGGAAATGAGAGAGGAGCAGGAGTAATGTACGGTGTTTGTTCTTGTACTGTCACCATCAAAACTACTGCTCTGCCACACAGTATTAGTGATATGGCACAATTTGATGATGAATTTGAATGGAACCTGTTGCATACTGACTCCTACTTTTCTATGCAATTTCTGTTTCATAGCTAACAGGCCTTACTGCAGCTACTTCAGAAATGGAGACAGCCAATTTTAAATGTGGAAGAAGGCCCTCAGTTTCAGTAAGAATCAGAATGGGCCTTTGTATTCTGGGATCCCAAGACTAGACAAGGGTCATGGAAAATTGCTCACCATCAGGTTTCTTGTTTGTTAATACAACTAATTTATGATGGGACTGATACTGAATAAATACTGTTTTGAACAATTAAATCAACTTTCTGAAGTCAAGAGACTGAAGATGACAGTCTTTCATAGAGAATAAAACCTATCTGCTTCTTCAAATTGCAGGTAGCTATAAAAACCTCCAAGCAGTTGTTTTGGCAAAATAGGATTGTTTTCAAGTTCTGCCAAGGACTAAGGACCTAGAGGAGATTGGACAGGGATCTGGAGACTCAGTGATGTGAGCAGTTCTTGTTAAAAGTTGGGGTGGATGAAGGATTTGGCATTTGCTTACTGGGATACAGAGGAAGTAAAAGAATCTTGCCTCTAATGATTTATCTAGGCACCTATTCACAATAGGAAACAGATAGTTAAAAACTAAGTTCAGGACCCCAGTCATCCTAAAATCCCCCATAAACAAAGAAGGATCTTAATGCAAGCAAGCTGCTCACCATAGATCTCCAACCTCCATCTAATACCTGGACTTTGTGAAGAGCAACTCTTCTGGAAATGCTACTAAAACCATCTCCCCTCCTGGGCTGTAGAGGTGAACAGCAGTCATTATTTTTTATGCAAGAGGTGCTGCTTGCAGTGTGCCCAGAATGGCACCTTATAGCCTATTTCAGTGGTGCTAGTCCCAGAGGCTTTCTCCTAGACTGGAGTATTTAGTAGTTTAACTGAAAGTGCCACTTTTTACAGCTGTGTACCTGTGAACTTTTATTGGAAGGTAAACAAGCACCTGTGTTTTTATTTTTTTTCTTTGTTTAATGCTCTCTCACGTAGGGTTTGACCTTTCTGTTGGACCACTTGGCTTCAATTATAGGAAGGCTTTTTCTTTTTAAGAGCAGATCAGATTGTTAGTATATCCTGAAGCAAAAAANACAAATACTCTTTTAGTAGACCATACTGTGATCACATGATCCCAGATGTCTGCATGTTCAAAATCCTTAAGGAAGCTTAAGTCTGTCTCCTGTTCTGCAGATCCTTGTAAATTTTTCTGCCAGTATGACAGGTGATAATGAAAGCAGCAGAAAGGACATGGAGGAGGAGGATGCTTCTGACTTTGCTTCTTTAAGGTACATTTTTCATCAGACAAGCAAGGGGAAAACAAGTTTTGGGTCATTAGTATTTAACAAAAGTTGTAACTGTTTAATGTCTTTGGGCAGAGGTGCAAATCCTATGGTATTGTAGATGTCACTTCAGGTTTTAAATACAGTAGTCACTTGAATTCTTACAAAATATCTTTGCTACACTTGTGCTGGCAAGTTGCAAATAACCATGACTAAATTAGTGCCAGTTCATCCATATCACCTAGTCCAGATGCTTGCATGACTGTCCACACTGGTGGCTGATTTGACACTGCAGCGTTTCTTCACAATCATGTTGATGTATGCTTTCATGATCTTTGTTATCTCGCTTACCTGGGGAGAGAGCACAGCAACACAGTATAAGCACTTTGAAAACGTCAGTGCACTGAGGCATACAGGACATTTTGCTGAAAGACATTCCCCTTCTCCAAAGTCGCAATACAAGAAATTTGGCACGTTAATATTAAATATGAACATGACAGTAAGAAGAGAAAGGCTTGACAAGTTAATGCTCTGCTGTAGCAACACTTTAAAATATTTTTAGCTCAAAAAAAAAAGCAACTTCTATTTTTTTTTTTCCTTTAAGTTTGTGAAACTCCCCATTCATCTACTGGAAAAGAAATGGAAAAACAAAACAAAAACAAAAAAACAAACAACTGAAAAGCACCCAGAACTAGAAACTCTTGATGCACTGGAACACCAATCAACCTCCTTCACTTTCTAACCAGCCTATTTTTTGTTCATCCCTGTATTCAAGAAGAGGTTCCATGCCCTTTAGGCTTTAACTCCCTTCATCTTTCCCCTTGGCTGTGTAGTCCATTAGTCAGGAGTTTTTGCACAGAAACCTGTCCATTCCTTGAAGCTTAACTGAAACAGCTGTGTGCTTTCACATACCTGTGAGGTTTCAAAGAACATTTCTCTCTCATCCACTGTAATTTTGAAGGTGTTGGGCTGTGGTGCTCCAAAGAAAACAATGTGCTCATACTGGAAAGTTTCTAGTGGTTTAGGATCCCCTCGCTTGTAGACAGACACATTCTCTGTGCTAACACCAAGCCAGAGATCATTGGGGAATCCACCCTCCTTGCACTGCAGAAAGAGAAACATGACCTTCTGCATAAACGCCGTGGCGGATCAAATAATTTTCCATTCAAGACAAAACCCTCTGTTTCTAGCTCTTATAGATATTTCAGTTCAATTGACAAACCAGAGTACTTGCAGAATCTATGCTGGAGGCACTTCTGCTGCGAAGATTCGGAAGTGACACAGCTGTGAGTCAAATACTAGTTGAATAATAAATAAATTTAATAAGGAACAGCCCTCATCAGATTTTAAAGTGATGTAGCAAGTCAGTATTCTACTTCGTATTTTACGGATAATACAGTGAGTGCAAGCAACTTCCCATGGTGATCCACATAGGCAGCAGCAGAACTGACAGAACTTAACTGTGGTCTCCTACTCGAACAGGCTGAGCCCCAGTCTGCACAGTTTCTGTTGTACTGCTGAACAGGATTGCACTTTTTGCTGGCATCACAGCTTTGTTTTACCTTGACTTTCACTGGTCTCCCCCATTCCACCATTATTCTAACAAAGTGGGAATCCATTGTCTCCTTTCATTTACCAGGACATCCTGCCTTCCTTGCTCTGTGCTTTCTGTGTCATACTTCTTGGGTAGTGTGGTACTGCAGGCTTTCCCTGCGATTACTAAGGCAAAAGGAATCCAGATCCCAAAATTCCCTTCTGTTACACACAGCTCTATCTGTTCTCCAGACTGATACCTCTCCTCAGCTGTGGTTTCAGGACTGTATTAATCACTCACCTCAACATCAAAGAGGGTTGACCCATAACCTGGCCACTCCTTTACAATGGACATATATTTCACCATGGCCTGATGCTGAGAGAGCCCCTGCAGCTTGCTCCATTTCTGTGCTATGCTTGCCCGAGCAGCTGAAAGCTCTTCTTTTACCCACATCTCCATCATCTGCTCCTCTTCTACCTTCTGCTTCTTTACAGACCCTGTCTTGAAGCTACGCTTCAACGTCCCTTCAAGGAAGCTGGTCCGTCTCCTCTCCAGAGTGTGACTGGTACTGCTGCTGCTCTTTGTTGAGTGCAGTATTTTGGATTTCAGCCTGTTAACTGGATAGATTCCATCAAGGGTCCAATTTATTTTGGAATAATCTCCATGAAGATACTGCAACCGTAGAGCTGCCAGATGCTGCAGAGTGTCCTCCGGCCCAGGAAAATGACCAGCTACGAGACTTTCGTGAGCCTACAAACAAAAAGACCCCCAAACTCATTAGAAAGCTAAAGCACACTTTATTCACATCTGGGTCTATGTACAGATTCCTGTCATATCTGCTGCTCCCAGCAGGATAGATATAATTCAGGATGTCAGAGCATACATTGTAGTCAGTATGTCAAAGTCTGAAAGTGGTGGATATGGGGGGGGAAACATCCCTTTCTGCAAGCCTAAACAGGACAGAGACCATTGAGGGAGTCCTGTCGTGAAAGTCCTACAATGAGGACCTAAAAAGGTCTGGAACAGATGGGAGAGACCAGAGCTGAGCAATTGGTTTTGGCCTGTTTCAGCTACGGCTCCTGTGTGAAATTTATATTCAACACCAGAGTAATATATAATAAATTCAAGATTCTCAACCTCAGTTTCTTTACACAAAATCACCTCCCATCTCTTCTTCCTTCACCTGACGTCTCCACCAAGCTTCTTTGCCTATTTTTCTCTGAAATCTATTAATGGGGCTTTTTGCACATCCATCTAATGTCTGGGTAACACCTACTCTCCTACTGTTACTTCCCATTGCCAGTTAAAGCCGTGTAGACTGAAAACCTTGTCAATAGACAGTTTGGTACAATGGAGGTTCCACTGAGCACCATGTTCTCCTGACATTCCCTAGCTAACAATGCCTGATGTTTATTTCAAGAAAGGAACCATCGTCTGAGTGATGTACATGCCATCCATATGACTATCAGTGAGTTTCACTCTTCACGACTGACTGTCATTAACACAGATTCAGTAATTTTCTACAGCTATGATTTTTCTGAGGCAAGGTCAGTGTTCATTAGAAGTAATAGAGATGTGACGAATCACACAGCTTGGTGCTCCACTCAGTTTAGTTTTACATCCCAGCTACAAGGCTCTTTCATACCAGTGTGATCTCTGATCTTGCCAGCATCACTGTGCTATGGAGCACAACTTAAAAAAGTAACAGACTACTCAGCAGATAAATACTGACAACTCCATTCTCCTTTCCTTTGTCTGCAGTACTCTTCTAGTGCCTCTCTGTTAATCAAATCACCCAAAAGATGTTACCAGAACTAACTATGAAACACCCCAAGGATGTGTTGTTCTTGCAAGCTGATTTACAGTTTTCTTACATTTATGTTCTGCAAGCACCTATTTTTAATGATTGTCCTGAATCATTACCCAAATTTCTTTGCCTTCTAAAATTAAAGACCAAGTTAAAAAAAAAAAAATTAAGCCTTTGCTAATTTTTCTTGCTTTTTTTCTAATACTCATCTTCCCTAGAAAACATCATGGTCTATCTTAGAAAATTCTAGGCAAAAATCCAACACACTAAATTCTTCTGCTACAACCAGCATTTCCACTTCTAATGAAAGGTAAACCAGTTTTCTGTATCCTCTTGTGTGCTTTTGCCACCCTGGAAACCAAATCATTCTCCAAGAATTAGCTCACCTGCTCAAACATGAAGGCAAATTCCACGCCATCTTTGGGAACATTCTCAATATCCAAGAAGCAATAAAGCTTAAAATAGAGTTGCCACTGTCCTTCCTCCTCTTCCTCTTCAGAGCCAGCAAGTCTGTTAAAATATAAAACAGAATGAGAAAGGAATAAAACAGTAAGGAGAATTACCATGGTACTGGAATGTCCACAGTGCAAATCACAATCTGAAGGTAACCCTGGATTCTGAAATCCAGTGTTACATCCAACTAGAAATTAAAAGTTTCATGAAACATTCTTTCACCTCTCAAACTTGGCCAAGATATCAGCCACAATCACCCGACTCTCCACAGCACGGTCAACCTGCTGATTATGTTCAAAGAGCGCAAACATATTCCGGCTATCCTCCATTGCCAGCCCTCGGATCAGCTTTTCGACCACCTGCAAGATCAGACACATCACACAGTAGGCATCACTCCCCCTTTCACAATGAAGAATCAGTACTTCTTCAGGACACCTATCATTTCCTACATCTGCACCACATTTCTCCCTTAATTACTGTTAATCTTGTTTTCAGATTTAAGAATTCTAACCCTAAAAGATCAATCCCTGCAACGAAGTCATTACTTTTGATCATCCTTGCTTTTCTTCTCTGAATCTTTTCAATCTTCACTACCCTTTTGTGGATAGGGGAATTAGAATCCTGCACAAGATATAGGCACATAATGGATTCAGATGTCATGATGACATTCTCAGTGTTCCTCTAGTAACAATTCCACTTTTTGCTCTGTTTAGCACTAATGTTTTCACAGACATGACTACTGCAACCTGGAATCCTGCTTCTGACCTGCTAATGATTAAGTTACTAGTAGACTATCCCTGTCAGAAGGATTCCACCATGAACTGGAATCTCTCCTTGTCCAGAAAACTGTGTTAACAAGTTTCAGACAAAGGGCAGAACACCAGACACTTCTAGATTTTGCAAAACACTTTTCAAGTGATACTCTACAACCTGGGCACTGGCCTCGTAAAATAAACTGAACTTTGCCCAAAGATATAACAAGAGTTGTAATTAAAAAAAAAAAAAACAAAACAGATAAATTGGAAATAAAGGGGGAAAGGGTGTCCCTTCAACAGACCCACTCTCCAGACACAGATGTGCTCACATCTGGTTAATCCTACTAATGCATTACCTCCCCAGCGCTGGTGTGGGAGTTGATGGTTATTTTGCAGGAGCCACCACCATGGCAATACACTGTCGTGGTCATTTGCTCTCGGGTGAGAAGAGCCTGTATTTCCTCCTGGGAGGGCACAAACTCCCTCGTCTTTGTTCTCTTCAGCGAATCACTTATGAACTGTGCATACCTGTCTATTTCTGAGTCTGGAAAGAGATCTTTTACCCTAATTGTAAAGAGAAGAAAAAAAAAAAAAAAAACGGAAAAACCCTAATTACACAGTGAACAACACATTACCCTAAAAATTAGACTTCTTCAAATAAAGAGTTTAGTAGAGATGCTGATGTCAAATGCAACCACACAAAAACCAAGCTTATTTCCTAAACCATACTATTTCCTTTTACTAGTCATTTGAAAGTCACTTCAGTGGCATTTCCCAGCACTGTGTGAAATAAGCAGTTCAAAGTTTCAGGAGTTTAGTGACAGTTAAGACAGCAGGGCTGACAATCTCAATTTACAAAACTGTGATTAAAAGCTGTGAAATCAAATGTAATTTTTTTCACTTATTCTTAATATTTTTGGTTTTTAATTTGCTGGCTGTGTTTGAGTCATTTTACAGTATGTTTGAGAACTAAGAAGATGGAAAGCAGATGCGTGTACACTGTTCTCTTCCCTCCAAGACCAGGAGGTCAAAGTTTGCTACTGCAGTGATAAAACAATGGAATGGTTACGTGGAGTATCTGCATCTCTTAGACCCAGGCCATGGATGTAGCTATTTGTTGTATTGACACAAATGCCATCCCACTGTTTCCTAGGTTGAAAGGAATCAAACAGATTTTATTGATCTTTCTCATCATTAGGAATGGGGCAAGGTTACACAGCTACAGACCAGGCCCAGTGCAGACTGCTTTGTGAAGCTGCATTAGATGCTGCAGATGACTTGGGAGGAAATGTAAATTATTTAGTTCATGAAAATGGAAGGTTAAAACAGATTAAAAATACTATTTGCAAGCATTATGTGCTTAAACAAATCTTGAAAAATTATAAATTGAATTTACAGTATCCTATTTCATAGTACACTTTTTGCCTGTGCCAGCTGCAAGGTAGTACATATTTCCATGAGTATGAAAAGTACAGTCCTCACCTTTCCTGTAGGTTGATAACATTTATATGTACATTAGGAAGCAGGAGGTCATCAGCTGTAAATCCACTGCAACACAGTCTCATGGTATTCTGTCTGGGTAACTTACATTCATTCCACATCCTTTTGAGACAACAGGGGTGGCAAGGGGGGAAGTCTGAATACACAGAACAGCTGGTGCTAAGAACTGGGGAAAGGTAGGAGGCTGGAACACCACAGGAAGATGTTTGCACAGCAAGAGGGTGAGACAGGTAACTACAACAGGCAGTGGAAGATAGCAGAGTAAAAGAAAACAAGCTGCCAAGGAAAGAGACATTTACCTTCGGAGATGGAACTTGAGGTAGCGCAGGATCCCTCTGCTGGGCAGGAATGTGCAGCTCATACAAGTCATCAGCTGCCAGTGGTGCAGGTTCCCAATACTGTTGGGATGTGGCATGTGGTTGGTTTGCTTGATGAGCTGACAGTACACTTCATCACGGAGGGGCCTTAAATCATGGCAGGTCTGCAGGATGCCTTGGATTATAGGTATCGGGTCAGACACTGTCTCGATTTCCTGAAGGGAGTTAAAGATCTTCACTGCTTCATCCTGTAAGCTGCTGTAACCCTTCTCTTGTTGCACTGGGGAACAATCACAAAAGTGACAAGATGTGAGCATCTCCCTCATTTTCTACTGGCCTAGCAGCACTACAATCAACTGCAATCATCTGTCACAGAAGAACAGCAACCTGAGCATTAGCTCATAAGCCGAATTTAAATTTATACTTTAAGTTCATTAATGCTTCCTCTCTTAAATGTTCAAATGCAGTTTTAATTAGTATTTGCCAATATCTGGTTTGTCACCACTGCCAATTCATCTCTGTGCAGAAAAACAGAATAATATTTTTAAGGTAAATGAGCACTGAAATCTAGTTCAGGCTTCAGTGTCTGCAACCGAGGTACCGAAATGTGGCCACTGAAGCCTAGCTTGTGTAATTCCACAATTCTGTCATGTGCCTGTATTAGCTTTGGCTCCTGGGCAACACAGAACTTAAGCAAATTGCTGTATCAGGAACACATCTTATAACTATTGTTTAGATTTAAAATGATTAGACCAAAACTCAAGTTTTTTGAGCACCTAAAAAACTGCCTGCTTTTTGAACTGCTCAGACACATGTGATACTGTTCAGATGCAGGCTTTCATCCTCCTTTGCACATCTCTAAGGCTTTAGGTCCTTCTGAATCTCCTGTACAGCCACTGCTTACCCAATGGGCATGTATAAACTGTACAATACAAAGACATACCTCTAAAAAGTAAGTTCCACATTGTAAGTGCTTGCTCTGTAACTTTCCTGTCTTTCAGACTTTTTTCTGTGCTTTTAACCTGACATGCAATTTGATTCCTGTATTGTGACAGATCTAGTGTCCTTTCACTTTCTCCATGACAGTCTTCTGGCCCTAAAATCTTCATTTTGAGTTTGAAGAATCTTGCTCTCTATTTAGTCACTTAATTGTAGGCAAGTTCTTCTGTGCCTTTGATCATCTTTGATGAGATGTAGAAGGCAAAACTGTATCCTGTACTCAAGATGCAGGTGCATGATATATCAATACAGCTGCACAAAGACTTTATTTTTCCTTTTCTAAGCTTTCAAAACCTTATATTAGCTGTTTCATTTCTGTACTCACCACTAAAGTTGACATTTTCATAAAGCTATGTAAATTGATGTTCACTTCACTAAGCACAGCTAAAACACCACCTATGTGGCAGACTGTTTTTCCCATATACATAGATTTAAGTTAACTTCTTAAAAGATTCTGTGGCTCAGTAATGGTACATGAGACAATCTTCTATAGTTCCTCACCAGCTTTCACTTTTAATATGTCAAACAGTGTGTAATCATCACTAAATCATTTTGGTTTTCTGGTGGCCCATCAGTTTAGTGCTTTTATGCTTCTGACACATTTGAAAAAAGGGTTCATTTAGTCTGGTTTTACAGCAGCTTCTGCAGAAATACTACTCCACTGCCAGCTGCATGATGTAGTCCTGTTTTATTTCCACTGGAGCCACTCACAAAGGAGGAGAGGCTGCATGTCCCCTGGATGGATGATAAAAGTATCTGCACCCATTTACTTTTAAGATTCAGTGTTACCATGGTAAGAGGCAGTGGACATGGAACACACTCCAGAGGAGAAAGGGAAAGGGACTGCTCCCTCCCTGAACCCTGTGGGCTACACTGCCCCAAACAGACTTCACCTGCGCAGAGAGAGCTTACAGGCCCATTTTGTGGTCCTCACTAACCCTCAAAATGTGAGTGGATTCTGTCAATACTTACAGTTGACACTAACATCTCCATATGGTAGTGGGAGCAGTGGGGAATGCAAGGGGTGCTGGGTGTATCGCAAGATTGGGTTCCTCCTATACGTCTGTTCCACTACTTCAAAGTTTGTGCTGTTTTCCTGGAAAAGAAAGAAGAAATAATTATCTGCAAATAGGCATAGTCCTTTGTGGGATGCACTCAAACATTTAAGTTCAAGCTCAACCACCTTTGTCTAAATTTCTGGAGATGCCTAGGGGGACTAAGTGGTCAAAGCATAATCTGTATCTAAAAATTACCCTGTACATTATTTCTGTAAATTAAACACAAGAATAGCCATGCTGCATCATCCCACAGGTCAACAAGCACAGCATCTTGCCTTCACGCCTGGCTTGAGGAATGTATATGGCAAGATCCTTCTCTCCTATGTCCTTAAAACTTTCAACACCACATGGTTAATGGACTTTGTGACCACAGATCAACCATTTTCAGTGTGTAATAATGAGCCTGTTCTCAACTTGTCTGGTTTTATTATATGTGTTTACAGAATGAACAACCAAAATGCTCCACGGTGTTAAAAATCTGGGCCTGTCACTACCATACATGCTGGATCACATTCTTCTGCATTCTGTCCTAGACTCCTTCCCTAACAATATGTAATGTTCCATTTGTCCTTGAACCTCAAGCTGAAGTTTTCCAGGATTCTCAACAATCACTCTCAGCGCCTTCTTCCTAAATATAAACTATTTAATTGCATGAAGTTTAGAGTTCATCACAAATATGCTTCTGAGATTTGCTTTGGTGTGTCTTCTTAAATGATTCTAGGTTTGTTTGCCAAAGTTTCTGGCAAGTTTCTTCTCAAAAATTACTCCCGTGGTACAATTTCTGCTATTTTGAAGGATACTGTCTTTCCACCCTTCACTCTGATATTTAACCACACAAGCCTAGGGTATGAAGAGAACTTCAGGGTACATCAAATCAGATGGCTGGTAGGAATGGATTTTATTGTATTTGTGTCTGGAGGATGCTTAGGAGCAAAAAGGATGGAGCAGAGATTTGCAAATACTTGATGGTGTAATCCTGCATGCAATTTTTAATTGCACAGTCATAGTCTAGACTTATGCAGATCAGTTAGGAAAAAAAAAATAATGTAATATTTGATTTTTTTTTTGTTGCACAGTTGTATAAGTTTATTTTTTACTCTTTTTAATTTTCCCCTTAAGACAGCAACCCCATTTTTTGCCACATTCTCAGCAATAACTGGGTTAGGCCAGTGGTGGTCTGGCTACTCCCAACTCGTGTGGGAACTAGCAGGGTGCCACCTACCCTGATGTCACGAATGAGTTGCTGTGTAGGTGTTTCTATGGGAACTTTGCTGTCGATGACGCCCTGAATGGCAGAGGTCCAGCGCATGGCTTCGTTCAGCAGCTTTGTGTACAGCCTGTAGGAGTGCTTCCGCCCGTGGACTATGATGCTCCAGTAGCCTGTGGAGAAACAAAGGTGGAAACAAAGCTGCAAGGTGAAACTGGCTTCCCTATTATATAACTAACTAGAGGTTAGCAAATGTGACATCTACCTACAAGGAGGGCAAGAAAGAGAATCTGGGGAACTACAGGTCTGTCAGTCTGGCCTTGATACGGGGAAGGTTACAGATCAGATCATCTTGGGTATCAAAGGAGAGCAATGGAGCTGGGGAAGGGTCTGGAGCACAAATCCTGTGAGGACAGGCTGAGGGAGCTGGGGGCGTTTAGCTTGGAGAAAATAAGGCTTAAGGGGGACCTTATTACTACCTACAACTACCTGAAAGGAGGATGTAACCAGGTGGAGGTCAGTCCCCTCTCTCAAGTAACAAGCAATAGGACAAGAGGAAAGGGCTGTCAACAGACTGTCCAGGGAAGTGGTTGAATCACCATCCCTGGAGACATTTTAAAAACGTGTAGATGTGGCACTTAGGGCAATGGCTTAGTGGTGGACTTGATAATGTTAGGCTAATAGCTGGACTTGATTATTAAGAGATCATTGAATCTCTTTTTGCCTGTAGCTCGTGGCTGATGAAAAAACCTTGCTGCTTTCATAGCAACATATGGTGTTGTCTGGTCAAAATCCACTACGTAGACATTAACATCCCCATTCCCAAAAGAAATTTATCAGTAGGAAAGTCGCAGTCCAGATTTTGGTACAAAGAGAGCTTTTCAAGATGGAAGTATCTTTCAGTATAACCAGACTACCAGCTTGCCAACTAGGCAGGTCACTTTCACAAACAGTATTTGGCCTACACTGTCCTGTTAATCACTTGGAAGATGACCACTCCACACACAGCACCTAGTCAGATTGCCAAACCAGCTCTCAGAACTTTTAAAAATACGTGTTTGACAACCTGAGAGAACATGTCAAGGCAATGGCAGTTCTATCTGCTAAAGGCAGCTCTAAACATCTGTTGATACAAAAAGTGTGGACACTTTCTTGTGAATGAGCAGAATAAATTTCCTCTCATTTCACTTTACTAAATACTTCCAGCTTCCAGCCCTTTTAAAAGGTATCCCAAACAACTCTAGTACTCAAATGTCCAGTTTTTCAAGTCTTTTTCTAAGGTTCACAATCTTTGTATGGGGGATTCACCCTTTATCCCATAACCTGGGTTCCCTTCCAAACCCCTAAGCTGAGCAATGGAGGATCATGCCAGATCCTGCCTTCCTAGAACTCTGTTCATGTTGCATAGAAAGCAAACACAGGTCTTTGTCATCTTTTGTTTCTATCAAGTTGAGTGATGCCATAACACGAGCAGCGTACATCCCATGTAGTGTATGGGATGGCTGCTATTTAATAGGTTAACACTGACCCCAGAGACAAATGTAGGTCACGCTACAAAGTGACACTTCTGGAGATGTACCAATAATCAGTGTCAGCTACAGGAACTCACACCTGTTACCCTGCCTGGGGAGCACTGAGATAAGCAATGACTCTACTCAATGACAAACATCAGCACTGTGTATCTCGTCAGGTGTGAGGCACTTACAGTCACCTGCACACTTTGCAAATCTCTTACAGTTTTCATGGGCAGAGATGTCTGCAGCCAGACACAAAGCCTCAGATGGCATCAAGGCCGCCTTCTCACCATGACACATCACTGCAGTCCTGCATTATCCCCTTTTCAGGAATGGCACACCTGGAGTCTGCTCTTCACCACTTTGTCCATCTCACCTGTGTCTTTGAAGACCCTCTCATCAGGCTGCACCACAGAGCAGAGGCTGTTGAGCACGAGTGTCCCGAGCTTGGCAGCCGTGCGCTCAGATGACTTGTAGTAGTCCAGGGCAGTGTTTGTTAGAACAAACCAGCGCTTCTTCATCTTCAGAGACGACATCTTGTTGCTGCTCTGAATCTCCTTATGAAGCCAGCCTAGCACAAAAACACAAACGTGTCATTACGTGCATCTCTCGCTCCCATGGTCAGGACAAATAATTTCACTGTCATTTTAGATCTGTCACAAAATAAAAGAAAAATAAACATTAAGAAAATTCAGTACTTCAACAGAAAAAAATTAGAGTCTGCATTGCTAAAGCTGTCAAAAAGATAATTTTCTGCTCAGAGGTGTAAAAAGCAATATCCACCCACAAGGCAAAACGCTGAAAAAATGTGGGACTTATCGAAGAGGCTCCATATAAAGAAAAGACAGAGATAGACCTTCCTGAATATATGCCTTTGTGGCTACTCTGCTGTCACACAGACATCTTCTTATGAAGAGCAAACCATATGCTGTGAAGGATCATTCCTTTTTCACTTTGACTAATGAACAATATCATATAAAAGGAACTGTTGCCTTGCAATTAAGTATTTTGAAGTGCAGGTACTCAAACTGTTGTCTTATAGTCTCCTTTGTATCACTCAATCTCCTTGAAATTTTTAAGACTAGGGTTGAAGGCTTTTGCCACATTTTGGTGTCCCTTATTCTTTCTGTCCTTCTGCCTTGCCATGACCACTCTAGGACCTTTATTCTTTCATAGACATTTCTGGAAAATGCAAGGCAATTTGCTCATTCACTTGCATTCCACACACTGGATCAGGAGTGTGTTTATGCATTTAAGACCATGTGATGAGCTCAAAGTATAGAGGAAATTCAAAAATATTTAAGAAAAATGGGTGAATATTTTGCAATATATGTTTGATCCCTACTCATGCTCTGCCATCTTCAACTAAGCTCTGACTAAAGATGTAATTTCAATTTTTTGCTCAAATTCAGAGAATTTTTCTTACCTCACTATGTCTACCATAATCAGGTTAGTTAGTTTAGCTAATAGCAGCAATCCCACAAAGATCTCTCTCTCTTCCTCCCTCTCTACATGACAGGTGTCAGAAGGAATTGAGCTGCCAACAAAAGCCACAGTGTCATGTTATAGTCCATCTAAGCCAGCTGCTCCTTATCAGCAGCCATGCTCCTTCCTGTTCCCTGGTGGCATTTGCCAGACATGTTTAAATAGGCTAGAACTATCATCAGAAAATTAAACATATGAAGCACTTTCTTTTTTTTTTTTTCCACCTGGCAGGTAATTAGATAAGAGCCAGGGCTAGAACAGATGTGACATGGTAGGCAGCAGGCAGGAAGGTAGAGGGGGACAGAGAATGACAGTTTTTGGGGACCAGCTAAACCCTAGACTGGGTTAGCAACAATCAAATCTGCCTGTCAGATTATAAGCAGAAGATGAGTTTCACATGTAATTGCATGTATTTCCTTTCACCTCTCACAAGGAATTCCTGGCCATCAACCTTGGATTCGCCTTTGGGTTTCTGCAGCAGAGAGATCCAGTGGTGCATTTCCTCAGGAGTGTCGCTGTTGCAGTGAATCACGCGATTGGCCGTGATGATCACAAAAGAATTCGGTCTGTCAGAAAACAAAAGCATTAAAAACAGTCATAACCATGCAAATAACTCACAGCACACCCCAAGTCATGTTTTTTACCTTCCCATAAACAGAAAGACTTTCTGAATACAAACCACAGAGGAGTGCAGAAATACTTAAGATCATCTCTTTTTCAGTCGCTCTATCATCTAATGAATGCAGAGATCACCTAAATGAAATTAAGTATCTTACAAAAGCTGCTTCCAAAAATGAGAAAATATTAATTAGCTAATAAGCAGCTGCAAAATGTCCTTTGTTCATTAGCAAAGGACTTTGACTGATTGGAGTGACCCAGTGCCTGTACCACTGGGCTGAGCTGATACAGTCATCCTCCCCATACTTATTAAAACCAGTGATGCAATAGCAAACACAAGTCTCAGTAGGATCAAGTTAAAACATGTTTGAGATTGGTTTTAGAAGGGATGAGATGATCCTAGCAAAACAGAGGAAAAACTGTTCTGTTTCTTCTGAATGACTTTGTCTTTCTCTTGCAGCTGTATCTTACCAAAAGAATATTCACAAATCTGTTCAGAATCAATGCTTTACAGGAAAATATAAAAATAAAAGTATGACTAGTTCCAAGAAGACAGACTCATACAACTTTGAAAGCAAAACCAGATATCTATGAGAAAACAGAGAAATTGAAAAGCAGAATGCAAGTATGAAGCAAAAGATGCAATCAAGCTCTGTTAGAAAAATAGATAAACCTATGAAAGATAAAATAAACTGCATAAAAATGTTGGTCGAGAACAAGCATTCTTCTCAGAATTTGTTTAACATTGCTTCAAACACTGATAGTCCAGAAAGGCATACCTCAGCACATACATAAATAAATTTTGACTGTTGAGCTTACTATTTGTTCCTAGTTTTCACTGGTTCAGACATTAATTATGAGGAGTACAGGCTGAGAACTGCCTAAAATGTTTTCATCAATGAAATCATAGTTCACTTCTGATATGTATTTTCTGAACTACTAAAAGCAAAGTCCAAGCAAGCTGTGTCAGAGCCCAGAGCTCTGTCCCTAGAACACAGAGATAGACAACTTAATAGCTAACATTTTACTTCAGTACTGTGGTATCTTTGCCCTAGCTGAACCAGTTAATATGTGGGAAATAATTAAATGTTAACACAAAGTGATATGAAATGTCCCATCATCTCTTCTCTGAAACTAACTAACTACAGGTTTGTACTGTGTTGCATTGCAAAGATATCAAGAATAATACAAATTTCCAAATTCATCCATTTTTCTTCCACAATGCTGTTTCTTTCCCCTAAATTTATAAGATTAACTCAAAATTACTCTGTTGGAAAAACAGAAGTGCTGCTTTTGCTGGACAAATTTGTTCAGTGCTGGTAATAGATAAAACTGTAATTTTCAGGCATTGAGATTATGCGTTTTCACTTTTAGGAGCTGAAAGAGAAACTTTGACTCAAAGACAATACATATAAGGACTTCATGCCTAAGAAGTGATATTACTTGAAACAAGCTAAAGATTTCAGCTATGTTTATTTGCTTGGAGAAAAAGATGTATGAGTTTAAACAAATACAAACCCCAAAAGAAACTTGGAGCTTCCCACAAAAATACTGGGAGTTTCTGATTTAAGAGATGGTCAGATTGCTGTACCTACCTATCAGGATTGTCTGAGGCACAGACAGAGTCAATAAGCCCAACATCCATGGTTCCCTGTAGAGTGAAGATGACACAGATTGCATTTTAGATTACAGGTGTTCTCCTCTGTGAATAGGATTGGAATTGAAACCATTCCTCTGAATTCCAATAGCTTGAGTAGAAATGAACACATGAGAAAGGCACAAGTGAGTCATTTTTGCTCCCTAAAAAGCCTAAGATGTGTAAGGGGCTCCACAGGACTGGAGAAAAAACAGTTACAAGTTTCCAGAGAGTATTATGAAAATCTGAAATAACCTTAGCTATTATCTCTGTACTCGCAAAATACATAAATACACTGTTCTTACCAATTGCTATCTCCTGTATGGAATAACTGTGACCCAGACTAGTTCCATCCAAAGACATTTTATCTGCATGAGGCAGCCTCCCTCTTTTCCTCCAGCTGAAAAGAGCTATCTGGGATCGAGCTGAGCAACCCACAACAAGCACTATGTTCCCCACTGCTTACCCTCTTTGCTACCAGCTTTGCTGTTTATTTATAATTAAAAATGTCCAACTTTCTTGCTTTTCTTACATGCAACTTTCTTGCAAGTGTTGGAAAAACATGCACAAATAGTTAAACACAGAGGGCTCCATGCATGCCCACAGGCTGGTTGCACAGTAACTCACCACAGCATTTTTTGGATTGGCCTGTTCATCCTGCATTTCCCTCAGCTGCTGTGCTGTAGCGCTGTGTACTCGGCTCAGGACATTAAACCAACCACTGCCAATCAAAACAGAATCAGAGCTAAACTTCCAGTAATGAAACTGGCTCGAGAACATGATCAAAGAACCTGGGAAGATGCCACTGGGAAAATTTCTTCATTCACAATTTCCTGAATATTATGGAATAAAATATCTCTTGGGCTGATCATACCAGATTTCAACATCTTCCTTTCTCCTTATTTATCCATGGAAATTCTGGGCACGTTCTTCAACCCACTGACAGCTGCTTCTGCAAAATCCAGTTTTCCACTTGTTATTCAAAGAACACTAAGTAGGCTTTACAAGGAGCCCATGTCAGCAGACTGAGAAAAGCATACAGCACTTGTAAAAACAGAGTTAGTTGGGAGTCTTCCTGGATAGAGTACTAAAGACACCTGGGAGCCTTCCTGATTAGTCTCTCTCTGATCTGCTAATAAACTTGAAAGTCATATGGCTGACAATTAATCATGGATTTGTTTATAAGTAATTTGGACTGAAGTTTTTTCTCTGCAAAAGGGCTTCTCTTACAGACATATCTGGAGGCTAATCGCTGTTGCAGAAAAAGCAGATTCGTATCTGCAGCTTCCAGTGAGATCAGCAAGCATCCATACTTCATGGAGCATTCTCAAACTGGATACTCTGCCACATCTGTTAATCTGCCCTTTGCTACTGCAAGTGTTGGTGCTTTCTTCTCCATCAGAAGAGAGACTGATAGAAAGACAGATAAGGCATAGACAGAGGCCACAACTGGTTTACACTTGTCCTAACAATTCCGCAGTGTGATCTTAGGGCATGCCTACAGTAATAGTGAAAGTTCTGGGTTAAAACGTTACTGTTCCTTCCACTACTGCTCTCTAAATTTCCCCGTTTCTTGTCCATGTGGCTGTTCTTCAGTCTATTTGTGTTAAATTGTATCCAAACACCTTTCCCCTTTCTCTCCTACACCAAAATAATAATATACCGTAAATAACTTCACAGAATCAGTAGACAAACAGTTATACTGTCAGGGCTGAGAGAGCAGAAGCCCTGGTAAAAGTGGGAAGACATCTTGACTTGGCTTTGCATAGCCAGGACAGGTTGTCCAACCTGCCCTTAAACAACTGATTTCCACCGTCTGGCCAGGATGCCAAGAAGGAAGGACATGAGTCACTTGTTTGCTTTGCACTGGGAAGATTTTATCAGATGACACCAGAGACTCTGATAAGCTGCAGCCTTTTTTCTGTCTCCTGGACAAAACCCAGCTGCTCTCGCAATCATTTACAGACAACATGAATAGACTTTTTGTTTAATTCAAGATTCCATTAAATAAATAAATCAGCTATTAGATGTTCCAGTTTATATTAAGGTTTGTGTGTCTGCTGAAGTAACCCTTGAATTCAGCATGCCCACAGCCACATGAGAAGCTGGCAGTCCTGTGACTGGCAAACTGAACCACAGCCTTGGTAGCTGCAACAAGTCCCCAAAGCAGGCATGATGCATCCCAGGAAACACAAAATGACACTCTGGAACAAATTACCCCTTTTCTCCAGCAAAAGGGAATTGATTATGTTTCTCAAACTCTCCCATGGTTAGATGGGTCAGACCTGCACTGAACGAACAAACCTTAAAAAACTCCCTGTTGTACCTGGCATCTTCTGGTGACTCCGCAACAATGTGGTAAACTCTGTCTTCTGTCACAATGTCCAAGGCATTCTCCTTTTCATGAATATCCACAATCTCTCTGGAATACAAGAAAGCACAAGAGCCAAAGCTAAAAACCTTTCATAGGCCTGAATTCCATCTGGTCAATTCTCTCACATCATACCCTTCACCACACAGAAGGGAAATCACTGGTTCAGATGGCTTGTAACTGACAGAAATACAAAATTCCACCAATACACATCAAGACGTTTAAAAATATCTGTACAGTTAAAAATCAAAACTTAAGGCATTCACGGATTTTCAAGACACCAGCAGACTAAATGGAAAAAGAAATAACAGAGAGGCTGATATAGAGATCTGTTAACAAAGTCGGGTGTGCTATTCTCTTTGGCACTTTAGAGGTCTGCATAATTCTAATAGGTGACCAGTCTGTCCTTTCTTACAGTGGGAGCTGAGGAACTGACTATGGCAGCAGAAAGAGCATTCAGGACTCAGGAAAAGGCACAGTACATGCTGCCAAACTCAAATCCTGCCGTGAGCTTCATAATACCTCTGTGAAATGCCTGGAGAAGCCAGAAAACAGATGGAGTCTGGGTAGGAGAGAATGTATGGGGTATGTACTTAATTAGCCCCTCCTGGTCTGGCTCCATCCATGGCTTGGAAAGAGCTTCTGCTGGATTATGAAATGCAAGACTGGGAAAAGAACTATCAAGTAATTGCAGACTCTCTCCAGAGTAAAACCAGATGCTGTAATTGTCTTTTCCTTCCTTTGTTTCTGATTCTCCAAGCACCATGGCAGATACATAGGCCGTTGAACAGCAGCACTGGACCCCCTTCATTACTGATTTAGAGAGTGAATACTAAGGATCAAAGGGATTTATTTTAGCACTCACTTTGCCCTTCTGATATCAATAGTCCCCTTCAGCTTTTCCTCACTATCATTCTCAAAGTACATCAGTTTGGATTCTCGAAGCACAAACCAGCGTCGTTTCCAGTTGCGGCGTGAAAGCGTTGACATTCCTCCGCCTTTTTTGTAGAGCCAGCCTGACTTCAGGGCCTCCTGCTTGGTGCGGAACCACATGAAGGCCTCGTTCTTCAGGACACACCAGCGCCGCCGCCATGGGTTCATGAGACCTCCTGCAAAACGAGGGAGCAAAATTTCAGCAGACATGCAACAGGGGCCATGCTTCCCTCCTGATCCTGCTCCTGGTCAGGAGCAGTTGACACTTCAGCTCCTACATCAAACAAAGGCACTGAAGGAGAGAAGCAAAGTTGTGCTTAATTTCAAACATATAATCATTTAAGCCCATACCAAGTAGGCACAATTAAATCTCAGTGGCAAAGATATCCCTGACACCCAGCTCCTATCTCTTTATTTGCTGTTTTAAACTAAAGAATAAAAAAAGAGGAGAATAAATGGAGAACTAAGAGCAAAGATTATGATTCTGGACAAACAGAAGAGGAAAGCAGGTTTCCTGGATACCATGCATCCACGGTTTTGGCAGAATCCACTTACCTTTCATGTAGAGGTAACCGTGAAAATACGGCGGCCCTGAGCCATTGAAGACAGTGACTCGTCCATTACAAAACTCTTCATCTGTATCAATGTAAACATCCACTTCTTCTTCACTTTCCAGAAACTAAAGAAAACAAAGAAGAGATATAGGCTACTTGGCTTCTCCTGATTGCAGGAGGACTGGAGCAATTAACAGGGTTAAAGAAGTCACATGATCAGAAGGTACAAAACTACACAGTCCCTTTGCAAGAAAAGCACTACAGTAAAAGCAGAGGCTTGACAGCTTATCCATTAATGCCTAAAGCAAGAGCATAGAATTTTCATACCTGAAAGGAGAGCAGCAGACATGGCTGGAAAGCTCTAGTTCCCTGCAGTAACAAAACTTCCTGTTTCAAGGCAAAACCCACCTTGCAAAATCTAATTTGATGGGATTAAGAGAGAATTTTTCATTTTGGAGAAGTTTTCTGATTTTTTTGGCAGAAAGGCCACAATGCCAGACAAGATGGAACAGTGATTTATCCCCAGCAAAGAAACTACTTGCTTTGGGTTGATTAGGAAAAAAAGCACAGTCTAGGATAACCGAACCCTAAAAACAACAACCTGAAATTATCGAAATAATAGTACGGAATTTACTCACCTCTGTTCTTGAACTAGATAAAGGCTCTCAGCCATAAGAAAGTATTTCACACACAAAATCATTTCCTTTACCTTAAATACAACTTCCTTCGATTTGCTTTATTAATTTAATACTAATGGAGGCAGTTCCTTAGACCTTTTGCTTCCTCAAACGCATGTTGCTTCTTTTCATTTTCCCTTCTCTCTTCCCTCTGTGACCCTCTTTTGTCTCATTCCTGGTGCACTCATTCATTCTCTTCCTTGGCATTATGGTTCAAAAACCAGGTAGTCTTGGAACACCAGCTACTGACAGTAGCTTGACTCAGCTGTGGTTATGGCTTCCTGGGGCTCACATTATGACAAAGTATCAACTGGCTTTTTCATTAGTCTTACTCACTGATGAGCCCAATAAAACCCTCCACTTCTATTTGCATTTTAAGAAGAATGGTAGAAACCAGCCTAAGCTGTGACAGGCTGATTCATGATTTGAAGATCACCTGACAGTGATCTGTGAGTAACTGCCCAAGCAGATCACATAAAAAATTCAGATTTTTAAAGTCAGACGGCAGCTGACATTAGGAAAGTGCAAACAAGACAATCATGCAACTTTTTAAGAGAGGTCAAAATCTGTCATTGGAAAAACATACTGAAGGAAGTAAACTGAGTTTCTAAAAAAAAATATAAATCATAGTTTTCTAAAAGATGTTTTGTAGTTCAAGTGTCTCTTCTTAGGGACATCATTAATTGGAAGTATTTTTGTGGCTCTCATTAGCTTCACACCTGAACTTCTCACAATCTTATGTGGGCTTTGACATCCTGTCCTGTAAGGGGATTTATTACTGCATTATTAAGCAGCTGGCCTGAGAGCACTCAGGAAATCCAGACCCAGCATGGGATCTAAGCTGAGATGCTGAAGTGTGAGGCTAATAGCCCAGCTTTACCACCCTGTCATTGTCTCCGCTGCAGGAATGAAAAGGTTCAGTCATCCTGGCTATGTGCATTGGGACCTAGCCCAATCGACACAGTAATTTCTTTCATTTTTAGAATAGCTTAACTTGTACATAGCAGCTGAAAATAAACCCTTGACTCTGAGAAGACCTAGAACAAGAGAAGTTTTAGTGATGGAGACAAATCAGACCCTAGCCTTTCCCACTTTGTCTTGTCACTGCACTGGAACCTTAGGCCCCTTCTGTGAAATCTCTCTAAGGTAGAACATACACCTACAAAATACCAGTTGTTTGCTTCCCTTCCTCCTAAAGGGTGTTACATTAACAGATGGCAATGGAAACAATCTAAAATAGGTACACATGTAGTAGCTTGTGTGCCAGCAGACACCAGACAATCACATGCCCTCCAGCCTTCAGCCTATCTATGACTCTTCCCCTTTTTTCAAGCTGATTATTGATATAAGAGAGAGTTACATATTAGTAACTATGCCCAGAGTGAACAGGCACACAGTAAGAAAGCAGATGCTATAAACATCAACAAAGTCACACTAATGCCCAGAAAGGTGAAGGGAGAGATTCTCACCGAGTCCAGGCTGCCACGGTTGGAGTCCAGGCTGGTACCATGGGAGTGTCTCAGACCCTCCTCATCATTCAGAGGCTCAGCTGAGGCGTTACCTGCATTTCCACAGCCATCAAACTCCTCATGGTCATAGTCAGACTCCACATCTGGGGGCGAGATGTAGATGGGTTCTCCTCCCTCCCCACTGTTATTCCTCTGTGTATCAGAGACAGTGCTGTAAACGCTTTCTGCTGGGTCAGACAGGGCTCTCTGCTCCTTGGGGCTAGTGGTTCCTTCCACAGGCACTCCTGGAGCATGGGCAGTCTCTCCCACTTCCCTCTGGAGATGCAAAAGGCTTGTGTTTGCAACTTCCTTTGAGCAGTTACCACTGTTTCTTGTGCCATGCTGATTTGAGACCACCAAACTGGAAGATGGCCGTCCTTCATCATCAGCACGAAAACCCTCATCCACTTCTCCTTCAGCCAGTGGTGCCACCAGGCTGCAGTCAATGTTGAGTGTCCCCTCACTAGAAAGTGAGCGCTCTAAGTTCTGCACACTTTCATCCAGATTGCCAAAATCCAGCAGCTCCAAGAATTCCTGGGCAACCCTTGATGCCTCTTTTTCCAACCTCTGTATCTCTTCTTCTCGCTGCCGACAGATTTCATTCCTGGTGTCTTCAGAGATGACAGACATATGATCCTCTTTTTGTTGCTGCAACTTTTCAATCTCCTTCTCCAGTCTTAAGATCTCCTCCATCTGACGCCTCTCCTCTTCTTGCAGGGGAATATCCACCTCCTCAGTGTTTATTGTTTCCACCTTAAAGAAATCAGAACAGTGTTAAAGCACTTTCTTCAACCCGTCTGTGCTCCTTGCCTGGACCTTTCATTCTTCCTGTCTCCTGTGGTTGCCTTGTACTTACCATCTGCAGAAAGATGACTCCAAACATCCTGCAATCATTCATGCTGTAAATGCTAAAGACGTAACTACAGAATCTTCAGGTACTTCCTTTTTCACAGCAATCTACCTCCATTATGAATCATACAAACAAGCTCACTGGATTCAGTGAATTTTAGAAAAGCCTCTATTTGCTGTGGTCATTGTACTCTGCAATTTCGATAAAAGCATCCTGATAAAAGCATCCATTCTATCTTTTTGAACTCACAAACATAGAGGAGAAAGCAACTATATATGAATACATACATGCATAGACTACTTAAGAGCTGAAGATTTTCCAGAAATTAATTAAGAAGTCTGGAAATTTCACTGTTTCCTGAAATGAGGATCCGACCATCAGAATCTGGGGCTGGAAGGGATATTTGCATGAAGCAGGACTGTATCCATTCCAACCACAGCCCAACAAAACTCCACTCAGAATTTCTTGGCATTCTTTAGCATCACTAGATGGCTGACGGCTGGCTGCTCTTACTCCATACTCCACACTGATACACGATACATGAAAATTAGGAAATGGAAGATACTGGTAACTTTCACTGATCTTCGGGAAAAAGCCACCCTCCCCTCCACAGAGGATGTTAAAAACATGAGACAAGAGATACACACATGAGAAAATGTGAAAATAAATTCCAACAGGATTTCATGTACTTCCTGACAGGACTTATAATGCAGTCAATATATTGGCCCATTTAAACCTTAATCCTCATTTTCTTCAGTTACCTTGTTGCTTGTTCTCTACTTGACTCTTACTTGTGGATAAATGCACTTCTATGCTTCTAATCTCTCCTGAACAAATATGGTCAGAAACTGGGAAACAAGTGATATGGGGAAAAAAAACCAATGAGGTACACAGCCATTTTCATTCACCTCGAGGTAGGTGGTCTGTTCTTTGGTAGGTCAAGTACCAACAAGGGGTTTATTTTAGCCATGGCAGCAATTGGCTGCACTCTTATTTTGGCTGTTACAGGCAACAATCCAGCAAAACAGACTGTGTCACAGTGTAGCACATCACAAGGTTATCTAAGAAGCTCAAGCAGCAGAGATAAAAATAGGATGCTGCATGTTCAATATGGAAATTTTCAAACAGAACCAATGCAAGCTCACACACGAGCCTTGAAAAAAGCCCTACCTTGTTAACTCTGTGCATCTCTGCCAAAGCCAAACACACACAGGTTTTGCGTGAATAAAGCCCATTTTTTAAACAGTGTTGCCACATAACAGTATGATACCCAGGCACAGTGGCGGCAATGAAGGACTATTCACAAATACTCACTAGAAAACATGTGAAAAGAATAACTGGTGAACTTACCTGGGCCACATGCAGCAGCACATTCAGTTGCTCCTTTTCTCTGTCAAAAAACAAGACATTGCTATCAGAGAGATCTAGTTCACCTATGTGAGGTTTTCAGAATTACATGGACATATCACCCCTCCATGTATAAGGTTAAAATGAGGTTCTTGCTGTAAGACTGATTTAAAAGCTTTTGCAATTTAATAAAAATACAGTTCTCTGTGGTTGGTATGACCATTGTGGATATAACAGATTTTCCCCATGCACTTAACTTTCAGATCAATTAGGAAATTGGATTACTTGGAACACACCAGCAAGGACATTGGAAACAGTAACAGGAAGACAAATCAGACTCATGATAAATGTAAACAGAATCTTCTGAAGTACTATAAATCTGTAAATACTGAGGTGGTACGTATGTAATTGATAGATATCAGGAAATTGTGTTCATTTTTTAAAACAGAATTATTGCAATACCAGCACTGAATTTGTGTTTTGTTTTACTTTTACTGTATTAAAGCCTCAACCCACATAACTTCTCAGTGGCATGCAAAGTCCAGCTTATTAGTGAAGACTGTAAGAGCCAGAATTTGTTAGTAAACATGAGCAGAGGGAAAAAAAACTATCCCACGGTTTTGCAGCTCTACCCAGATCAAAAAGGTTCTACTCCCAAGCAAGGCTATCATTACAGCCAGCTTTCCCAGAGCAAGTACGCTACTAGCAACTGAACCAGCAGACAGACAAATGCCAGGGTCATGCTTAGGGAGCAGGAATAGGATGCTGCTGGATGGAAGAAAGTTACCACTGCCAGTGGTGACTTTCAAATCTATAATTCAACCTCAGCGCAACCAGAAGAGCAATGATATTAATTTCCCAAGCCTTGCAGATTTTCCCAGGCAAATTCTAAACTGCAGCTGCACATCCACAAAGTCCTTAAAGCTCTCACTCTCATGCTCACTCTCTCAAAAAAAAAAATTAAAAAAAAATAAAAATCCAGGAAGTATTTGTAAATGAAAGCTGACATAAGTGAGATCCAGACAGTTCCAACTCTACTGAAAGATCCATAGAAGTCATCATGAGTTAAAACAACTATTTTAAATGATAAGACGCCTCAAAAGCACAACTATTTTAAAACAAATTAGGAAAACCGCCTATAATGTACATACTAATTCCTGCAACTGTTCCTCACAGTTTTTAAACCTTTGGTATTTGTTCCTGCTTTCTAGTCATCATCAACAGATCTACAATCTTCCTGAAAAGTGACTTCCAAAACTAGGGACAGTACTCCAGCTGAAGGGCACCGAAGCATCACCCCATCTTACAGAAACAATTCTGTTTACAGAGAGTACTTCGTTTCTCCTCTCATACAGCATGACACTGGTGACATATTCAACTTAGCCTCCATACCTCCCTCCTGCTGTTGGAAGTAAGCATTCTCCCTCCACTCCCTGTGCATTTGATTATTCCTGACTGCAAATCTGCATGTGTCTGTACCAAAAGTTATCCTGTTTTTCAGATCCTTTAACTTGCCAAAATTATATAAACTTTAATCTTAGGCTATATGCCTACAGCCCCTCAGCAGATGGTTTAATCTGCTAATTTAATAAGGACATTCATATTTCCTCATCCAAATTCTTATGAAAACACCACACAAGTACCATATCCAGTACAGATCATGGAAGAATTCGATTCAAGAGTTCTGTTCTCTTTAACAAAAAGCTACTATTGTTTATTAAATGCAGTAAAAACACAAATCCTAATCTTGCTTCACATAGTTTTTTCCAAAGCAAATTTATTTTACCATTTTAAGAGTATTGTCATAACATATCAAAGCCCTTACCTACCTTTTACCTACCCAAAGTCAAGTTACCCATCCTCCCTGGCTTTTCCCTGTCCACATGACATGCCATAAGATACCACAGAAGGAAACAGGTAATTCTAATGCTGTTCGTTCTTTAGAAGTCCACATTGGCTTGATTCCTTTATCAAGCATTTACAACTGTTTGATCATTTGTTTCAGTGTCTTCCTGAAACTGAGGTCAGGCTGACTGGTCCACAATTCCTTTATTCTTCCTTTCCCAGTTTAAAAGGGGAACATAATTGTTTGGTATTTTCCACTTTCATGGAAAAAAAAACTATCCACATTATTATCTACAAAGGAGAAGAAAGAGAATAGCTACTATTTTAAACTGATTTACCTAGTTCTTGAAATAGCCAAGCATTATTTTCACCAACTCTTGATACCTTCTTTATAATTTGTAATTAGATTTATCTGAGCATTTTCTAGCCTTTTATTTCCATGACATGTTTTGAATTCTTGTACGTCCTTCCTAATAATATTTAATATCCAACAGTTAAGCTTTTGGGGAAGATAGATAAAAACAGCAACGAATACCTCATTTTTCTCAATATTATTATTTTTCTTCCTGTTGAATGTTAGACCAAATTGTTCCATGTCTCCCCTCTGCTAACAGTATATGCACAACAACTACATGCCAACTTCTAGTTTATTACAGCTCAAATTGCACCTAGGTCCTTTTGATTTTGTCTCTACACTTGTGTTGGGATTTTTTGCTCGTTCTGAACAGCTGATTTGCAATTTCTATGGACTTCCACCTCATTTTTAGGTCAAATGGATGTTCAGAAGTTAGCCAAGTCAGTCTGCTAGTACCATCCTGGCTACTCACTCAGATGTCATTTAACATTAATTAGAAAATGAAAATAGAATTAGTTTTCCAGATTCCTAGAAACACTGACACTTCTCTGCCATGATGCTGGGTTGAACACATCTCTCATGGTCTGGGAACTAAAGGGCAAAAATACTCCTTAGCCAATAAACTAGGTAGGTCCTTTCTTTTATAATAGAATCAAATGCTGAGTTGGAAATGACCCATCAGGATCGTTGAGTCCCACTCCCAGCCCTGCGCAGGGCACCCCAAGAGTCACACCATGTGCCCAAAAGTATTGCCCAAATGCTTCCTAAATTCTGTCACGCTTGGGCTTGACCACTTCTCTGGGAAGTCTGTTCCAGTGCTGAGAACCCTGTGGGTGAAAAACCTTTTCCTGATATTGAACCTAAATCTTCCCTAACTCAGCTTCCTACCATTTCCTTGAGTCCTGTGCCTGGGCACAAGAGTGAAGAGATCAGAGCCTACTCCTCCTCTTCCCCTCGTGAGGACACTGAAGACCACAATGAGGTCTTCCCTCAGTCTCCTCTTCTCCAGGCTGAACAGATCAAGTGACCTCAGCCACTCCTCATAAGGCTTCCCCACCAGACCTTCACCATCCTCATTGCTCTCCTTTGGACACTCTCTAATAGCTTAATGTCTTTTTTTATATTCTGGTGCCCAAAACTGCACATAGGACTCAAAGTGAGTGATTCAAAGCTTAGAATTTTCTGATGCTTGCCACCTAGTCTGATGAGATCCCCCTTTGGGAAAGTATGTAACAAAAGCCTACAAGAACTACTTCTGAAATGAGAACTATCGTACAAGTATATGTTGAAATTTAAATAATAATAAAGCCAGCAGAGTCCAGCAGGTGCAGCAGCGCTGACCCCACACACAGCAGCACTTCTCATTTACCATGAGAACTGCTGGGCAAGCTCCCTCATTCTCACGGGGGCTTCCTGCCATCCTTCCCCTTTGTCACCCAACAGTGCTGTCATCTGCAAAGGCTGTCATCTTGAGTGGGAGGGTCTGATGACATTTTCCTTCTGACTCCCTATGCGCCACTGCCTGTGGTGGGTGCCATCTTGGAAAGGGGTATTTCCACCATTCTGGGTTTCAATTTGTTCTCAAGGAGTTTGTGAGATTTAGCAATTTTGTATATAGAGATTATATATATATATAAAACTGTTGTTTTTTGCCTGTTGCGGTTTCACTTGTTAGTAAATTTATTTTTTCGCTTACAGCTACTTGCATTCATTCCTTGTTGGTGGAATGGGAGTGGTTAAAACAAAGGGGGAGAACTCATTTTAGAATGTCCCCCTGTAAATTGTCTAAAACCAAGACAGAATGCAAGATACCATCTTGTACCTTTCCTTCACCTCTTCCTCTTCCTGTTTCCTCCTACGTTCCTCCTCTTCTTGCCATTGTCTTTCCTCTTCCTCTCTTCTGATCTGCTCTCCTTCCTCTTGCCTCCTTCTCTCCTCCTCTTCCTGCTTCCTGCAGAGCTCCTGCTGCAGCAGGTGCTGGTAGAGGCTGCGAGCCAGGCAGCCACGCCAATGCTTCTGCAGGATCACCGCAGAGGCCTTCAGACGCAGCAGGCTCTTCTTCCAGAAGTATGCTCGGTAGTTCTTTTGGATTATAACAACACTGGATAGCACCTTCTGATACTTCTTCCTAAAAACAGAACCACACACTTAATGCACCACGGATTCATACATGCTCTGCATTTCTCATGCTCTTGCATACTGACCACATCCACAGGAAAGTCCTTTTCAAAGAACATACTTCAGAAATTACATAATTTCTGTTCTTCTCCTGCCACTCACTGCCTGCAAATCATATTCACCTCACTGTTCCCCCTCCTAAATCTACCACTAGTTTGTTTCAATGGGAACCTACTTTGGTGAAGACTCTCAGACGATGAAGGAGAGCTATTTGTCACATGGAAAGGGAAGATACTCTGGCTCAAAGTCTCCTTGTATTGCACATAAACACATTCATTCTGCAGTGAGCGCCATCACTCAGTATGGATTTATCATAATAGAAACATACAAATGGCCTTACTATATGAGAACAAATACTGCTCCATCTCTTAAGTGGTCAAAAGCTAATTACTTCAGGAAAGGTAAAAACAGTGCAAAAATAAATTTGGCCACATTAATTTCACACTGTCTGGGAAAAAAACCACACTGACACTACAATATTGATGGCTGAATCAAACACTGTAACAGGTTCAAATGAACAAATACTTCTATTGCACAACGTTTTGCCTAAACAAGAATCATAGAATGTCTTGAGTTACCAGGGAGCTACAAGGATCATCAATGATATCAAAATCAGCTTCACAGCACTTTAACAACATGACAGGGCCCCAAAACACAACAATCATCATTCAGTATTTCTGTAGTTTGGTAAAGTTGTAGAAAAGTCAGGTTTTGCCTCTGCATTAAAGACTATCAAGGACATGAAAAAAGTTGCTGGTAGAAGTTTATACAGGATATACAAACTGGGCAAATAAGAAGAGTTACCATTACACAGTAATCTGGATGAATTTGTAAACTAGATTCAAACAAACATTAAAAAATCCAAAGAGCCTATCATAAGGTCTTGTATTGAAGAATCAAAGGCCAAATACAACTGATATGGGACTATGCTGGGAAGCAGCAAGTCAAAACTGGATTTTTGGGCCCCAGATCATCACACAAAGGCAAACTCCCACCACAGTGCTACAGAAAAAATACCACTGGGGTTCTTGTACCTGTAAGCAGAAATATTGTTGTATGGAATACTGCTTTTATGCTGTGTTCTGTGCTAGCACTCCCATTTCAAGCAATGTTAGACCCTCAAATGATTTCTGAGGAAGCAGGATTGGAACCAGAAATTTAGGCTTATAGAATGAGAGCAATTGCTCCACACAGGGCCTTAAAAAATAGAAAAGTCTAAGGAAAGGCTTTACCAGTTAAAGTATCCACATTTCTATTCCAACAGGGGCCATAAGATTTAACCAACTTGAAGCTGAACATCTATTAAGGCTGAAAATAAGCAGACATTTTTTAAAGTAATTTAATATATTTAGATGCCTTAGTATCTTGCACTGGGGAAACAACCATTGGTACTAGTCAAGTCAAAAACTTCTTTAATCCAAACCAGAATATGCAGAGAGAAATTCTATGGGGCTGTTACACAGGATCTTGGGCCAGCAGGCTACACTAATCCTTGAGGTCTTACAGCCCTAGAAAGCATACTAGAAATAGCATGGTCTTCTCACATATACTTCCCACAGACCTTCAGCAATACCCTGAGGAAAAGACACACCTTAAAATCCCTGTCCTGTCAATGAAATTCTCTTCAAATGGCAACAGGGACCCACACTGATAGCTTGACACCTCCCTGCAGATCAGATACATCAGCCCAGTCAAGAAAATCAGGAGAGTAATGCTAACAGAAGTAGTGCGCTTTTTTCCACAAGTATTAAGTCAAAGGGAGGAAGCATAGAGAAAAGGAAAGGCAAGAAGTGATAAGAAGTAGGAGGTTTTAGGTTAATTACTCCTGGGCTGCAGTCCCCTCATCTCCACTCCTTCTGTTCGCCCTGTGTCCTGCACATCGATGTGAACAGCTGCACATGCACTCTCCGCCAAGGCAGACTAAGTTCATCAAAAAGAGTACTCTGACTTTTACAAAATGCATCTGCCAGAAACTCTCTCAAGTGCAACATGTGCCAAGCCCTGCCCAGCTCCAGGCCAACTCTGCCTGCTAATCTGCCAGGCTGAAGTGCCCCCTCATTCCTCATGACCACAGCCAAGCCTGCAGATGCCCTTCAGCTGGAATTGCTGGTCACAGGCTGTGAATTTCATTCCCCTTGTTTAAGCTTCCACTCACCCTCCTGCACTGGCCAAAGAAGTTCAGACCAAGTGAAGGGGTTGGGAGACCTCCTGACCATGTATCACACTAGAAAAAGCAGGCTGGATGCAAGGCTCCAATGCTGTATTTTAGATTTACTTAATTATTCTGTCAATTAACTGTAGTTAGCAGTTATGCCTCCAAAGACTAGAGATCACAGGATTATGGAACAATTTGCTACTATCTTCTTCCCATGAGCAATACAATCCAGAAGAAACCAGGGGCACAACCAAATTCGTACATGAAGTCCTGCACTATGTGATTTTTAGCTGGTGAAGATGTTACCTGCATCTCAGAGCTCCACAGATTAGCTACATAAGAATGGAGTAATTTCAATTTCTTGTCTCACATTTTAGTGATCAAAGATACTAGGTTGCACAGGCTGCAGGCAATGAGAGGAAAGAAAATCTGGTTCTCCAGGCTCACAGAACAAGTTCACAAAGGGCGAGAAACCAGTAAAATCCTTCCTTTGCCAGTCCAGTTTGCATGAGACCAAACGAATTTAAATACATTTATACTTGCAAAACCAAGAGAACTGGTATCAAGCTTAAGGCAGCACATACTGGTATTCCTGCCCAACTCTGCACAGACCAATCAGCACTTGCCCAGATAAACTCCTGCCTGCTCGACTTTTTTCAGTAAAGTTGAAGTGCAAGTGGAAACTCTCTGCAACAAAAGTTTTACCGACCCCCTTTCCAGCTCTTCTTTACTCCCTGCTCTCATCCCCTGCAAAGTCCAGTTACCTCCAGCTGCCTGTGAAGATTTACACTCTGGGTACAGATGCACAGCTTGTCCTTAAGGATGAGACTCATAACAGCAACATGTGGGATGAGGAATTCAGAAGTGTGGAGGATGAAGGACCACAAGATTTCTAACCACTAGGAATACTGCTGCCACACAGTCTCCATCATAGCCCTGCAGGGCACCAGCTTCCTTACCAGGAACTCAGAAAAGCGGTAATCCAGTATGCCTGCAGTGATTTTTCCCAGCAAATTAATTTTCCTGTGCTGATCCCTACCCCTCTCTTCAAATGTTAGACACAAAGTAAGAAAGCAGAGGCCCTGACATAAAGAACTTGCAATCTCATGTACAAACAATAGAGCGAGCTCATTTGTCTTCCTAGAGGGAAATAAATAAATGAATACAAGCCCCAGAGACCAAGTCTGTATTTTGCTGATATTCCACACTGGCAAGGCAGGGTACAACCCTTGCACACATTTCCCAATGCAAAATGAGCTACCTGGTGTAACTGGAGCTCTAAGAAGAGAGCCTGCTGAAACAGCTCTGCTGGCCAGTGTTTTTACCTCCTCACAACCCTGACTGACAGGTGTCTGGAGCAAAGACCAGCCAGAAAAGAGCATCTTACTGGGATTAAGTGTGCATACCACAGCCATTAAGGAGTCAGCTGTTGCACTGACTTCGAGGGGCAGAGGAGGGGCAGAGGAGGGGCAGTTTGTCTGCAGTTGGTTCTCCCAAACCTTCTCTGGTCAGGTGCAAAAGGGAGAGGCAAGAGGAGATTACTGTTGCAGAGCTGGCCAAAAACCAATTCTGAAGAATTAATTAAAAGGAGACGGAGATCACGAGGCAAACAGGCAGGGCAAGGAAAGAGGGTGAGCAAAGGCAGAATTGCAAGTGAGGAAGAAGCAATTGGCAGGGGGAGCAGAAAACACAGTTGACAGGCACAAGGAAAAGGAGGGGAGCCAAAGCATAGGTGGGGCCCAGCGAGGAGAGCCCTGAAGGCAAGGAAAAGGTGTCAACAGAGGCAAGCAATTGGCACAGAAGTCCAGGGGAAGTGTGCTAAGTAGCGTTGAGGGAGGGTGCAAACGTGCACATAACTGAAAAAGAGGTGCCAAAGGTGCAGGAAGGTTTCAGCAGAGCTGATGTTGGCAGGGATGGCAGATTCTGCAACTCTCCCTTAGAATGCAGGAGGGGAAGACGAGACGGATGCAAGGGGACTAGAGAGCAAAGCAGGGTGTCGGGGCAACCCAGGCACACAAGCACAGGGATCGTGGGGCAGCCCCCAGCACTGACCTTGCCATGTAGCCCAAGACGTGGGCCCGGATGACTATAGCTGCTTTCCTCAACTCCTCTTCCCGATCCTTCTCCAGCTTCTGCTCAAGAGCTTCCTTCAGGAAAACCTGACGCCACGGGGAGGAGTTTCAGTAAACACAAAGAGAGGAAAGAAGTCAGTCCCCGGCAGAGCCGGGCGGTTTCATCCCCGGGTGAGCGGTGTGGAGAACGCTCCGTGCCCGGGCGGCTGCGCTGGCGCTGCCGCCGCCCCCACGCCTGCCCCGCGGCGCCCGCACTCCGAGCGCCGGGGAAAGTTTCACAGCAGCGTGAGACAAACTCCCTACCCAACCCCCGCCGCCCTCGCTCCGTGGTCAAGACTTAAAAGAGAGAGGGAGGGAGCAGAGGAAGGAGGAGGAGAGCCCAAGTTTGCGCCTGTGATTAACTCTTTCCTAGCTGACAGCTTTCCCGGCACAATTCGGTACCTCCCTTCAGCAGGCACTGGGACCTACTTGGGGTGATTAAATATTTTGCAAAGAAACTCCTCTGCGTTTCAAGAAAAGGGAAGAACTTCTAGATTTCTAGGCTCCAGGAAGTAACCTTAACAGCAATCTTAACGGAAGGTAGGCGGAAAGCCAAAAGCCCAGTCGAGGCACAAAGCTCCACGTGCTCTCAGCCCACCGATGCTGAAGCCCTCCAGCGACCTCCAGAAACTCTAGGGTGAGATGCTTCCGCGCTGAACAGATTCGACAGTGGAGCATGCACTAGGGGCAACTGAGCTCTGACGATAGAACTCTCCAAGTATTAGTGGTTGCATGTCAGTGTCCAGTATTTCAATTCTCAAGTATCTTTCACCACCTGTATTTACAATTTCTGCTCGGTGCTAAATGCTTGTGAAGAATGCAGGTGCTAAGTTAAAGACAAAAGAACTGAGATACAAGCAAGATAAGGCCGTGTTTACAGGAATTGTGCTGACATATCTAAGCAATGTTAAATCAGCTGGCTTGCATTAGGTTAGCACAGGATTCAGCACAAATTCCTGAAATAAATGCACTTCTTTTTGAGATGGATTGCAGCCTGCATGGAGCTCCATGGCGCTGTGGGTACACTGCTGGCAGTACCCAGACCAGAATAAACTGGTAAGACACAAGCTGCAGTCACAGCAGCAAGTGCCATATGGCTGTGCTCGTGTGACCTGCTGCCTGGCATTGGATAAATCCCTGCCAGGGCCAGCAGCAGAACAGGCTACACTAGGGAAGTGCAGCCCCATTTATAACTCACTGCTGTGTACAGAGGATGTGAGGTGATACTCATCAATCTGCTGAACTCAGAACCACATTAATCAGTAGAAATTTCTTACAAATGTACTGGATCCATGTGGTTGTGCAGAGGCTAGAAATCTGAGCAGTCATTTTGTCCAGTGCTCTGCACAAACTCCCCTCTTTTCCACTTATCTCCCCTTTATATCTCTCTGTACCTTCCCCTCCATCACTGCTTTCTGCCTCATCCCTTAAGGCTCCTCCTTCTCCCTGCAATGACCATTGCGTACTGACACCTCTCCCATAGCCAGTGGCTTTCCTGGACTTGAATTTCTCCTGGGGAGCAGTTTCCATTAAGACATGAGCTGTTTTGTAATGACTAAGTAACCATGGGTAGCCTGAAAAGAAGCTTCATTATCAAGGTACTTCCAACCACGAAGCTGGCATCCTTCCCCGCAAGTTGTACATCCACTCCCTCTGTCAACTCAACAATCTTTTAAAGACTTCTTTGAGGCAGGGATTGCTCTTTCCATTACATTCCACAACCAAGCAGCAGTCACCCATTTCAAGAATGCAACCAGCAAAACACTGTCTTGATCCATTATCTTCATCAAATTGCAAAAATACTCAGGCCATCAGTGTTTCCCTAGCAAGCACAGTCTTTGCTGAGCAAGGCCAGTTAAGGGGGGGTAATGGGGGGAAACTTCAGGGCATGCAGAGTCTATGAGACCCAACTCTAATCCCATAGGATTATAGGATCTATATATGCTTGAGTGAGGGGTTAATCTCAAAAAAACCATAACAGTATCTAGTTAAAAACTGTTGGTATTTTGAAGGTTTGGAGGTGTTTTAGACTCCACTAGATTACAAGGATAAATAACATGCATTTCAAGTCCAGAAGTATTTTGATGCCTTGTGGAAATAAACCGGAAAGTGGCTGTTTCTTTGTCATTCATAGTCATTTTCTGAAAACATGAGATCGTTTTCATGTGAGAAAAGAATGAACAAAACATAAAAGGTTACATCTATCATATTCTGCTCCTACTAGACACTGGACAGGTTTTAAACCACAGTGCATCACCACAGTGTTCCTCACACAACCTCAAAGTCTGCATGCATCCTCAGGGTGACAGTGAACATGCTAAGGTTTCACAGAGATCAGCAGACACAAATGTAACTGCTTGGGCACCCATGTGTACATAAGTGGATCATATGGAAAAGCAGGAAGTGGGTCACTGTGACCTGGATGCCAAATAGTGTACAGCTACCTCCTCCTTCAAACAGGCCCTGCAAACCAGCAGGTTGAAATGTGGTAATTAATGCCTTCAAATTGCAAAGGTTACTCTGTTAAACCACTGTAGGAAATCTGTGTTGTGGGTATGGGCAAGTATGGCAGAAGGCCCAAGTGCACTGAAGAGAGGGTCACGGAAGCTGCTGCTCCATCCCAGCACATCCGTAGTGAAGGCAAAGTGACCTTAGCACAATCTTTTTCATCATCACACTGCTTGTTTGCATCCAAGCCCTCAACTCTACCATACCACCAGATAAAACCTGCATTGCATACATTAATACCTCTTATAAACATTAATTTGACAATTGCCAGCACAGCAGCTGCTCTATTCTTAATGAAAAACACAAAGATCATCCTGCCCTTCCTCCTCCGTTTCCTTTCCCAAGCTTTACAATCCCCTGCACTAATTCACAGAGTCTTTTCCTTCCTCCTTCAAACAATTGCTAAGGATATAATTATCCTTCCATTCATTTTGCAGGAAGTATTCCCCTTCTATAAGCCTTGCTCTTCACCCACCCCTTATACTTCTTCCTAGGTTACATCCCCATGGGCTTGTCACACCTTTTTCAGTAGCTACTCCTGACTAAACCAAGATTAGTTCTGGGAATAACAACCTGAGTACCCAGAGCTGCACCTGTAGCAGCAAAAGTGGCACTAAGGTCATGCAGGGGACTTCCTTTTCAGGACAATGACCTATGCTCTGTTCTCCTTGGCTGGTAGCTTCACCTTTACCTGAAAGACTCTGGGAAAATTAAGGCTCTTTTCTCCATCAACCCAAGTATTCCAGGCCTATGTTACCTAGCACCAAGCTGAAACATGAATGCAGACAAAGCAGTCTGTAATCCAAGGCACCACAGCTGGTTCCAGACAGCAGGGAAGGTACTATCAGGAAGCACCACTGCTCTGCAAGGCCTCACCTTGGCATCTGCATCCCTAGGGACAGGATTTTTGGAAGTACTGTCACAAAGCCAAATTGCAAAGTGATCTCCAAGGGAGGAAGGAAATGGCTTTGCATGGGAAAGAATGCCAAGCAACTCATCTGAAGTATGAAATGGCAGGGTAATATACCTTGTAATGACAGCAGCTTGGAGAGGCCAGGGGCTGGCCAGCCATTCAGCATGGCAGTAAGTGTGGAACATGCCAGTACAGCCTTGAAGTGATCTATTCTTTCAATAAATAGAACTGCTCCCCTCTACCACAACAAACATCTCTAATACAAACCATGCCCAATAGAAAGTAACTTCTACAACCAAACAAGATGGCTGAACTGCTTCCCAGATCCATGAATTTTCTTTCTCAGGCATAAAGAATACCAAGATTGCCTCTCTTAATAATTTCTTTCTTTCCACCATATTCAGACTCACAGCAACCAGCATCCAAGCAGAGAGATTGCAGTTTACCAACATGCTGCATACAGCTCTTCATTCAAGTTTTAGTTTACAGGACACAATCATTGAAAAAGAAATATATTAGAGTATATCCACAGTTTTGACAAAATACACATACATTTTCTTTGCCACAATTACCATCCATATTGTGTTTTTCCAAATAATTTGTGCAGGTCAAGGAGTGAGTGAAAACAGACAGATGGACTCAGTCCTTCATAATGCACAGTGGGGACTGAAGAGAAAAGGGAACTATAACTTCAGGGGTGCAAAGCAGCCTGGATTTCCTGCTTGTTGTTAGTCTCCTGTAGGCCCTGGACTCCAGCTGTATAGCTTATAACCTTTTTTACTCTAAAAGGTAAGTATGTGCATGTGAGTTTGGTCCTCCATCCTGCTGCCCTTGCTGTAGCACAGCAATCTTCCATCTCTTGTCGTGCTAGGAAGAAGGTTAAACTCTGTATTTACCAGCTCTAAACATAATTTTCTAAAGTTTTCCTGAGAGCTCTGCAGCACACACACTCTCCACATAGGCTCTAACACTAAAATGCCGGGAGACTGGCAGTCACCCAATCAATATGGATTTTTCAGGGACAGAAATGACCAAAATGGTTCCTGGTTTGCAGGCACCAAGGAGGTGGTGCAAAACCTCTCCTCTTATCTGAGGAGACTCCAGATTCCAAAATCAAAGACAGGGAACACTTAAAGCAGAGAGCAGAAATACAGCTAAGTGATAAAATCTTCCTTCTGAAACATAATTGGAGGCGTGGAAAAAAAAAAAAAAAAAAGACAACCAAGCTCCAGATTAATACATGTCCTTCCCACAGCAATGGCCAGTGGTTTCCTTTATTGTCACACAGAGCTCATAGCCCAGACTACCATCTGAACTACCATCAGCCCTCTAGGAAGAGGAGAGACAGATCTTGTGCTAGTGAATATTATAGTCTATCCAGTCATTGAGAAATAGTTGCTCAAAGCAACAAATGACATTATCTGATCTCCTGAACAAATTAAATGTGCATGTTCACTAGAATCACTTCTGGGTTCATTGTGGCACTGGAAATATACTGAAGTACTTTTCTGAAGGTTTAAGGGCAAAAAAAATGCAAGAAGTTGCTTTGATGTACTACCATCTGCTCTAGATATGGACTGCATACCCACTATTGGGAAATGCTGTCTGCACTGGGTACCATCCATCTTGAAATATTCTTTGAAGAATTTACTGGAGTATGTGGAAAGTTGTGATACAGACAGCTTCACACTCCCAGATTTCTATAGCAATATACTTCAAAATGCTCAGATCTATTTCTGCATGAAAATCCAGACTATTCCAGGCAAGAGAGAAGTGTTGAACATTCACCAAAACAGAAGCAAGATGTGAATTGCGCAAGTGAGCAGAAGCATTTGGATACCTCTTCATAGAAAATGTATGCTAGCATCTGGGCTAGCTGCAAAAGCATCATCTGAGCTTCCCCAACAGAAAGCTGTGTTACATCTGGTGATGTAGCTATTCACAGCTTAGATATATACCAAGATTCAGCTCACTGCCTCAGGCAAGAATTTCAGTTAGTCAGAGTGAAATTCCTGTCCGAAGAGGCAAGAGTTAATGGCGCACATTACAATGACATAAAATGAGACCCATGTTTGTTCCCCTTGAATCTTTAAATTGGATCAGACACAACAAAATCAATCTGGTTTGGTCAATTAGGAGTTTAGATAAAAAAAAAAAAAACCTGCTGCATCTCTACATAATATGGGAAATATTTGAGATACTGCAGGTCAGTGGCATAGGCCACTGTACTGAAATGATGACTGCACTGCCTTGCAATCTGACCAGAAGCAATCCCATCCCCTTGCAGCTGGAGCAAAGCCATACCCTTCCCCACACTGATGAAGTACCTTGGTTTTACCCAACTGCCATTCTTTCTTGCTGCTGTCATAGGTCTGAAGAAAACCTGCACATACAGCTTTATTGCTGTCTGAGAGGCTTGGCCCCTTCACAAGCATCTTGTACCTGAGAACAGAACAGAATCTCATGAGATTACAGATGACAGTAACTGCTCTTTCTCTCTCTCTTCCCAATCTTTTAACTCTAATTATCCTACTCCCATTAGTCCTTCTTCCTCTGGGACCTTCTTTCTTCACGTTTGCCTTTCAATTTAGAAATTTCCATCCCCTAACCTTTATCTGTTCCTACCATACTGGCAATTATTGTTGCAAACCCAGTAAAAGAATACAAACTCAACAGAATTTTTCAGTAAAGAACAACTGTCTTTTTGAAACATGTGCTTTCATCAGACACAAGTTATTTTGTTCAGTATAGGGGTGGCATTTAGTGCTCCAAGAGACAAAAGAAGCAATGTTCAGTGTCCCTTCTAGCCTTAAACTTCAAAAAATCCTTTTGATGTAGCTCATTAAAAGAAATAATCACTCTTTCCAATATTAATCATCAACTACACTGTCCATTAGGATTTTCTTCAGCTGCCTAAAGGTTTTAAGCATGGTATTTTCCTTTTACATATTATGACCAGCTGGGTTTCACAGCATCACACTAGCTGTGGTAAAGCTACCTAAAGAAAAAAAAATAAAGACAAAGAAAAAAAGACCAAAGACCATCTGGCTATTTTTCCATTCTGACTTTTAGCCTAAAGGCAAGTCTCCAAAAGGCCTCCTAGATCAGTCTATGATATAAGCATTAAGGTCATGCTTAGAAAAACATCCCACAGATGATCCATACCAGAAGAAGCAGTTAAAGAGGGAACAGTCATATAGAATTCTATACTTTGGGGCTGTTCCAGCATACAATACAATGACAGCAATTACCTGCTGAGAAAGTCCTGGAAAAGGCGTCGTACAGGGAAACCTGCTCTTCGAACTTTCACTGTCTCCAGCATTCCTGAGTACCGGAGCTGATTTAGCACTACATCTGGATTAAAGAGGTTCGGTGCCTAAATAATGATCCAGAATCAAAACCAAAGAAGCGAGGCAGTCACAGGCTCTGTATCTGTTTTGCTGTAGAAAGCCAACCCTGCATATTTGAGCATACCAGGTAAAAAGGGGGAAGTTTGGGTCAAGGGGAAAGCAACCTCACAACACTGCATAGTGCAGAATAAGGGACAAAAGGGAATTGGGCTGATGCTGGAAGAAAAAAAAAAAACGGTTTGCAAACTGCACTCACAGTCGGACTATGGTAGGAAAGCAAAGATACAATGTCTGAGCACATACAGAGTGCAGAACCCTGATTCAGTTCTCTTTGCAGTCTCTCTTTTCAGTCAAACTGGAGGCAAACTACAGAATTCTTTTCTGGCATAAATCCCCTAAGCAGTCTGTCCTCTGCCATGTCATTCATGGTTTCAAGAAAACGATTGGTTCAGAGCTCCCCACCCAATCTATTTAGCAGCATATCCTCCCGCCACAGCTCACAGTACAAGCAAAAGCCAGCCTGTACCTAAGCTCTGTGACTTGCTCATGATGTGACCACCTCCACTGTCTCAGAGCGAGGGATCGGCAGGAGACAGTGTCTACTGCACAAGCCTTTCATTCCAGAACAGATTTCTCTACAGGCACTATAAACAAGAGTGATTGCTTCTTCTACTACAAGGTAGAAGCTCTGGACCTGCACAAGCTTTGTTAATCCACAGGCTTCATAAGCATTGAAAGAGGTGGGAATGGCTATATAATCTCATATTCAGCACGCAGTCTTTCCATCTAAATACCAGGAGGAGGGTGTGGTTTTTTTCTCAACTGTAAAATAACTAGAATGAAAAAGGGAAGGTGGGGAGGAACTGCTCTTACTCTCAGTTTGAGGCACCTGCTAGGCATTTGTGCAAGGGCATGCCTATGCAGGCTTGTATCACATGCACACATATGGCTGAGAGACAGACCTTACCTTTTCTGTATTTGGCTTGATGCAGCGGATGAAAAATGGGTTGGAAGTACTAAGTGTGGCCATCAGGGAATGGAGAGAATCCTAAAGACCAGCAAGAGAGACCCAAAGGATCAGTCACTACAGAAAGGAAAGGGGTGACATTTGATGCAATAAGGTCTTCATGCAGCCCTCCCATTCCTAATGTCCTTTGACTCTGCCTACCAAAATTTCAATAACCCATGAGATTCCTTCCTGTCCAAAACATACTTACACAGTTTGCTCTTAAGACTATTCATATAGCCATCCTTGTTCTTGGAGCTGTGTAGCTTTTATGAGTTAATTTTATAAGTCTCTCAAACTTTTAATATGGGAAAACAAAACAGTGAAATGAACAGAAGGTCTGCAGACAATCCAAGTGTGTGAGATTCATACTTGTAAGGTTTTCCTAATAAGGTTTTATTTGAGTTGTCACTATACCTGTAAAAATGTGGCCTAAAAGGACACATACACTTAGCTGAAACACCAAATCAATATGAAAGATCAAAGAACCTCAAGAACTTAATCTATTTAACAAAGTACTCTCTTCCTCTGCCACCCTGCTCAGTCTTATCATCACATATTTTATACCAGACAGAAATCCTTAGGGCAGTGGCACTGTCTTTTTTTAGCACTGCAACATTCCTGCACATTTTCAGTGCTGGACACAAAATAAGGATGAATGACTCCTCTTGGCTGCAGGCTTTGCTTTACCCCTCTGCTCCTCCCCAGAAGCCTGCTGCTCTCTTGGAAAACATCGTACCCTGAACTGGGAACTGACAGTCGGTTTGCGCCTCTGGGTGCCCATCTTCAGTGTCTCTTCACTGCAACGACTGCAGACTCTTTCAAAAAGGTCATAGATGAAGTCCAGCCTAAGGTAGAAGAAAAGAATTAAAGAAGATGCAAGACACCTACCACCTGTGAGAAGATGGTTCTTATTGTCAGCTACTGCCCTGTCCCATTGTGAAACACCTCATTTTTATACCTGCAGGAAGCAGTTCAGCTGGGCACTTCAGTCAGGAAATTAATACTTCCCATGTGGTTGCCCAGATCCTGTGAGCTGCCCTGTATGCCACACTCAGCTGCAAAGTCAGAATCCCCATCTCACACTTTCAAGCAGGATATTACACAAAGGAAAATCTCCATTCTGCTCTGGCTAGGACACCTCCCTTGAGCAAGGAGGGAATGCTCAAGGGACACCTCCCTTGAGCAAGCATATGCCCCCAGGCAAAACTACCTTGAAGGTAGCCAGCTGGACACGTGCTGTCATGCCTCCCAAACTAGCTCTCATGATTAGCCCCGATGACATCATCACAAAATTAGAAGCCCAGCTCTTCTGTGGCCAGAGGAGTTCTAGAGCTACCCTCCATGTAGGTCAGTTCTGGGAACCATTGTGCTACTCCTGAGACCTTGGTGTTGGTTCTTACAAAGTTGCACAAAGCTCTTCAAAGCTGCTTGTGCCAGTTTATTGTTATGGCTGCTTCTGGCCCAGCTTCTCTTCTGGCACATTGAAAAAGCCTGAGTCCTTCTATTATGCTGGACAATAACAACCATAATTCTGCCCTCAAGCCTCATGTAAAATGCTCCCCAGATGCCATTGTCCATGTAAGAGGACTATGAGCAGCTCCCTCAGGTTGTTTCAAAGCTTCTCAGTGCACACTCTGCAGCAGCTTCAGAGAAGATGCAGTTCTGAAACAGTCTCATCAGGCTGGAGCCCAAAGGTAATACATGGACTGTGGTAAGAGGCACATGGTAGAGTTGCTGCTCAAAGACTTGTAGGATCCTCTGTGTTATTAAATGCCTCCCTCCTACTATGCCCCACTTCTGTTTCTCAGATCTTGCTCAAGATCAGAATTAACTTATTTCTCTAAGGTCATGTTGCAGCTCTGAGATATAACATTAGAGTCCATGCCCAGTCCCACAGCAACAGCTCAGTCTGGCTCAGGATAAGGACAAATGATTTCCACTAACAAGCAGGCTGGAAAACAAGCAGCCTTTGTACTGGCAATTGACAGCATGGCAAAGAGCATTGACTCATTCAAGGAAAACTTCGCCATTGTTGGTATAGGGAGGAGAGAGGAAGAAGGAAAAGGAAAAGGGGAAGGGAATGAGAAGGGGAAAGGGAAAAATCCAAATTGCCTGGATGGACATCTTTCATGCTGTAAAAGCTCTTGTTAAAACTGGGACAACACGAGTCCTGATTAGATCTGTGCCTCATCTGACTTCTCCAGCTCTCCTTTCTTCTATCACGACACTTCAGCACAAAGAGAAGAATGATTAAGAGGGATCCCTGATGCTCTGGCAAAAGCAACTGCTTTCCTTGGTCTGGTTTATTATATGAATGTGACTTAGTTCTGCCCAGCAGATGTGACCTCCTGACAAGCATACCTGCTGTCTTTCAGCATGTTTAAAATGTCATCACGAAAGGTGTCCCTGTTCTTCTCCAGAAAGCCTCTCACATCATACAGCACCTGCAATACAGACACAGCCACTAGAGCAGTGACATACCGATCATTAAGTCCTTCCACATTTATGTGCCAACATACAAGGCCTCCAGCAGAGCTACACAGTAAAACTGCAGGCATGTGCCAAGATCTGAATTTCTGGGGTCAAAGAACTACAGAGTTCTGCAGTTACTGGCAAGAAAGTGGCTTTTACCCACCAATTAAAAAACACAAAAAAAAAAAAACCTCAGAAACAAGAGCCAAGTGAAACAGCTGCAAAGATCTCCCTGGCAGGAGAGGGTCTGTGGGGAAATCCTCTACAAGCTGTGAGGTACTCTGTTCTCTTCAGAAGAGTGAAGAGAATGGCCACCCAGTGCTCCAACTTCCCAATCACAAGTGCTCAACAGATTATTCTGGGAGGAGGTTAGCCCTTCTTTAATGTGCAGGTGTCCTCCCTTGACACACCTTCATCTGCTTCATATCTTTTCACAACAAAGAGCAACATTTAACCTTGAAGGCTGGGGAACCTTTTCCTTTTTGCAATAGGTATTCAGCCTTTCCTCAGCCTCCTCAAAAGTCAAATTTTCCTTGTGACTTTTCCTTTGAGTTTTGTTTGTTAGTGAATGTCCAAGAAAAGACAATATGAACAACAGAAGTAAAAAGTTTATCCCCCTAACAAAAAGTTACCTGAGAAACTCAAACATCCAAGTTGGAGAATATAGTACTAGAGAGTGACACTCTATTTTAAGCCCATTGACATTAACTGTGTGGAAACACACAGCTCAGAGACATTCTTGGTTTTTGGAATCTAGAATTGAGGACCTCAAATCTAGAATGCACCAAGCATCTCACAAACACATCATGAACACCTACCTCCCCTGCATAATGTCTTATGCCAAACTGATGGTCTGTCACCCGAGGCTTCACATAGCAGGGGTTGCTCTGAAATGAAAGAAAAAGAAGTTGTCTTATAATGCTGGTATAAGAATAACCAGTCAGCCAGAAACTCTGCAATGACTATGACAAGGCTGGGATGGACAAGGACCTTTGCTCTTGCAGAGCCCGACCACATCTGCTGCAGCTATCTACAGCTGCATTACAAATATGTTGCTCAAATTTAAGACGGAAATATTCAGCCCTTCAAGGCATTTCTCATGTGAGCAAGGGCTTGCAGAATCAAGGTTGCAGAGGCATGCCATGGATGAAATGTTAATTCTTGTGTGTCTGACACCTGAGGAGACTGAGCTCCTCACAAACCAGGTGGTGCAGGACACAGGATCAGGATGCGGGGAAGATGGCAGCTTTGCATAACACCTCCACACCTTTTCTTCATCAGAGGAAATAACATACCAATTTCCTGTCTTCTTCTATGTTTTATCTTCCCTTACACCTCTCTTCTCCTATATTCAATATTCAGTTTTCCTTTCTCTTTTTCCTTTCTCATTTCCCCCCTCCTTTCTCTGTGAAAACTGTTTTAACTATTTAAGAGCAGCCATGCTGCTCTAGACCAACGATCTATCCAGCTAAGTACTCTGCCTCTAGCACTGGCTAGGGTAGAGTACAAAATCATACTTTGACCCTAATATTCCTTCAAACTCTAATTATTTCCATGAGGCCTGCCTAACTAGTAATCCCAAATGGATTTCTCTTTGAAATACTTGTTCATTCCACAAGTGAACCCATGCAGACTTCTTGCATCTGGAGTCTCCTTTCACAGGAAGCTCTCGAACAAGTATACAGGGAACTAGAGCTGCTTGGATTTAAGCCTGGCTTCCCTTAGTGCCACTGATCTTCTACAAGCCATGTGTGACTTTTAAACCCATCACACCGACCTAAGTCGTCTTGTCTCCACACTGCAGGCCCCTTCAATGCAGTTTTCTGTAGCACTGAAGCTGTCCCAGACCTGCTGTTTACCAGTTCTGACAGAAGCCCTCCTTGAGTGGAGGGGCTCCGTGGTGTACGTGGTTCAAAGTGAAAGTGATCTACAGACTAAATAATGCCATAACAATGTTTTCTACTTTTACTGTTAGTTTCCTGGGAGCTTTCACTACTTATTTTGGGGATTCTTATTACTGCTGAGCCCTGTGCTGGTATTTCCATGGAACTCCATCACAGCCTCTGTCTGGGTCTCACTCCTGGAGAGCAGCAGTCAGTTCAGGGGCCATGATTTCAAAGGTGAAATTAGGACTGTTTTCCTTCAGGCATACTATTTTACTTTTATCTACACTACCTCTCATTTTAATTTTCACTTTACAACACAATCGGTGTCATGAGGCCCCTCTCACACCAGCCTTGCCCTGTGAGTCAACAGAAAACCTCAGTGCTCGTAGGAGACAGTGTCTTACAGGCCTCCTGTCATTGAAGTAACTGACCATTTATTTTCTGTGAATTTACACAATTGTGAAATCAGAACTATAGGCCTATAGTTTCCTATAATACTTTCTAAAAATTAATATAGTTCCCCACCTTCTCAGACAAAAGTACTAAGGAAATTTTAAGTAACATGTTGTATGATGCTGTTTGTAATTCAGCTCTTTCATCTTTAAGATCTTTTACCAGTATTTAGCAGGTGGACAGCTTCTGATGCTGATAATTTGTTAGTGCTATTCAAAATTTTTTCATGATATTTTTCCTTTTCTTATTAATTCTATTTCATTGCTCTTCCCTTCCCCCACACATTGTTTTTTTCCAACCACAAACTTCCCTGTCTTTCACTCCAAACATGACTGCTAATGGATCTCATGTGGATTGGCATCCTGTTCTCCTCTCCCTCTCTACCAAGCCCTTATATTTCACCCCTGCTTACAACACTTATGGTTCCTTCTGCTATTTTCCCTATTGTTCCTCTCTTCAGTTGTTTCAGAGGTCATATTCTCTTAAATCTCAGCTTTATGCTTTTCCTCATTAAGACTACAGCATTCCACAGAAAATACAGAGAAGAAGGTTTGTTTTTGTCAGGCTTCCCAGCAATGCTGCCTGGATGTCTTTCAATGCTCTTCCAGCCAACACTACAGACTTTAACTGGTATAAAAATGCTTCTGCCTTCAGCAAATGCAAATCATAGAGCGCTCTCCACTGTTCCTCTCTGTACTTATAACTCAGCCTCTTCCACCTCTTGCAAGCTTCCTAGGATTCCATATTAACTATTATTGCCTCAAAGCAGACATAGGTGACACTATGAACAGCTTAATGAAAAGGCTACTCAATGCACAGAAATCACCAAAAATAGCAACCAAAATGTAGTGGGGCATAAAGGAATGCAAAATAATACTGGCAGTCTCATGCTGCTGTACAATAAACCACAGGTACCTTTTTACCAAGGGAACTGCATTCTGGTCTGATTATTTATCTCAGAAAAGAATAGAGAAAAAATATGTAGACAAATTCAGAAACAAACAGCAGAAACAAAGAGGAGCTTTGAAACATCTCCATTTGGAGACACACTGAAGAGTTTGGGACAGTTGAAAACGAAAGTTCTTAACAAGTGATACATTAAAAATATTCATTAGTTCTATATTAAGAAATACCAACAACCATTAAAAAAAAGAAAAAAAAGTAAATCAGGCATTCTCACATTTCTTGACCTCTAAGACAAAGTCGCAGTGGGCTAAATTGAAGCCTTGAATTAAGCCTAAAGAAAGTAAATAATTCCTCAAACCTGTAAGTAAACAACCAAAAGTCATTGGTATTGCTTCTAATTTGAAGTCATGAGTATTACTAGAAGAGTTACAATGCAAATATGAAAAATGAGAATATTTGTACCTATGCCAATTAAAAAAATCAGATAAAGGATACAGATTTGTATGTTTTCCAGCTTGGATGAAGCCTGAATTAGAAGACTAGAAAACATATTTGCTGACAATGTTCTTACTAAAGTAGTTAATGATTCCATAAGTCCATGCTACAGGCTTTAATTTGCCTTTTTTCAGCCTATTTACTATTTAGAACAAAGTGTTGGCTGTACCAGAGACTGGGTAAGGGATTGCTACAGCGATCTCAGTGGGGCTTCTGTGTCCCCAGGATAGCTTTCTGACCTGCAGGAAAAATCTGTTCCACTACTGTGTCCAGAACACAAGAAAGAGGATGAAAGAATTTAATTAATTAGGAACAATAAGAGAGCTTTCATTAAAAGTCATGAGGCAAAAGCTGTCCCCAGCCCCAGGAGACAGATTTGACATGCTCTGGAGCAGACTGCTATGAGTCAGCTGGCAGGAGAAACCCACACACACTGTGCAGCCACATCCTGTGCCTGAGGTGCTGCCTCATGTCCCGTTGCAGACCAGCAGAATCTGACTCCATCCCATGCTGCAAATTCAAACCTTCTCTGTCCACAGCCTGTGGAATGTACACTCCCTTTTCTCTATGTGCACAGCAGACCATTCTCAGGTTGCTTTACATATTACTGTTGTTCAGTGCAGCCTTATTAAACACTTGCAGGTTCAGGCCTAAGGCATTTTAAATTTCCTGCACAAAGCACATGTTTTACATCAACAAAACCTTCACTTTAGGTTTAGAAATGCTGATGGGGCAAATATACTAATCATTTGCCTGCCAGGTTATTTTCTTACTTACCATATGCTGGCTGTGAAGTTTTTCCAGAAGGGTGTTGTCTGTGCCTTTGGGGAATCGACTCTCTTCATTCACCAAAGCCAGTAGACCTAGTTTCTACAGCCAAACAAGAGACAGGCTTTTACAGTCAGCAAAAGCTTTCACTACACAGCACCAAGCCAAGAACTGGAGATCTGAACAGACCAGTGAGCAATAACCCTTGAGTTATACCCAGCAAAACTCAAACTGAAAGCAGAATTCTGGACAGTTAGTGCATTCAGCAAGCAGAACATAAGTGGAGATTGTTTATAAAAATTCACACTAAGGTTTTACTTGTATGCTAATCCCTGTCTAAAACTATTGCACCCTTCCTAAGCTTACTGTCAGCAATAAGGTGAGATCTGCTTTCTTGAGCCGAGACTCTGGGTAGAACAGCTCATACTTTTGCCAGGTCACTATGGGAAGAGGATCCAAGCAACTATCTGCTTGTAAAACCAGGAAATGCCAAGAAAATAAGCAGTCCCCACTGATCCCCAAAAACTGTCACAGGTAGCTGCTTACCTTCTCAATAAGGTCCAGGCACTCTGCATTATCCATCCAGTCAATGGCTTCCCAGTTTATCCCTTCCCTGATAGTCAAGAACAAAAAAAAACAAAGTTGTGAAATGCAAGATCCAATGTCCTGGTGTGCAGGAGAGCAGAAGTAACCAAGCCTGGCACTGTCCCAGGACACAAGGGGATTTGCAGGAATTAGGCTTTGCCATGGCTGAGGAAAAAGAATAGGGGACACAATGCACTGCTAACACAAGGAAATAGAAATAAGAGACAGCCTTTCTTATCTATACCAGTGACTTAGACTGATGCTTTTCTTATAGTCATTAAGCAAATTTCAGATGAATTTTAAGACTGTGCTCTTTCTGGAGCTATGAGCATCAGCCCATGCCGTGATGATGATGGACAGTTTGCTACACAGCTTCAGGAGTCAGCTACTGACCCACCAATCTGGAAACCAGGCCTGAAGCACATCTGCCAGAAGACTGAACCACAGTTCACAGGTCCACCAGAAGAGACTGGAGAGAGTTTTCAGGGAGAGTTTTGAAGAGGATGACACAGATAAGCTTTGGCCTGACATGGGAGTCTACAGGATGGCCCTGCATTTTTCAGAACAGGAACTGATACAGGTACAGTAGTGCTTTGAAAATCACCAAAGACATTCTGTAAATCCGCTCAATGTGTTTTTCTCTCTTACCATCTTCTTATACTCCCATAATATAGGATATGTCTGTTTTAAGAATTCTGAGAAGCCTAAAATAACTCTTAAGAATACAAAGAAGACTAGAGGCTATGTGTGAAGCTACTTACTAACATTCTGATACAGACACCTTTCAGGTGAAGACTAACATTTTGAAGACAGTGGAGCTGTTGCCTCTGAATGCTTCAGCCCAGGCTCCATACTTTAAGGTTCAAAGCATCAAGATGAGGTACATGAATCTACTTACTAAGCCTGAGGAAGCAGAGCTTATATGGTGAAAGATGAGCTTTAAGTAGATTGCCTTAGAATAATTTGATATGTAGTCAATAAAAAGATCCTCTCATTCCTTCCAAAGTTCAGCCACAGAACTTAAACTTCTATGCTACCATCAGGAAAGAATAATTTGTCATGACAGTACCATTTTTAATGCAAGATTCCTGCAATGGGGAACTGGCTTGAGAAATGGGAGCATAAATAGCCTGGCAATTTTGTAATCTTTAGAATTCAATGAACTGCCTATTCAACTGTCTCCCTTTACAAGGCTGCTCTCATTTGCCCTCACTGACCCTATTCAATTCCTTCATTCACAAACATAAAGGCTTCTGTTTTGGAGCAACAACTGAAGTATTTGTCTAGCAGCTTTCTCTAGAAGCAGAAATAGTCTAGAACATCACAGGTACTTCACAAAACACAATCCAATATGAAGCTCACAGAAGAGGAAAAAGCTGTGCAGAAGGCCACAAGCTCAGGAAACAGCCTGATGCAAATCTTGCTGAGGAAAAGAGTCCTTTTCACAGTATAGGAATCTCTAGGACAGAAAGAGCTGTCAGATATCTCTGTCTGTCTTTAGGGAATTTACTTTTTGCACACCAAGATTCCATCTGCATTAGGTACCACCACTGCCATAGGTAAATCACTACCAAAGTCAGTAATACACCCAGTGACCGTGTACTCTAATGGGTTAAAGCCCAGGAAATTTCCATTCAGCTGAGAGACAGAAGGAAATCGGGAGTTTCTAAACACTACAATGGAGAATGCTTTTTCCTGGCGACAAGTGACTTATGCTGGCAAAGATCATGGACAATGCTTAACAAGACACATCCATGGTCAGGGTTGTACCAAGGCCCAGCTGTCTCTCCTGCTTCAGTGGTAGGGACTGAGCAGCACAGGAGGAATTATGTCCTCCCTCCTACTACCCATGAAAGCAGGTAATAGTGGGTCCCGCTCCCACTGTTTGTCACCTGTTGTACTCCAGCTGCTCCAAGGAGAAGATGTGTTTGTTGAAATATTCCTGGAGTTTCTCATTTGCATAATTAATGTTAAACTGCTCAAAACGATTCACCTGCAAGAAAAAACAATTATAAAATTTTTCCTTCTTGTTCCTGAGCTCTAAAAGAATCTATACCAGCAATAGGGAAGGTGCCAGACCTGGAGTATAGCCAAAGAACGTAGTAGTGTCAGGTGAATATGAGGAGGACAGTATGCAGAGGTCACTAGGAGAACACCTTTTGTAGCCCATGCAAGGTTAATTCAGTAAACCTAATTCATAGTAAAGCATGCTAAAGACAATTATGTTTCTCTTCTTGGAAGAAAGAAATAAATTCCATAACTGTTAGGTCACCAGGCTTGCTCTTCTGTGAAATATCTGAGCAGTCACTCTATGACTGTTCAACATACATCCCACATCAGCTGCAGTTAGAAGCATTACATGCAGGATTCTCCACATAATACAAATCAGATGTAAACAAACAATGTACATGTAGAATTTGGATATCTGGTTCGCATACAAATCAAAAATTCAGTATTATCTATCACAGCAGATCTGCTTAGGGTCTGTATCACAAACCAGACCTTGATCATCAGCTTATATAATACGGCTGGCAGAAATGGGCAGCTAAATAAATCTTTCTGCTTTCAGGGCTAAGTGGCAGGGTAGAAATTCCAGAATGCCCTATGCTATCCTTACCACTATGCAAATCCACCAAACTTTCATGCATCAACATCTCCAAAACCAACCCATCACACAAAAAACAAAATCCTGACCTGAAAGTTCTCAAAGCCAAAGATATCCAGGATGCCCACAGACTTAAAGTTTTCCTTGCCTTTGATCTTTGTATTAATCTTGCTAATGAGCCATGAAAAACACTGAGAATAGAGTGCCATAGAGAGGGAGTCCCTGGAGTCAGCTGCCTGTAAATACAGAGAGAAAAAATGAGTCACAAAGAGAACAGAAGGCATAAGAGCCACACGGATCTCTATGGGATTCTAGGTTCCTCCACTCCTCTTCAGGTTTCTCAGCCTCTGTACTGGCTGTGTACGGTGTAGTATTTCTTTTTAACAAGTTGTCATATAGTCAGGCCACACACAGACAAGCCATAATCCTTGGGTTACTGCACTTGAGAGGGTGAAAAAAGTAACAAAATCCATGACAATTTTTTTGAACAAGTGCTGGGACAGGGAAGGTGGCAAAATACCTCACAACTAAGCCCACAGCAGTAATTTGTATCACCTGAGCCAACATTTGCAGTAACAGGCAAGGTATCTTGGTTCAGTACTCCTAGCAGAGCTGTCAAATGGGTGTCTGCTCAGTTTTCCAAAAACTGGTAGGGCAGGATTTAATAGAATATTCTGTCACCAAGTTACCCTCAAAAATTCCCTTTCCAAAACATTCCTGCAAGCAGTGTTATCCCTACTAGAATCCAGATAGTCTGGCCAACAGCCAGGACACATGCCCCAGAAGTTCATAGGCTGAAACTTTCCTGCAGTTGACCCTACATTCCACGCAGATATCATAACCAAGTGTCATTTGTGGAAAAAATAACTTACATTGTGATCACTAACAGGCAATAGATAATTGGGTGTACAAAGACGTGTGGATGAACATCCAAAATCAAACTTTTGGTATCTCAAGCAAAAGCCTGCTACCTGATAGCTGCACAAGGAATGGGCTGGTTGTGTATTTTGATAACATTTGGAAGAACAAAAGCGGCACACCTTAAATCCTCCAATTAATAGAGACATGAGACAGAATCACAACTGGAGTTTGATCATGTACTGCCCTTCTTGCACATACACTATCTAGAATGGGAAACCAGAGTTTAGGGTTTTGGAAAGAAGAAAAGGCCAAAAATAAGGGTCCCTAACAAGAAGACATGATCTCAGAGGACATAAAAAGGAGCCAGGAGAGAAGATGGAAAAGATCATGACTGGAAGAAAGATGCTGGAAGTGGGGAAGGGTCATGGAGATCAGAGACTTGGATATAAAGGCCAGGGAATACCCAAGGACCTTGGCTGGTATTACCTGAGAATGGTAACTGCAACTGCACAATATTAACCCAGACAAGCTGCAAACTCCCAGCTGGGAAAAGAAGCTGACATCTAGAGAATTCCAGAGAATGTAATGCTGAGGGGTGAGTGAGCTAGTACATGAAATAATCAAGTACAGCGAAAGCTGTAATCTTGTCATTTCATAAATAAATTGCAATAAATAGATTACAGGTTGTTTCCCCTGTCTTGCCTGTGACACCAGCAGAGCAATTCCTTCAGTAGGCCAGACCAGCAATGACAGATCTTCTAAACGCACCCTTGCTCCCTTCAGTTTTACAATCCTAAATAACATGAGCTCTTTGCTAAGGCCACAGGTCAGCTATTCCTGATTCCTTCCAGTGTCTCACAAACTTCTGAGGCCCAGCCTGCCAGATTCTCCTTTTTACCAAACTACTGGTTTTCTCCTGCATTCTCTTCCTAGGTACTATTTCCTCTTCAGCAGCTTCAATTTGATACAGAATAACCTCCCTTACCCACAGAAGAGAACATTTCAAAGCATGGGCACACATGCCTTTTCTTTCATATTTTCTCTTTATATCCTTTAAATTTCTTCTCTCCATCAGATGATCTGCCTTATTGGTTGGGATGAGGAATGCCCTCAAGGCCATGCCTCTGTAGTGTACCTGGCTACACAGTAAGTTGGACACATTTTCCAGGAACAGGACCTCCCCATTCAGCTGTAAGCAAAGTCACTTTCCTGACAATATGGCTCAAATGAGATTCTCAAAGGCGCCTTTCATCCTCACAGCTTTGCCTGCCTTCAGGCCAGTTCAGCCATTCAGCCCACTGAAATATCAAAGCTCAGATGGGTAATGCACCCATTACATAATGAGAAATCCTCAGCAATTCTGTCCCAAACACAAGTGGGAATAGGTGGGTGCAGCACTTAGGGCTTAGGCAAGAACAGTCTTTACAGGCCCAGTGTTGACTGCAACAGGCTTACCTAGTGAAGACAGCTAAATGGCAGCATCCACTTGCTATTACAAATTTCTTGTGGCCTTGGTACTTCATTGGGCTGCAAGCAGTAAGTGTACGGTCCAATACACACACGTCAGGAATAGCTATACCATCGGATAAAGCGCTGTTCAGGGAGACTCTGTAAATCCTACAACTGCATGTCATTGCTTTCGGCTGCATGAAGTGCCTCTGGTATTATCTGTTATCCAACCTTATGCACTGCTGGAGAAAGATTCAGCTTATTTAGATGAGACAACTGAGAAGAAAACTGGTATTGGATACTGAGGATATCTACCACAGATTACAGGCTGAAAAATAATTTTCACACAATTTCACTGCAAAGAAAGGTCACAGACTATGCAAAAATAGGAGACCATTTCTTAAAGGCAAAGCTGAATTTGTGCCATATTAGCATGTGTGCTCACAGAAAGGAAAGAGCAACTACTCTACTATAAGGAGCACTGCTGAGACTTCAGCTTGAACACAGTGCCCAGTTAGGGGCACTCCACTTCTTAAAAGATGTGGGAAAACAGAGACAGAAGACAAAGAGAGTTAGAAAATTGCTTACAAGGAAGCACTGAAGGAACTGGATAGTTTATCTTATAAAAGAGAACACCACATGAAAAACTTCACAGAAGCCAAAGCTTGTAAGGCAGACAGCTGGGATGTCAAAGGTAATCTATGAGGAAAATATTTTCAACTCTAGACTCCACTGCAGCTAAAGCAGGATACTTAAAGATGCTGTGAAATTCCTTCCATGGGAAATCTGAAGGAAAGCTAGACAGACCTCCATCAGAGAGAGTCTAGTAACTCTGGCTTCTTTGCCAATGTAGGCTTTGGATTAATAACCCTCTGCAGTCTATGCCAGCATGTGATTTCTATTACAGATGTTCATTTTACTATAACATGATGCCTTTTCCATCCTAGTAACAGTACTCCTTGTCTTCCAGTGTCTTGCATTTTATTAATGACAGAGTATTTTCTACAGTTATCTGTGCATGGATCTAAAACACCAAGAGTGCCCTCAAGTGATCAGCCACACCACAAGAGCTACATATCAGTTTACTTGGTCCTCCTTTGTGGTTGTATGGATCTGGAAAGAGGCTGCTGTGGGGTAGCAGCCTAACATCTGCCAGATGGTTTGTGGAACTGTACAGTTCCAGTAAACACAGTGCAACCTGGCAGTTCTGCAGGTTAAAGCATACATACGTGCAACTACCACAAAGCATCTGATGCACCTTCTGCAAGACACAAGTATGACCAGTTCCTAGTGAGTGAAGATGACTTAAAACCAGTATTATGCACACTGGCATTTGCAAGTGAACTCCCCTGCAAAGCCTGAAAAGCAGAGTAAACATTGGGACCTGAGCTACCAATACTGCAAAATACCTGAGCAAACAGGGGGATCTAGGCTGGAATGGGTGACACAGGAGGAAGACTCAGGGCCTGGAAATGCAGAAGTGGCAGAAGTGGAAAGATACACTGAGACACTTACCTGTTCCACAGTGAGAGGGGAGCTGATCTCTTCCCCACGCAGAATCATGGACCTCTGTGTCAGTACTTCACAAAGCTGAAAGGTGTCTAAGCCCAGGAGGTCACTGGCAACATTCAGCACTAAAAGGAAAACAAGCTTTTTTCTCCTGCATGGTTCCCCAGCACCTATAGGGATATTTTTGCAGCTCAGTGAGGAAATCCCAGGGACTTCTACAAGGCAGGTGACTAAACCCCAGCACAAAACACACTCCCTCTTACTTGATTCTCTTGGGCATACCCAAAGCTGTGGGCTCACATACCCATTATGGACCACAGTCAGATACTCATGTAAGTCAGCCTTCCTGATGATCAAACTAAGAGCAAAACCCTGCATAAAACTCAGCACCAGCAAAACACTGCATGAGAAGGTATGTTTTTGTAAAAGCACAATACTGCAGTCTGACCATGGGGTTGCTAAACATGGATGTTAAAGAGAGAGGCAATTAACTTAAGACTTGAAGCACTTGTAATACATATTTATTGTTTCTCTCTGTTTTGGGACTCACTTTGTAGACCAGCTCAGATTAGGTAACTGTAACAGAGTGCACACTAGCAACTGCTTCAAATGAAGATGGGGGAAAGTCTCTAACAGATCACTTTTATCTAAAACTTCTTCCTGATCCTATTTCTTCCATCTCTTTCAATGCAAAAGAGAAACTGTGAGATTGTGGACTCAGTCTGAGAATATCCAGGAGCACAAATGGATCACAGGGCCACAGACCAACTAAATCCCACTGGTGTGCTGGAGTTATCCATCCTGTGGCAATGCCTTTTGTAGGATTAAACTACAGGGAACTTGCTGATGAAGGTTCTCCCCAGCATAACAGAGGGAGAAAGGAAAAGGGAGAGGGCTTTATTGGGGGCCTTATGGAGTTTTGCATGGTCTACCAAGTTGCTAGGGTCCTACTTACCTGCTTTTGTTGTAACCTGGGCCCCACCAGCTGTCATGAATTCAACATTTCCCAAATGAAGTGTGCCAGAAAGAAGTTTGAAGATGTCTCTGATTTCTTCAGTGCTGAAGTCCATCACCTTCATGGCAGTCTGTGCAAAACCAAACAGGTAATGTTAGCTGTGTGTACAGCCAAGTTCAATGCAACCACTGGAGCCAGGTCCAGTGTGTGTAAGATGTAAAACTCAGAATTACAGTCACCATGAATACAAATGAAATGGCACAGCACCTCTATGAGGTATACATTTGTCAATGATCTTTACAGTCTCCCATTCTCTCCTACATTTGCTCTGTTGCCACCTAACATTTAACTCATCCTCAGATTGGACTTTGCTGCCATCATTGATGGTCTGTCACAGGAAGAACATGTTTGTGCCTGTGTGAGGAAATCCTACCCTGAACACTGGCAGCACAGCTTACAGATGTTACTGGATGGCTTCCACATTCTCACTAATTTTCTTCCCTGAAGGACAGATCCATGTAAAATACTTAATTTACTCTGATCCACATAACCTCCTTAATTCATTCTTAGTATAGCAGATTTATACAGCAAGATTCAAAACGAGGCTTTCAGCATTAACTGCTAGATGGTTGGAAAGAGATTATCAGATAATAAGGAAGTATGGCACATTCCCTCTTAGTGCCTGCATGTAAGCCAGGGTTCTTGGGGCATAAATTGATTTTGAGAGGTAGAATCTAGTCTTCATGCATTGACCCTGTCAGTGGGGCACTCTACATTTCTAGTTCCTTTCTTTTCTCCAGCACCCCTTCAGCTGAAGAATAAATGCCATATTGCCATTGAAACTTCTGCTGTACAGGTGTTTCCTTCCCTTAAATCACACCTAACCAGGAGCTACTGAAATCCTAAGCTGACTCTACTCATCTTGCCTATCTGGTTTCACCTACATTATTAAAGCCTCCAGGCCAACAAGCATTTATAAAATAAAACATAAAATTGCACATTCATCCTGCTAATCCCTTAACCTCTGACAAATAGGTGTCTATTGAATCTCTGTGGTATTTCAGAATAGATTATTTGCTCAGGTGATATAACTTTACTGGAATATTTCTGGAAAACAGTACCTTCAGACCAAGCTTTTCCCCTTCTGATGGTCAGTGTGAGGTTTCCTGAATCAAACTATCTAGGAGGCTCCCATTAACAATTATGGGGTGGGGCTCTGCTCCCCCAAATTCTCTATCATTTTAAATTCATACTGACTGTTTCCCAAATTCCCCCATTTCTGTACACTAAATCCACTTTTTGAGTCTTCTTTTAGCTGAGTTTTGGCTTAGGGCAAATAAATTCTGCTTCTGAGATCTAGACCATGCAGCATGCTTAGTCCATGAGACTGTGCCCAAAAGTTCAGGAGGAGCTAGGACTGGACTCACCATGACCTTACTGAACATCTCTACATCATTCAGGTTCTCATCAGTCACACAGCCAGACTGGTTCAAGTAGCGATAAGTCTCCGGCTCACAGAGGGAGAGGCTCTCTGCAACAGAAGAAAAAGAAGCAGGGGAGAGACAACAATTTTATTTAGCAACCAGTCTTTTAGTTCATAGAAGAGGAGGGTGTGCTGTAACAAAGCTTGCAGATGGTATGCAAAATTATTTAGAATAGTCAAATCCCAAGCTGCAGAGTTTCAGAAGAATGTCTCAATACTGAATTGACTCAAGAAAAAAAAAATAATTCTAGCTCCAAAAGTGTACCAAAAAATAGTCTTAATGATATATGTATGGTAATGACCTCTAAATTAAATATCATCACTTGACACAGAGGTCAGAGAGTCAGTCAGATGTTCTGAAGACATTCAGTGCTAAGCAGCAGTTAAAAACTGAACATCATTCACAGAACTAAATGTAAAACCAGAATTAGATCTCTGTATATCTGCTGTGCAACCACACCTTAAACACTATCTGCAGATTTGATCTCCCATTTTGAAAAGAACGTAGGAGAACTAAAACATCAATGGAGAAAGTAGGCAAAGATGATCAAGAGCCAAAACCACATTACAGATGGGGAGGTGAAGCAGCCTGGGACACCAGCTTGAGAAGTAGATGGAGCAGAATAGCAGATCTGCTGAAGAAAAGAATCCGGTCTGTATGTTTTCCCTAAAAATTGACAATAACCATGATCCCAACTATTTTCCTTTCATTTAGAATGATCTCTGAATTGACCTAAGTAGCCATTCCTGCACGTATCCCCTAAAATCAAAATCCTACTCCCTTCTACTCTGTCAGGCCCAAATCTCCCATGTGATTATCCTAGCATACAGAGAAAAAAAAAAGCGTAAAGAAATTCCCCAGGCCCTCAAAACCACAGTACAACTGTAATATGTTCCAGCCTGCCTATCTGAGCTCTGCAGAAACACTATCAGTGCTCAGCAGTGCCTGGGACAGATAGACACAAATATTGTTAGGGAGATGCTGTGCTACAAAGAGGATTCATCCAAAGCCTGCAGCTGCCACTTTCTCTGTGTGCACTTTTTCAGACCCACCTCTCCCTTCCCCAAGTACAGAGCTATAAACACTTTGTTCAGACACAAGACAGGTTTTGGCTCTAGTACTTCCACTACATCACTGGTCTACGTAATTCTTCTCTCTAATATTACCTAAACTTAAGATTTGTTCTAAAAGTATGCCTATCAGTCCATCCTTTGAACTCCTTGAACAGCTCCCACCAGGAACTGAATCAAGACTCTTTACCCTGCCTCTGACTCTAGCCAGTTGCATCACCTCATCACTTTGCACATACTTTTTCCTTCAGCACCGAATGCCTGAAGTCTTTTCTCGTAAGGAATTTCTGACATCTACAGCCCCTTTCTCTTAACTCTCCTTTCTGTTTCCCACAAAATCCCCATATGGCCTTCAGGAAGAGGCTACATATCAAGTACCTGAAATATCCATGCTCTAACTGACTTACATCTGCTTCACAAGTTGGACTGAAAATAGGACAAGAGACATATCCCAGAAAATGAAATTACCTTTCTGCTCCCTGCTCACACCAGCTAGCAGAGCATAAAAGATGTGGTAATTCCGCTCCCCAGGGTTCTGATGAACCACCCTGTTCTGAAACAAAGAATACAAGAGTAGCCAGCAGAAAAAGATCAGACTTGTGGTTGCAAAGGCAAACCTGGTCCTCACCAAGATACAGGTTAATCTCCAGGGCAAATGCACAAGAGGGGCATCTTGCTATTTAATGATGGTTTTGTCTAAATAAATTCTACATCAAGATCTTTGAGGCTGTGCAACAGAGCATACACATGAACAAACTGAACTTTGTCAGTTCTGGCCATTCTCCTTGGTGAATTCCTAAGCAAACTGACTCCAGAGCAAACTACATCCAATCAGAGATGTCTGCATTTGGAGTTATACCCCATATTTTTCTCTATGGAGCTGTGTTTCCAGGTATGTCTCTCTCCCTTTCTCCCCGGTAAACAGTTTTTTCTTGGAGTCTTTCTGTAGTGCACAGAGTTTATCAAAGATGGGAGAACAGACTGTGATAGACACAGAACAAACACTGCTCCTCTGCCTCTTCCTCAGTGGGGGAAGTAGTAACACCTAAGGAGCTGACGTCTACACGTTTCGGTGGAGACAGCCTTATCCAGGAGGTGATCTGGCACTGCCACATCTCCTATGAAGAGAGGGCTCACCCAGCACTCAGGAGACGTGATACCTACCTTTTCCAGTAAATCTGAACAGCATGTTAAGGAAAAAACATCCAAGTGCCAGAAGCACACATTTCTTGATGATACGCAAAAAATCTTCTAGACACATTGGGATGAACCCTGTAACAAGCAACAAGTCATGAAAAAACAGACACTTTGGAAAGTAGGTAAAGAGTGGTTCTAAACATCATCTTAGATCATCCTCTTTATTCACTGTCCAAGGAGGTATGATGTGCCAAAGAAATATTTAAAAGGGCAGGGCCAGATAGGGCATAGATAACCTAACAAAAGGTGAGCCACATTAGGGACAGCTAGAAAGATTAGAGGCAACTCTTATCTGAAAGTCTGCATTGCACACAGCAAGTCTTGCATCAATTCTCATTGCTCCTGCAAGAGACCACTATCTTAAATCTATGGACAGCACAAAGAGCAGAGGCCAAACAATCCAAGCCTGTCATTTACAACAGCAGTAAATTCATCTGGCTGCTACTCCAGTGGCAATGGTGTGGTTTGCAGCCAGCAGCAGCTTTGAACACACATCAAGAAATGTAGCCAGGGCTACATTTAAAAGCTTGTAGCCAGCTTTATCTGCCTCACGAAGACAAAAGATATGTCAAAGCCTTTGGGAGAGGAGTACCTAGGTATACAGGGAAGAAAATCATCATGGCACAACACAGTTTGACTATATTCAGTCTCCACTGTCCTTGTTGTCACTGGAACAGGCTCCCCACAGAAGTGGTCATGTCACCAAGCTCATCAGAGTACCAAAAGCATCTGGACAATGTTCATAAGTAATATGATTTCATTTTAGGTAGTCTTGAGAGGAACAGGGAGTTGGACTTAATGATCCTTACGTGTCCTTCCCAACTTGAGATATTCTGTGATTCTATGACTATAGTTCCAAGGTCCACTGAAGATGGCTGCCCAAAACAGGGACTCATAATTCTCTTCTGCACTCAAATATTGTGCAGAATATTCTTATTTCTATTATTCTTAGTTTGGTCTCACTTGTCTCAATCACAAATAAATTGGCAGAGCTAAGAAAAGTGAACAATTTTATGTGAAGCAAACAGGATGCAATCAAGCTGGGGGATCTTACAAGGTAGAAAATTCCAGGGTTTTAAGTATCAAGTGTTGAGATTAACAAAGTGAAAAGTCAAACTATGTCCCTACCTAATGCAATACTGAGACAAAAGGTTCCCAGAGTTAGGCACTGCAGAGTCACAAAACAAACACCTCTTCCCCCTTTAAGTTGCAAATTTGACCACAGTTGTAAATTGACTGAAAAACTTTGGTGAGGGATTTCCTGACCTACACTGAGCTCCTCCTTGTCTTCGCTCACTCAATCGTTTCTGGTCCTCTGCAGAAAAGGATACAATCTGTTACTCGGCCTCCCTGGATGTGTCCATGTTGAGAGAAGTGCAGCTGGATGAATTTGCCAAAGCGGCTGGAGTTGTTGTTATAAACTGTCTTGGCATTTCCAAAGGCCTCCAGAATGGGGCTTTAGAAAGAAGGCAATGAAGATATGATTAATGAGGGGATACCATCAAAGCAAAGCATGTGCCCAGTCTTTTGACATTTGCACAATGTGGTCTGCCATAAGAGATTTATTTGTTACAGCACCAGTCTGGACAAGCAGGAAGAGCTCAAAGGAAAGGAAGGATGGCAAGAGCAATTTAACATGCTGCTAGATAAATTTTAAACGTTTAGGATTGCAGTTAATTAAATCAATCCCCAATCTGTATGGGCAGCTGGTGCTCACACTGTCAAGGGCATTCCCCACCAGTGTGGCTTCAGGAAATGAAAGGTGGCAAGACCCAGCCAGGCTGTGTCCTCGACACAGTACATCCCATGAATGCAACTGTATTTTTTCAATGATTTTCAGAAGCATCAAACACATACGGCAAACACTCTGTACCTTTAAACCACATACTTCTATATTCATTCTACCTTTTTTCCTTCTGCCTTTGAAAAGCCACCTCTTAAAATTAGAGGCAAACATCTTCAAGCTAGCAAACAGCAATAAAACAATTTGTTTGGTACTTAAAATTTTATACTGGAGCACACAAGCCCTTGTTACCTGAATCTTGCTTAGGCTGATATAAGCCACATGGTTTCCAAGTATAGATTTGAAAATTACATTCTAAGAGAGAGACATCATCCATGTCAGGTGCAAAAAAAATCTATCACCAAATGTCAAATCAGCCATAAATTGAAGAATTTTGTCTGCTGGTCACTTTCCCATCTTCAGGAAGAAAAGGAAGTTAAAATGCTTGGTACTTACTTCACAGAACAGTACAAGGGAAAAGCCTAAACCACTAAAACTGACACACTGATACCAGGATTAAAATACTAATTTCTGCAATTAAGCCAATTCTAAAATAATCTGAAGGGTTGACAAGCAAGGAATCACAGAGATGCTACAAGAACAGCCTGTATTTTCCATGTCTAATTTTAAAACATGCATAGTTTTTAAAAAAAATTGCTGTTATTATTCTGAGAAATATTGGCTTTTAAACATCTCCACAGATCTACTGTGCAGTCCCACTGGAGCCTGGGGCAGATATGGGATTATTCACAAGTTAGTAAATACAGCATAAAAAGTAACCACAACTAGAGACACCGTGGAGCTTGCAGAAAGCTTCAGGCCCTGCCAGTATTAGCTAAGGGAGAGCTGTGGTTAAGGAAGCACTCAACAACCTTCAGGAAAGCCCAGGCAGTATTTTCCTAAGATCTCTTGAAACAATCACTTTCAAGTAACAAGGATAGAAATGAAAATTCATCTTTTATAACACTCTACAACCATAGAAATACCAGTTAAGAGATATCTGGGTGCAGAGATCAGGAAAGTTCCTTGCCCTGGAGAATTTGAACTCCAAGACCCACATGTCTGAAACAAGTATGTAAATAAGTACATTGATCAGAAATATCCCACTGAGCACACCACTGCCATGAATCAACAAAATTAATGGGGACAGCTAGAAAAAGGGAAGACAGGGTTATGTTATATGACCACCACTGATGCAGTAAGAGTGCAGGAGCCAGACAGCCAATCTTTGTAATTCTAAATCATGTTAAATTACATAGGAAAAGCACAAGGAAATATCTTTATAGCTCAGTTTAGCAATGGGCTCACACAAATGGGTGCAAAGTCTTTCAGGCTTGGGGGGGGGAATAAGCAGGAGGGTGTCTGAGCAGTTGCAAGGCAGAGGATGGGGTGAGCTGGTTCAGCCAGGCATGAGGGCAAGGGCCTGGGCCAAGCAAATGGCCTGTGCCAGCAGCACATCACAGCGTGGCACCTGAGGCAGGAGTGAACTGGCAGAGCAGCACATCAGAAAGGTGATGCTGGCTGCTCACTGGATATGGGCAGCATGCATTCAAAATATTGGGAACCAGTTTCAGCAGGGCAGCAGAAAGCAAAGCCTGGAGTTCAGAAACACTGCACTGTATTGCAGCTTCAGGATTCAGGTGCACAGTTGAAGACAAAAAGATTTGAAGACTTGTGGGGGATGAATAGCAGGAAAGGTGGCTATGCTATCAGCAGTGGCTGAAGAGAGAGAAGTGGAGAAGAGCGCTTCAGAGTAAAGCCAGCAAAAAAAAAAAAAAAAAAGCTGAAAGATAGCAGAATTTTTAACGAACTGATGGATATTTTCAAGAAGAGACAAAATCAACAGTGTTGAAAGGAGTTTTGAGAGCCCGATTTGTGAGAAATACACCAAGAACGAATGTTCCAACACAAGCAACTTATAGAAAACTGATGAGCACTTTGTTTGCAGCGCTGTCTGAAACTGAGAAAGAATCCAGCATTGTTCCTTGGTGTGTGCTGGGCAAGGATGAAAATCCACCATAAGTGAACCTGAGGAGGGCCACTGCCAGAGCAAGTGCAGCTGAACTCCAAAAACATGAAGTAGGGTCTATAAGGAGTGGTGGCAGCTTCTGGGTCTGGGCCAGGCCTTCAGCTTCTTGTCTTCAGAGAAGAGGTGACAAATCAGATTCTCTTGCACTCATATTGCAATAGTTCATGTAGCACTATGCTACATGGAACAAGCTGTGATCTCTTACCTCACTCCACAGCTCACAGCTGTGCATCTTACAGACTCAGGAATCACCTACCCACCATCATAAGCACTCTGATCGCTGTCAAATGCTAAGAGTGCTTGAGCTTTCTAAGCCGCTTGCCTTAAAGCAGATTTGCAGACCTTGAGTCATAAGTGTACTGCTCTTCAGAGCTTCTTCCAATTTGTCTCCATGCCTGCTAAGATCTGCACACCTGCAAAGAATAAATCATCCAACAACAGTCTCTGGAACACCAGCTCCAAGGGCAGCAGCCCTTCTGCTCAAGGCTGCTCTGCTTATAAGGACCTAAAACCCACAAGGCTGTCACAGCAGTCTCCTCTGGAGGTTTCTGCAACTATCACAGGCTCCATCTGGGACTAATCTGTAGCCTTAGCTTTGACAGTACCAAACTGCAGGACCCTCGGCAAGGTTCTTCAGCCACAGGCAAGACAGTCTGGAAAATTTTAATGTGATTTGTTAAATAAAATTCAGGTATTAAGGAAAACAAGGACACAAACAACAAAACAGATGTATCTTTCCTGCCTCTTCCCCAGGCTTACCTGAAGTCAAACACCTACTGTCCTCCATTTCTTTGCCTCAGCTTTCTTTTTTTTTTTTTTTTTTTTGTCTCAGCTTTCTTTTTTTACCTCAGGTTCCACACACTTCCTCAAAATTCTCCCAACATGGCAGCACAGGAACCTGGGGTCACACTCAGGACTGCTTCTCTCTGTCATTCTTTGCTTCCTTATTTTCTCTGCTGCTTTTGCCTCTTACTGGTTTTCCTCAGCCACACTTTGCTTCTTCAGGTTTTCTGCATACTTTTTCCATTCATCTTCCTGTTTCAGTGTAGGTCATCTCTGAGCTGTGGTCCCTCATGGGTGTCCCTGCCCTGGCATGGGTTGTGTTTGTTCCTTCAGGGGTGCCAGGACCTCTTCTGGCATAAAGGAATTTCCCTGAAATGTGTCTCCATTCCCTCATTGCTGCCAGCTTCTCTCTCAAACACATTTGATTCAGGTGCCATGCACTTCCCTGCCTGATGCGTCATCAGGGTTTAGGTGGGTGGTGGTTGTTCCCTGGTGCCAGCTCCCATGGATGGTTATCCATGAAATCACTTGCCAGGACAGCAGGAGAGCTGCCAGGTGGCCCATGGGACTCCTGAGGGCAAGACATACCAGCAGCCCAAAACACAGGGAGGCCAGGGGAGAGCAGTGGCTCATGGAGGAAGCCAGGAGTAAGACAGAGACTCACTGTGAGGACAGCTACAATTGAGAGCTATGGCATTAATTCTCCAGCTGCCACGCCCCACACTGCTGTTGGAAAGAAGCCTAATCCATCCACAGACAACTGGGGGAGCAGCCAGGGTGAGGCAACCCAGCAAGACTGCAACCTTCACATTCCCTTGATGTGACACCATCCAGCTCTGTGATCATCTCTACCCCAGGTCTGGTTCCATCCAGAGCCTGGCTGGCCTGGCTGCCCAGAGGGCAGGGCCCTCCAAAGGCAGGCTGATCCAGCACTCCAGGTGCCCATGAGGGTGATTGTACCTGCTTTCCAGGATGGCTTCTTCCACGTGAGTGCTCTTCTCAGACACAGGGACCCTGAGAGAGGTCTGGCTCATGGCTGACAGGAATTTCAGGAGCAACTTCGTGCTCTCAGTCTTTCCAGCTCCACTTTCTCCACTGTTAAGAAGAAAACATACATTTTGTTCAAAAATCCAGGACAGACAGAGCTAATGACCATCCTACTCACAGCACAGAAGTGATCTCCAGGAATAAACATGTGACATCTCCGCTGTGACAAGCAGGGATCAGGCAAAGGCAGGGAGGATAGTGTGGGTATTCAGGCAGTTGTCAATGCAAATGGAACAGCAGGAGCAAGGCATGTGATGCAGCCATGGAGTAGCTGGGTCTCCATTTCTAACCTTATCAGAACACACTGGCTGTCATGATGCTTCCACAAGCAGCAGTAGCACTCGTTAGCGGTGGCGAAGATATGGGGAGGCAGCTCACCCAGCCGGTGCTGTCTGTACAGCTCTATGGCATCCACACTGTACAGACCAGGGATAGGTTTGTAGGGATTTACTGATACCAAGATGGAACCAATGTTTGTCTAAAGAGAAAAAAAACAAAACACAGAAAGGAAATGAAGCAAGCTCCTGGAAAAAAAATAAAATCACAACAAAGCCAGACCCTGAAATAAATCATGGTGAAGGAGAAAGCCTAAATAAGTACACTGGGCTTCAGCAAAGAGCTCCACAGTTTGGCAAAGAATGTCAAACCCCAGAGAAGGAGCTGTACACCTGGGTATGAATGGCGCACTCTGAATTTTGCTGCTTTATAATATAACATACTTATCCTGTTGTCTTTGTTAAATTAAGCTTACACAATTTAAAAGCATGAAGTTATCTTCATACCCAGCTACTTTGCACTGAATAGCAGAGCCAGGACTGAAAGAATGTCAGGAGATACCTTCAATGCCCCTATCCACAGTCCTAAGCAAAGCAGGCTTGGCAGGGTTCAAGAACCTCCTGAATAGAGTTGGAACACAAACACACACACTACACACATGTGCAAAGAACCACTAAACCATGTAATTTTACTTTTGCTGAAAAAATGCTGTTTAGTGCAGCTTAAATCATTTGGTAAACAAAACCAAAACTGACAGCTGAAGATGAAGCTCTGGATTTCAAGTCAAAACATTTCTATATTTTCTAAACATTTTATTTTTAAAATATTTTGAAAATCTCACAGTCCAAAAAAAAAGAGGTAGCAAGATTTAAAATAAAATACCCAGAGCACAATACTGAATTTCAACTGTACTATTTCATGCAGTCAGAGGGAAATAAATTTTGCTTTTTGGGGTATGACTTTTTCGGTTCAGCCAACCAGCTCAAATCCAGTTATTCTCAGAGCTGCAGTTCAGAGCAATGGTGCCACCTCTCTCCTAATGATGGCTTTGTAATATGGTCAACATCTATGCTGCTGGTGTGGTGGCTTCCCTCACAGGGATATCTTGGACTGCTCTACTCAAGGAACATCCATTCTCAGCAGACATGACCAAGTAAACACTTAGATTGCTGCAGGAGGTGCCAAGCTTTGTGGTCAGGGACAACATCTAGCATTATTTCCAAACCATGAACTAACTACAAGTCACCCAACAGATATAAAAGTACTTGAATGTATCTACTGGAGAATTTGTAAATTAAACACTTGGTGACAAGGAAGACTCATCAGGCCAAATGAAATCTGAGGCTATAGCAGTGACAAGCTCTGAAGCAAGAAGCCGGACTGATAAGATGCTGTAGTCACAAAAATATTTAAAACTCATTTATTAAAGCAGCAGTCAGAGATCATCAGGGGGAAAAAAATCACCTAGGCCAAATTGCATTATCAGTATAAACAGGCTATCATGGATCAAGTCCTGAGGACCCTCTGACAGGGACCTTTGTGGGCAGAAATATAATTCTTTGGTAATGAAAACAATAAGCAAGCAGATGATCATTGGCCAGAGAGGTGAAAAGAGAGAGAGGAAAGCACTGAATGAGAAAACATGAACTGGGGAAAAGGCATTGTACAAGCAGCTGAGGAACAGGCATTGTCTGAGACTACAAGATAGAAATGTCCATTCTAACTCTTCTCCCAGGCCTTCACAGCATCTTTTCATGTTTCAGTTTGCATCTTCCATTGTAGTTTCACTAGGATCAGAGCTCCTTTCCAGAGAACTTCTGGAAAGTCCTTTCCAGAACTTCTTCCAGTTCAGCCATCTTATTCAAAGGTGTTCCTAGGAAATTGCAACCACCCAGTTGCAATCTCCTCATCACATGCATTACCTTATAAACAATTTCTATCCATAATTTTTAATAGCAGTAAAACCATGTACATATCAGCTACTGTATCAGCAAAGTAATTGCCCTCAAAGAACTCTCCAGAGCAGGACAAGCCACATATGGCAAGTCTACTTCTCAGGACAACAGATCCTACTTGGATGGCTAGGCATGGCTTTGCTCAGGACACCACAAGATGTGGCAGTACAGTCCCTGGCTCATTTCTACATCACTCACATTATGTTTGGTCTACTTTTATTAAGGAATACAGGAACTGTAAGAATGAAGAGGGAAGATGCAGGCTGTTGCTGTGCTCACATAATTTCCTTCAACAGTTGGGTAGAGCTTGAATAGTATTTATCTGGAAAACAAAAGTTACTGTGGAGCTTGTCAGTACTGATGTAGTAAATTAATTATGGGTGCCAGAGAAGTCTAGATACATTGCTACCTACACTCCCTGGTCAGAAAGAATTCCCTTTAGGATCTCATGGTGGGGCTCATAATCCTACACTGAGGTGTTCTTCCTAGTGCTGAGCATGTTACAGAGGTTAGGCCCCTTCATACATCGCAAGAAATTTCAGACCCAAGGTGCACATCTGAGATTTGTGAACTGTGCAAAGGCAAAAAACAAGGTATAAAGGTGTTACACTTTAACACCTTTATGCATGGATGGAGAAGGCACAGAACTAATGCTGAATAAAAGGAATGGCACATCAGAGCTAGCTGAAAGGCTTAATGAGACACAGCTGCTATGACACTGCTGGTGTTGTGGCAATTCTGGTACAAGGCACAGACTGAAAAGGAAGAGAATCCTGCACTATGTTTTAAGGTGTGAGGAAGAAGAAACAGGAGGAATATGCCCAAATGGGTCAAAAGCTGCATAGACATATAGCAGGTCAAACAGAGGACAAGAAGAGCAAGGATATGGGCCATCAAAATACTGTCTGCACATGGGTACTGTCACAGGGTCACAAGGCTGTGGTGACAGGCAAAGGTGTCCACAGGAAAAAAAAAAAAAAAAAAAAAAAGAAGAATTTACAGTCACCTTTGCATCCAGTATGGGAGGTGGTTCAGAAACAGGGTCACTTTACTGATAATTTACTGTAATACAGGTACATATGGTTTGGTTGCCTTGATAACAGTTGCTATGCAACACAGACAGAGATTTACATTTTTTGTCATACTCTGAAAACTGTGCGTGCACATAGCATGGACAAACAAAGTAAGAGTAAAGCAAGGTAAGACAGTCTTTGCAATCTATCATCTTCCTTATTCTCTCCAAGCCTCAGCAGAGCACCGCCATCCCAGCAGTTCAGCGATGTCTTGTCCCAAGTGTGCTTTTCCTCATAAGTCCCTTTCCTAACACTTGTCTCTTTCCTGAGAGGGGAATCAGAAGATGCTCTGAGTATTTATCTGTGCAAGGAGAGGAGAGCAATCAAAAAAAAAAAAAAAAAGGCACAACTGCATGTAAAAGCAAAAGAGTTAGGCAACAGGTTTGTATTCTTAGTTTGTTAGGCAGTATCTTCATCTGTCTGGATCAGGAGGGATACTCAGCAACAACCTGTGTAGGCTGCACTTCCCAGTCTGCTTGGCCTTACAAACCACAGAACAGCCATAACGGGGAACCTGGGGAATATGAATGACAACTCATCAAACATGGATGTTCATGGAGAATACAGAGCTGTGCAACTGTCACAAAGCTCAGAGGTGAACATTCATGTTTTGGAAGTTCCTCCATAGAGGCTAACAGGCCCCTCTGATAAGGGTAGGATCTCACAGGGATGATGGAGCTGGCAAGGCAGAAAACCCCCTCCAGTTACTATCCTCAAGAGACAAGGATAACATCAGTACTTCAAATGCAAAGTGGCAGCTCTGAAGCTAAACAAAAACCATTAAGCTGAGACAGATGAGCACTTACATAGATGTTACCCTGTTGGTAGCGCTGGTGAAGGTTAAACAGGATGGCAGCTTCATGCAGATCTCCCAGCATGGACATGTCTTCCACCCCATCAACACTGGTCTGGTGCATGGATAAGACCTTTTCCCTGGAAAGGGTGTCCTTGGGGTACTGGAACACCTGGAAGAATGGGGAAATGGACAAATAAGTTCATGACATCTGGGCACATGGTCTGATTTCCTACCAGAAATGTACACCTTTATACTTTGGCACTGGAAAAGGAAATTAATAAGACAGATCTGCTCCCTATTTTTGTAGTCACCCTTCCATTCCTGTTCCTATATATTTGAGCCCTCTGTCCAGAAACTACACACCATACTCTCTTCTTTTGCTACACAGTCAATCTCACTTTCACTACTGATGGGGACAAACCAACACAAGATTACTTAATTTCCCCTTAACAGGAGCAGCGCACCAGCCTCCAGCTGCTACGCTAGACAGGTATTACACACTGCACTCATGACTGTGAATAATGATGGCAGCTGCTCCCTAGAGACCAGGAACAGTCCTTCACAAAAAACACAGGTGAGATCATGTCTCTGACCGTGGGGAAGTAGAGGAAAAGCTATTTCACATTCCAGGTTTGGCCCTGCACTCTCCATAGAAGCAGCCAGAGAGCATCTGGAAGAGTCTGTCATCTCAAGAGCAAAGAAAAGCAAAGCACATGAGAAGCCAAATAAAGTAGTGACATTCTCTCTGTGTGATGACACGTATGCGCATGATATAGCTTTCAAAATATTTGTAGAGTGACACCTATTAACTTCTATCACTGCTCTAGGAAGTACTCATCTCTCTGTGCAGTTGCACTCATCTTGCCTCAATTGCTGCACCCTTTTTCCTGCTAGAGCCTTCTCCTCCTCAATAACCCTTTCTTCAGTTATCAGGTCATCTCCTTCATCCTCTTTCAACAGATTATGTGACTGTTCCCCTCCACCACATGCCCATCCCAGCCCTCCTTTCCTCCTCCTCAAGCACGATGCTGGCATTTCACAAAAGTTATTTCAGTTGCTTCCCACTTTTAGATTCAGCCATGTGCCATCTCCCACCCAGTATCCAAAGCTGTGCTGGATGGTAAGACTCAAAGAGAGACAGATGGGAGACTTCATATAGATATCCTGGAGAAGGAAACTGGTCCACAGTAACTCCTCCAAAGAATCTTGTGCTTTTCCTCCCTCCCAGGGCTCTGGTCTATGCCTCATTTCCATCCCTGCTTGTCAGCCCTCCTGGGTGCCAGCAAGAAACTGACGGGCTCCATAGAGAATGAACTATAATCTATAGCATTGATCTAACCGGTTTCTCCTGCCCACCTCCTCGGAGTGCTCAGGCTGCTGTCACTGTGGGAGAGACCATCCCTGCAGCTGCAGACAGAATGAGGTCACCCAGCCCCCTCCAGCGTGCCACCCCTGCGAGTCCCTTGCAGGGCACTCACAGCTGCAGCACACTGCAGGTGCTCGCCCTCCAGGGCTCTGAGCCTGAACCCTGCCAGTGCAGGGCAGCAATAATCCAGCATAGCATCTGTTGCAGCACATGTTTTTTCCTAATTTCATTGTTAATTATATTGTTGTAGTTTGTTTCTATGTTCCCCCGCGTTTGCTTGTCCCAATGGTTTCTTCCTCAATTGCACCCTCCCCTAAACCGCCCTTCAACGTGTCTCCTCCCCTTATTCTGGTACCTTCCCCATCCATCACCCAAACCCTGCCCCTCCTTCCAGACCTTCGCTTGTCAATCCCCGCATGGGCCAATCCCTGAAATATCCACCCCCTTGGAAATCCCCTAAACCTTGAGGCCCCGTTGGCCCATGTGACCCCTTTTCTCCTCCCCTTGTCCCCATTGGATTGTGTTCTGTAAACCCCACCCTATGATCCTCCCCTATGGTTCCCCGATTAGTTTACTGTTTATGCCCACCCCTTAATTTGTAACCCTATAAAAACACTTGCACAGCTGAGCTCAGGGCTTTTTTTGCTCTACTCTCTTCAGTGATAATAATCTCTGCCTTTGGAACCCGAGAGCAGAAGAGCCTCCTCTCTCCCCTTTGTCTCTCTCTTGACAGCGGTTTTCCTCCATAGAGCCAAAGCTCTAAGGTTCTGTCACTGACACAACACCTGCAATAACAGTTCCCCACACTCAGCATGGCCCTTCTGGACCATAGTATGGTGGCTCAGAGCTAGCCGGGCTTTGGAGGGCCACATCAAGCATCCTTTATGAGATCACCATGATGCACAACTACAAGAGCAGCTCTGTTCCAGGAAGGAGCTGGGGAGAAGAAGCTGGCTCAGTCCCTCAGGTGTGTTTGTCCCATTTCTGACCAGTCACACCTGTGTGGCAAGGACCACTCAGTCTCTCCCACTGGCAGACTCCTTCATAGCCCACTTCTTTCACCAGCCAGGAGGCATTCAAAAATACACAGTTCACGTTTATTATCAGTGTAAAACAAAGCCAGGTCCAGCAAAAAGGCTCTCTTCAGCCTCTCTGCACCAGTTCTGCTACTGGGTGTCAGAGAGGTCACACTGCCAGCTGCCAACTTACAGCAGGACCCCTGCTCTGCAAGCATGACCCTAAAAAAAGAAAACCACATTTTTAAAATTTTTTCTTCAGAGCAGAGATCTCATGCACTTTCACAAAAGAACTGAAGGAGCAGAAAGGGAGAATGGGGCAACTAAATTCAGGAGAGAGTACAAGCTGCAGATGCACAACATGAAGTGGACTGTCAGGAGCAAAATCAGTACAGCACTTTCAAACCAGGAGGCAACAAATGACCCTGGCTCTCTCTTGTTCGCTGACTTACACAAAGTTTGGAAGAGGACAAGTGAAAAACAGTATGACATGATCTTTCCTTATATCTGCCTCATTTACTACTGCTCTGTCAGCACTTGCAACCATTTGGGCCAGAAGAGGAACATTAAGAAAACATTTAGACAAAAAGCTGAGCGGACAAGTGTCCTAAAAGATATCAAGCAGCTGGCAGCACCTGTGCCCAGGGGCTGCAATGCATGAAAAGTGATGGGTCAGAGCTCATTTCCTTGTTCCTGTAGACAACATGGGAGAAAATGGAACCCTGAAGAAGAACAGGGGTCCTAAACACACAAGTAAATGATTAGCAGGGCTTAGATAATCACCTGTTATACCTGTCTTGAACCACTTGATTGGTGTTATTCAGTCATCCCTCAAAAAAAAGCCTGGTCCAATAAGGGTTAAGCAGGTGCTCTGGCAGGACAGCAAAAAAGGTGGATTTGTAGTATTGGTTCTGGTACCCTCAGGACAGGCACACCGCAGAGGTGAAATGTACTCCTTGGAAGAGCAATGTGATGCCAGATTGCCATCCCAGCCAAGGCCAAGTTGGCTCCTGTCTGTCCCTGAGGCTGTGGAGGTTCATCTAATGCACATCCCTGCATGCCTAGGCAGCACACCCTCCCCCAGGCAGAGGCTGGGGCTTCCAGCCCCACTGAGGTTTGCAGGTGATGCTCTGTGCCTCTGGAAGGCACTTGTGACATGCTGGAGAGTTATCAGGTCTTCCCTGGCACTGGAAGAAAGCTGACTTTTAATTTGTTCTCTGCCCTCCAGGGAAGAGGGTATTTTTTTCAGTCTCTGTATCACCAACAGGCTGCAAGGATCGTCCATGCTCCTGGTCACAAACACATGTCCCAAGAGTGTCAAAGGGACTTTCTTTGAGGAGCTCAGAGGTTTAATACACAAATAGGATGATGGTCCACCCTCAGAGTCCCATTAAGAGAGCTTTTGTTACCCCACTGCTCACTCCTGGATGCTTCCAGCAATTTGCTAGGAGAGCAATTTCAAAGATCCTACCCCATCATACTGTTCCAGGAAGGGTATGCAAGGCTGACATTCAGCACTACTGAGTTGCATGTGATAGCTGATTTTTCCTGAAGCAAGTAAGAACTCAGGAAAACTGATCTCTCAGCAAAGTTGCCCCCAGAATATAATTTTTTTAACAAGCTAATATATAAACCACCAAGTTATAGGTGTTAATAAGCAGATCTTTATTTTTGAGAAGGAAAATAATCAGTTTTCAATCTAACAGGCATGTCACAGCCAAAGATTTCTACTTTCTCACCAGTGACATACTAAATTTGCCTCAGATTTAGCCCAAAGTGAGAGTAAAATGACCATGACTCTCTCCAAGGCCCTGCAATGGTCAGGAATAAAGCAAAATCTGGCCAGCAAACAAGCCAAGATTAGGCTTGCCAGTGCTGCTCAACGGGCTCAGCAAGGGAGAAATTACTCCTTTTCAAACTCAATTCCATCCATTAGTACTATCCTGAGCACATAAGCAAAGCTCCCACCTGACATCCAAGGTATATTTATCCATAAAACATTTGGCTGTTTTGTCTGTATCGTGGTTTCCAATCTTGTGTTTCATAAGCAGAGCTCCTCCTTTCCTCCCAGGAAGTCACATTTCTAATGGATTTATTGCTTGAGGTGTTTTTAAGGAAGTGAAAACAAATGACAAAAGCTTTGAAGCATGACCGGAGTTCTTACCTCAGAGCTGCAAGGGCTGCAGGGATGCTGGGCCACAGCAAACATAAGGATACTAGATTTGTGAGTCCTAAAAATCAGAGGGATCAACTGCCCCATCCAACCCAAAGTGAAGACATCTATGAGAGTTTTCACCTGGGGGGACTGCCAGTCCCTCCTATAGGTATGAAGCAATGAACATAGCAGGTGAGGGAAGCACACAGGAGAGCTCTTCTGGGTGGCACTGAATAAAGAAAGCCCTTTAATGACCACCAGGTGCTTTTACTGCATAAGCCATAAAACATGCTCCTCCAGCCTAGTGGTTTCTTGTTTCATGGAAGAAAAAAATTCAAACTCAGTGTGGGGAGTTGGGGTGTTGTCCCTTTCATTCTCTTTACCTATAGAATTTTGTCCCATTTGTTGCGGGGGGGAGGGGGGTGGGAACCTGATAGCCGATACTTAAGTGTATTTCCAAGACAAATACTTGCTGGGCCGGGAAGGGGGAGGAAAAGAAAAAATCATTGCCACATTGGTTTTTCGAGGAGAGAGCACACTCAGAGCTGTAGTTGCTTGGAAAAGAAAAGGAGTTCATAACCCAGGAGCTTCCGTCTTTTT
>VXBU01002277.1:79545-94171 GCA_013400315.1 Bombycilla garrulus
GGGGGGGTTTCTGAGGGAGGGTTCAGCCTTTCCCAGCAGATCCCTGTCTTCAACCCGAGACACTCAGCTCTTTTTTTCACACCTGTAAGCCACCCAGCATTATCCTGAGCATATTTTCCAGCATACAGGACACAGGCTGGAGGTGGGTGCACCCACACTGACAACTCTAAAGTGGGATTTCTGGTATCCTTTCAGAGGTGCCAGGTGGGTTTGAAAAATATTACAAGGGCACAGCAGCATGTCAGAAGAGACAGAACTGGGAACGTCACAGAAGTACTCACCATTTTTTGTCCCTTTGGAGGCTGCTGAGTTAGTTACCCATGATCACTTAAAATGTGTTACTGATATCCAGCTCTCCCAAAACAACTCCTCAAGAAGGGGTTTGAGAGACTATAGTAACCAGATAAGAAATCTGTGTTTGCTAGGGGAATTTGCATCTCTGATAAACAAATCAAGCTCTTTATAAAAGAATGATGACTTCACATCTAGGCCTTTCAAGGGAAGACTGAAAAATAGTCCTTCCACTGACTGCATAAATCGGAGTCCTAAATCCCCTTTCCCCCTGTGTGCCCTCCTTTGTTTGCCAGGTAAGAGGCTGAAGAAAACCTGTCCATTTTTCTGTAACAAAGCAGCCACCTACAGGGCCCATTCACCAGAACAGCTGAGCAGGTCTAATTGCTCACTGCTCGAGGACACTGTCCTGCCCATTTCCCCATCCTCCTTTCAGTCCAGGCACCAGTCTGACTCACCAAGAACCTCCATGAAGGCTGTGGATAGTTTTCCCAGGGTTAGCCAGGTGAGCTGACTCACTGAGGACTTGGATGATCCCCAGGGGTCCCTTCCTACCAATATTATTCCATGGGTACTGCAGTAGATGCAGCAGGGAACCACAAAGAGCACAGGACTTAAAATCAGGTGGGATAGAAGCTTGTTCTAATCACTGTTGGAAAGCTCTGCTCTCAGGGGAGCTTGGCTGCCTTGCTGAGCTGTTCTGTGCATCTCTGCTGCCTTTACACACTGATTGACACAGGGAGCCCACTGCCACATGCCCCTGGCCCAGAGGGCTGACAGCAAAAGCTGCTGAAGTGGCTGGTGGTGAGCACAAGCACCTTTAGAGTGGCACAGCTTGCACATCTTGGCAGGAAGGGCTGCTTGGTTGGTGGAGCTGCCCCCTCCCAAGAGCATTTAGCCAATATAATGGTTTTGCTAGGATGTTTATGCAACTCCTTCAAAGATGGCACAAGGGAAACCAGGAAAAATGAGGCAGGCAGAGAAATGAAGATAACAGAAAGAACAATCTTATCTTTTTAACATTTGTTAGATCCTTGGCATAGTTTGTAACAGAGCCAGGTCACTTTTCAGAGAGAATTGCAGCATTTCCATTGATAAATTTCAACATGATGGTCATGCAAAACCAAGAAGTCCATCTCACAGCTTGGCATAGGGTACAACCTCATGCAAACTTCACTTACCGTGCCATAATCTGAGGTGAAGAGAACATTTCCATTGGCACACAAGCCAACAGTGCATGGCTGCAGCTGGTCCTGCTCCCGCAGCCATACCCTGGCACCCTGCAAAAACCAGAAGACATCCCATTAGAAAGAACTGCAGCCTGTGAGATCTGCACCCAGGGTGCAAACACCCAAGGGAAGCTGGGGGAAGCTGCAGTATTCAGTGGCTACTTCCTACAGCTGCTTAAAATATTTAAGTAAGTCCTTCTTGCATTTTCAGAGAAACTGGTTTTGTTTTTTCTTAATGGAAAATGAGGAAAAGAAAAAGCAGTTTTAATGAACTTCATGCAGAAACTGAAGTAAGGAAACACCAATTTTTATTGAAAGTGTCATGGAAAGATACCAACACATAGAATAGTTGGTTTGACTGTATAAATATTTCAAAACTTGGATTAGCCAGTCCTTAAAAGTCATGCTATAATAATAATAAAAAATATAAATAAAGCATGTTTACAATGTCATACACCCACGCATCATTGTAAGTCAAAATGCTTCCAGAAATCACCAGCAAACAGCTAAGAGGATTTAACAGAGCTTTGTTTGTAAACTCTGGCAAGAGTTTTCTTTGGTAAATGACATAACCTGAATGTTTCTCTGATGTACATATACACTGATGTATACATGATGGTCCTGATCTCTGATGCATGATTCCACTGGTGTTTATATATTTGACATTTCACATACATGACAACATTTTAAACTGCTCTGTGTCTCTCCAGACAAGTCTGAGCAGAAACACAGATTTCTGGTAACACACATGCAAGGATCTGCAGGACAGGTAAATCTCATAGCTTGCCTACAAAAACAGTAGGGAAAACAAGTTTGCTGGATTGGCCTTTTCTACCCTGTCTGCCTGTGGGACCTGGTACAAGGGAAAGAGCAGGAGCATGAAAGCAGATCAGGGTGAGCATGACCTGCAACTACACAGCTAGGCATGAAGTCACACCACATTTCAGTTATTGCAAACTAATCACTTCCACATCTTCCCATAGAAATCACATAAGCTCTGCTTAGATAAATATTGAAAAAAATCCAATGTGCTCAACTGTTGAGTAATATTAAGGCCATTCTGCCATTCATTGATTCATAGACTGACTTTCTTCCTCATTTTTTTATGCCCCTAAATTATTGATCATGAGTTTTAAGTCCTTCCTACCCTCTTAATCCCATCAGCACCATTAGGTCTTTGCTTGTAGGCTTAATATGTTTGAAGAAATTGAATAGTGTTTCTGTATTACATTATAAAAATGTGAAATACTAATTCTATTTTTAATGATTTGGTTTTAGTTCAGGTGGGTTTTTTAAACTATTTAAGTCACTCTAAGCAGTGTAGTACCCTGGACTTTCCTTACTGTAGGAGATACATCTATAGACCAACCTCTAGTCCTCCCAATAAAAGAACTGGGTTTAATGACATAAAAAGATGTACATAATTCTAGCTTTACTGCTGTGCTCTGGTCTAGAGTTTCCACATCAAGCAGATTAATCTCCCCTCACTAAGTGAGTGAAAAGCACCATTGCATCTGATCAGCACCTAAACCCATGGATGGTCTGCAAAGATCATCTTCATGGCCAGTGAACAATAGCCATAAAAAAAAATGGAACCTTATGTTACAGATTTGAGATCCCAGAAAGCTGATATGAAAAATACATCACACACAGATTTTGAGGAACTATATACAGGGTTTGTTACATCCTCTTAGGTTTTCCAAAACTCTGGATGCTTGAAATAAAGTGTCCTGAGGCATCTGGGCAAGACATTGCTGTTGAGAAATCATCGATCTCCCAAATCACATTCTGACTATTGTGCATAAACATATGAACAGCAACGTGTTTGAAGGTTTTTTTGCGACTTTCACCAGACTCCTACTACCACCATGGTAGAAAGCAAAGAGACAGAAAACAGGAAGGTTGTATCTCCAAACGGTGGGATGAAAGAAAGCCTTTTATAAGACACTTAGTGTAAACATCTCCAACAGTGCATTTCAGTACCTTCAGACAGCAGTAACCCAGGATGGCAGAGATGAGAGCCTGTGCAGTTTAATCAGAAGTGCAGTTTAATCAGACGAGTCTGCACCCTGCCATGCACACTGTGTCCCAATGACACAGCACACACACCCTGCATATGGGAGTGTGCCATGATACAGCACCCTACACACTCTGTCCTTGAAGACCGGGGGGTCCAGGTTACACAGACTTTCCACTCCCTGACCCCAGAAATTAACTTGGAGCTACAAGCAGTTGATAATCTGACACAGAAGAGACAATCCATGGGCATGAATACTGCTATTTAATAGGCACCACTTGGAAGGGAAAAGAGGGGAGACAGGCAGTGGGATCACTCAGATGTCTTCAACACATAGAAATTATCTAAAAGTCCAGACTGATTCAGACCCCTTTCCCAGCAGAAGTCCATGTAAAAAAGTATTAACAAATACTCCTCCAAGGAGACATAGTTCTTTGTATAATACCATGGAAACTTATGGCATGTCCTTTTGTGTGCTGCTAAGGAATAGAAGGCAACATGCTGAAACTCCCAGGGACTGTGGTATTTCAGCTGCCCAGAATGACTTACTTCAGTTTACTATGATGTTGTAGCTGTTTATACAACAGCAATTGCCTCTGCACAGCAGAATAACTGCACCCAGTTATACTGTTTCCAAAAGGAATATTGTGCTGTGAGAGCCAGAAAAGGAACTGTAGAGGAAATAATTATTTTAACTTCTGCCCAGCATAGTGATAGCCCCATTTCCTGAAAGGCAGAGTTTGTTTTAGTGCAAATCCTTCCACCAGCCCTTTTTTCTAAACATGAAATTCCCCAAGGAGCCTTGACTAAATACATTAGCAGATGGTGACACCAAAGAGACTGCCCTCACTATACTCCCCTCTCCCTCAATGCCACACATCTCATTGATCAGTTAAAAGGATTAAACTGAGCACAAAACTTCCAAAAACTGCCAGGCAGCAAGGCTGAACTTCCGTAGGAGAAGCAGGGTCAGGACCGAGCACGGTCCAGCAGCGATGTGCCAGCTCTGGGGGGCCCCAGCTCCCATGGGCACCACAGATTATTGGAAAACCCTGCTCTTCTAGGACAAGAGTAAAAACTGTTCAGCTTTCATTCTGGGATATAGAAGGTCCACCCTCACCCACAGACAAAACGGTTTAACAAAGTGAAGCAACAAGCAATCACCAATTTGAAGAGAAATCCTTCAAGAAGACAGAGGAAGAACAGCAGTGATGATTTTGTGTAACCACTTTCCACCAAATACAGCTGGCTGAATACTGATGATATAGTTAACTCAAGCCCCTTACATAATGAGCTCATCCCCTCCCAGTTATTCCTTAACTAGGAGTTTACTAGGCTGGTCTATTGCTTCAGTTTTAAAGGGAATAACAGCAGGAACTGAAAGGAGAAATAAAATAGTAGTGTACCATTCCTATATCAAGGGCAGGTCACTCAGATGTTAAATAAACTCTGAGACCAACATCCTCATTCCTATGGCCTCAGTAACAATCTGTCCATAAACTTGCCTTGCCACAAAGTGCACAGCAAAGCACAATCCTCAAAAGGGATCCTGTTCCATGGGGTTGTAATTTAGAAAATAAAGTTGCTTGCATACAGAGAGCACAATACTACAAGAGGCTCTTGCAGTGCCTTCCTTTATTTAGGTAATTATACCAAATCAGCCATTCTGCACGGGGCAGGGATGTCTCAAAAACGTACACCCCTGCACTGAGAATCTGCGACAAAAACCTCTGAGGGTGCTACAAGTACTATATACATAATTTACCTTTGTCCTCCTAGAACACTGAGGCTGTTCAGTGGGTATTGGGCATCCAAGCCTTGTGTTTCTCCTGGCGATAGATCCATAGGCTTTGAAAAGGCTCTCCTAGCAGCACAGTGCTGAGCCATCTCTTTTCCCAGCCTCAGTGGGCTTTGTGGTTGGAAACCACGAGGCAGAGACTGGGCTAGAAAGGCCCTTGCAATTCAGACAAAGCCAGAATCAGGTTTCAATAAATGCACTTTTCAAGAGATTGATTTGGATGATCATGAATAAATGATAGAACAAATATAAAGAGCCTTAGCTAATGGATGCAAGATTGGTGGGGAGGGGGAGTCCCTAGCACTCTAGACACATATGGTAAGGAATGCAACTGTGCTGTTTTTCTGATGGCAGGTTAAAATGAAACCATGGGTTGTATCTGATCAGCAAAACAGGGACCAGCCACTGGAAAGGAGGGGGAGCCTAGGAGGTCACAGGTGAGAGAGACAGAAACAACAGCTCAGTTGGCAGCAGCCAACATGGAGTAGCTGGGAAGAGGATCAATACCTGGAATAGCAGTAGGGATAAGAGAAACAAAAGTCTGCTTCTTGTAAGGCATAAGGAAGACACTGCAGGGCAAAAAGGACTGGATTATACCTGTCTGGTCCCACGATTCCCACTCAGCAGCTCACTGAGCTCAGGCAGCTCCTGCAAGCCAGCAGGGCTCAGAGCTGGGCACAAACTGCAGAATGAGTCCTGCTGCTCCAGAGTTGCAGCCTAGGCTGAGTCCATGACTCATTCTAGTTCTGCCAATTAGCAGCCCCATTCCTCACTAATTAAGGAGCAGAGCCCTCAGTCTGCCAGCAGCTTCACAGAATAGCAGTATCGGGAAAAGGTTTGTGCATCTTAAATAATCTAAGAGCAGCTTGTCACTTCTGGTCACTGATATATGTGCACTGCTTCCCACTCCCCTTTCGCATCCCCCTCCCATTTGTTCTGTTCCTGTCTCCTCCCCCAGTCTGGCTGCTGCACAGCTTCTCTTCTCACTCTCCAGAACATCTCCAACTTCAAATATTTCCCAGGAAATGCCTGGTCCGTGGAGGTAATTCTTAATCTTCTCAAAGAAGCAGCTACACACTACAGGAATCACACAAAGTGCTTGTCATGGAAATGGAGGGAATGAGCCCCCAGCTGTTTTTCACATACTTCTGAGCTGCCCTTTGCCATGAGCACAAGGTGCAGAGAAAGGAGACAGGTGTGAATGCTTCTGAACTTCACTGTACACTCTGTCCAAGCTCACTCTGAGTTGCCCCCTGCAATTCCACCATGGGCAGTGGAGTAATTCTCCTCAGATAAAGTAATAGTCCTACAGAGTTTGCAACCATCTGAGAAATTCTCACCAGTCTTGAAAATGCATACTGAATTTCATTATGTTCATAAAAGTAAACACCAGTTCCATGCCTTCATTACAAGCTCTTCCCTGCCTAAAACTTGAATTAGGAATTGAATTAAAACGAGTAGATCCCTAAGCACATTAGTCACATGGGTATCTACAGATGTGTATTCCCTGTCACATCACAGCAACACTGGCTTTCCTACATCCCTGCAAAAAGGAGGTAACATAGCATGTGCTAAAGCCCAGTCTAGCCCTAGCAAAACTTTCCCTGATTAGCTTGCAGCTCCAAACTGAGCAAGTAAAAGGTATTCCTGCCCTGCTCTCAACTTGGGCAGGGCTTCTGAAAGAAGCCTCTTCTTCTTGCCATCAAATACATAGTGAGGCAGCTTCCTTGCAGTTCCCTCCCTCTCTCAAATTCAGCCAATGGCTTCAAGGGTGAGGCTGGGCTGATGGACAGTTGAGAAGCCTTTAAGGTACACAGAATAGAGCCAGGGCCTCAGGAAGCTACAAGGATACAATGGTCTGTCACTGAGCAGCCAGTGAGCAGCTACATGTTTTATAAAAATCCCAGACAAGGGCCTTGAAACAGTATTTCTTCTGCAGTATTTATTATACATAATTTGGGATTATGTCCCATACCATTTTCCTTCCTGCCACATCCTTGACTTCAATAATTCCCTGCCTTTTGGAGTTCTGCCATCTACTCAAACATTATACAGAAACGTACGCTTTTAAACCAGTCTCTTCACTGTGAGGTAGAAAATCCTTTTTTCTTGCAGTCAGAGGTAGAGGCACTGAGGAGTTCAATACATCTTCTCTGTCTCATCCATTATTTTCTGCTCTTTTGCCATGTCTCCCCCTATTTGTCATTTCACTAATAAAGTAATCTCAGGTTTTTAAACTCTTCACGTGAGACACTTTCCCGGTGTTTGCTCGCCCTCAGTGTCCTTCCTTCAAACACCACACAGAAAGCAAGTGGAGTGCCTCTGAGCTGGGATGCACTGTCGGTCAATCTGAAATAAGAGTGGAAGTATATAAAAATGGGGCAAACAACCCATGTAAGAAAGAAGCTGGGAGACAGGAAAGACAGAAAAGTCTATATTTCACGATTTTCTAAAATCACTGGGTACAAAGGCAGGTGCTAGTAGCAGCATCCAAGTACTAGATGTGGATGGCAGGACTGTGAGTTATCATAGAATCACAGAATATGCTGAGTTGGAGGGGACCCACAAAGATTATCAAGTCCAACTCCTGGCCCTGCACAGGACCATCCCCGAGAGTCACAACATGTGCTCAAGAGTATTGTCCAAACACTTCCTGAATGCTGGCAGGCTTGGTGCTGTGATGATGGAGACATACAGAAGTTCTTTAACAAACATCCCTAGAAAGCACCCATCTTGCATCACATTGCAATGTTGAAGTGCTTTCAGTAAATAGAAAGGACATAAAATGTTTTAAAAATCAACTGGTCCAAGAGTTCCTAGAAATCTGTCCAATAAAGTTTTTCAACAGGTGATATTAATTTTTTTTTTATACATCTGGTAATGCTGAGGAAATGCCAAGAGATTTAAAGAGTCAGAGTCTAAATGGGAGTGAAAGCAGGATTATCCCTAGTAACCATGAGTTGCTTAGTCTGAGAACCCCAAGGAGAATACAGAGGTTTTGCTCTCAGCTGTTTCATCTAAAGTATACTCTGGCTTTAACTGTTGTCCAATGCCAGTTAACATGTAGAAAGAAGTTTAGTCAAAAAGGCTTCTTCTTTCTTAGCATCCAATCATACGAGATAAATAGTGATTGACTCTCATGGCATTGCTCATGTAGAATACAGTATTTCAGAAAAAGTCAGCTCTTGAGGAGCAAACAGCAGCAAAGGGATCTCAAAACTGTTGTTATGAATGGGGAAAATCACTACTAATTGAGGGAGTTTCCAACAAATGTCTTCAGTGACAGGTTCAGTACTATTTTGTATTCTTATCAAGGATACAAAAAAAAAAAATCTAAAGTAGTACTGACAGTACTAGCAGATGCCAACATCTGGCCAATAAGCAAGTACCCACATGGGTGTGATCATCAGAGCAGTGTGGATTCCACAGCCCCCTGTTAGAACAAAACAGGATTAAAGTACAGCCAAACCGAAAGGTCATCTTCAGGAGAGAAGGAATGCAAGGAGTACTTCAAACAGAGGAATGTCTTCTGGAAAGTCACAGACCCAAAGAAGATTGTGAATTGCTGAGCAGAAACTCCCAGGACACTTGGTTGCAACAAGAGCTGATGCATGTCTGGGACGTATAAACAGGTGTAAGGAAGTTTATTGCTTACTTATGCTTTGAGGTGTGAGAAAGAAGCCTTCCAGAGACAACATAAAAGGCTCAGTCATTTTTACTATTCAGAAGGATCCCTTGTAGTGCAAAAGTATTTGTGAAGATGTTAATGTCATTATGTAGATTTGCTGGGGCTAGGGCTGACCTATCTAGCCCAGACAGTGATAGTGGGGGGATTAGAGAAGCATGTGGCCCAGCATGGGCTGCAAACCTCATTTCTGTCCCTGCATCCTCAACTGACTCAACCCTGCTGAGAGGACACCAGTAGTAGCAGCACTGAGACCCCCCTCTGCTACTGGCTGGCTCACCATTGCCAGCAACCCAGCGGCAACCTGGTACCAGAGAATAATTTTTTGCAGAGAGATAAATTATTTGGGACAAGGGGACTTTCACAAAGCAGAAGAAAAGTACGACCTGAAAACGGATGGATCTGCCAGACACTTTAGAAATTAAGCAGGAATTATTTTAAATCAAGGTTGTGTAACAACTTGAAGAAACTCCAAAAAGCAGGGGATCCTCCAGAAATAAGAAGCCCTTCTAGAAAGTGTGATTCAGCCAAATCTTCATCATTGGCTCAAGATGTAAGTAGCAGGAATAAACAGCACTAATACAACCCCCTCATCCTAACCTTAATTTGCACCTTCTCATCAAATACACTGATGACTGGATCTATGAGAGGCCCCACCACCAGTTCAGTTGCTGTGATAATTATTGCACTTGAATGACAGGACCTCTCAGTCCCCTGGGCACTGTGCCATGTAATCCATAACAAGCCATCCATAGGTGTTTTTCCTGAGACTTGGCTCTACAGCACTGCTGAACTGTGGATGATCTCAGAAGGAAATGAGGAGTTTAGGGTAACTGAAAGATAACCAGGAAATCCAGATTCTCACAAGTTTCAGTCTTAATGATCTCATTTAGATAGTTCACCTATTTTCCTTAAAGCAAAACAGGAAAAAGAAACTGTAAAACATTTGTGATCATTATGTTGAGTGCAAGTGTGGCAAGAAGTGAAACCAGAGCAGAACAATGTGGTTTTGGAGGCCACAATGAGGCAGCTGTAGGCTGGCCCATGGCAACCTGGCTTCCGTTCATGTAGGGCTCTCACTGAGAGCCTGTGCCAGCCCACTCTCTTGCTGCTGATGGGATCTGACAAGGTCTCAGCTCATGCAGCCTGGCTCCAGATGAATGCCCTAAGGAGGGAGCTAGCAGGACTCTCTCTCTTCCACCAGACACTTCTTCATGTCACCTTTGGCACAACAGCTTTCTTCCTTGCAATTTCTGCTCCAAAACAGGGCAGTCAAACCCTTTTGTCCTATATCTGCCTCTTTATCACTCTGAATGGTTTAGGGGAGACACAGATTGGATGGAGGATTCCGTGTGTAGGAACATCCATGCTACACTAGCTGAATGGGTATCCTCAAGGACAGTAGTACTTCTCTTTAGCTGTACTACACAGGCTAATTAAACACAGAGGAGTTGCTCTGTTTAGTATTGACACAGAGAGCATTATATATACAAGATGGATTTAACAGTCAGCATTTCTCTGTCTCTTCTTAATCCCTACAGGTCCTCTTTCTGAGAGGAGGTTGTCAGGGGAAGCTGGCAAAGCACATGTTTGTGAGAGGTGGAGAAAGGCTTGGCCAGAATGCTCCTTCAAAAGCAGCCTCACTGCTAAAGAAGATGATGTTCTACATACCTTTTCTTTCAAAGATGAGATTTTCCTAAGACAATGGTTGTTAACACATGGTCATTCAGCTTACTGTTATCTGTAAAGCCAGCACCTCACTCACAGTCAGTATCATCCACTTCAGCTGAACCGTTTCCCTCATCTCAGACAAGAGATTATCCTGGAAATCTAGCCATGTTCCTTCTCCCAACTGCAGGGAGCATGGGAAGGGCAAACCAAGCTATTGAGAAACCTAACCCAACCATGTACGAACCCTTCCCATGCAGCGTAACCTGGGCTCCCTGGGGACAGGGGTCTCTGGATGGTGGATCCAACAGAGAGCCCAAAGCTAGTGAGAATTGCATGTGCAACCAAAAATCAGACCAGTCCTGTACCTGCTGCACCCATGAATCAGGCAGGCTCCACACTGCAAAGGTGCACTCACAGTCAAGTCCCTACAGTTGTTCTCCTTACCCATGTTCCCTGCCTGCATATATTTACACACTTGACTGGGACTAAGAAGCCATTAGATGCCCAAAGCACTGCAAATTCAGTTGAGTGTCTTGTGGCCAGTAAAGGGCCACACTCTGTAGACTCCCTGACGGCTTTGTGGAGTAGCTAGGCACTTTCCACACACATCAAGTAGTCAGCAATCAGGGCAAAGCTGCCAGAGCAAAAGAAACCTGCAGAGGTACTTGCTCCCCACCTCTTTTGGGGTCAAGAAAGCAGCTCAGGTGCATGCATGGTGGCAATTCCAGTAGCCTTCGTACTCCTTCATAGCCTTGACTCTGAGGCTCCTTCCTGATCTGTGTGTATCCCTGGAACAGATGGATCCTCTTCCCTATCTTCATGGCAGATGTCCCAGGCCACAGAGAAGAGAAGGACTGTGGCCAGGGAAGGATGGGGAATATGGGGAGTAGTAAGTGAAGACCATGACAGCTGTAGACAGGACAATTCTAATCACCACAGCCGTGCAGGACATGAACACAGAATTACCCTGCCTTTCTCTCCCCATGTCAGAAAGCTTAAGAACTTCAAGGGATTTATTTTACAACACAGATGAAAAGCTTTGGATTTCACCGCAAGAGCAATGAGGAAAACTGTTTAACAGTTAAAATGCCAGCATTTCTAGGCCAGTGGCACATGAGAAGGAGAACAGCATCTGTGACTCCACTGGATGCTGCTCCTGAGTGCAGACTGACTATGGGATTGTGCTAACTTGTCATGCCAATTGGAGTGCAGAAGGACAGGATGGGAGAAGTGTCTCCTTTAACCCTGTCCATGACATTCCTGCTCCTTAGCGGAGAATTGGAGAGCGAGTCACATCCTCTGTGTCAACCCCACATCCTGCCCACACTCCAGACACACAGGGAAACCGTCATCTGTCACCATGCCACAGTCCTGGCCTCCAGGGCCCCTCCTCCCTGCCTGGGCACAGGACTCTGCAGCAGCCAAGCAGGAAGATGGCAGAGCACACACACACAGCTCCTCCACTCACACCTGGCTGGAACAAAGGTGTCATCCATCACATCTCTTGAGCCATGCCGCACAGCAGACCTCCTATGGCAGAGGCACACATACATCTTCGTGCTGTACCACTCACTGAGGATAAAAGTTTTCTCATCTGGCCTGCTTGGGACACTGCGGGACAAGAGCAGCAGCAACTCCCTGTCCCTGGCGTCTGCAAGCAGAGGAGGGCACAGCACATGGGAAACCTTTCCGCAGAGTTGAGCTGGCACAACTGGCCAAAACTATTCCTCCCCTGGCAGAACCAGGATGACAAGTAGGTTGAACCTTTCACAAAGCCATTTTGGTCTCCAGCATGCCAAAATGGGAACTTAGGGGAGCTGCAAAGACCCATGGCATCCCCAGCTAACCCCAGATACTGATCACATATCTGAGTGTGATAATCTAAATTCTGCAAGCACAGCATGGAAGCCTGCTAAGTCAAGACCAACAGCACACTGGGGTTTAAGCTATTCACTGTAAGACATGACATGCAGCCCCTGGGACAAGCTTGCTCTCTGCTGCTGCAGAAAGAAGTGAAGCAACTCCCTTCTACTCAGGCTTTCCCTCCCACCAAGAACCCCCCATGGAGAAGGAGGAAGAGTTGCTGGGGTGCAGCAAATGCCGAACATTCCGTCTTTGGGGAAGCCACATTCCCTCTCTCCAACCCCCACTGCCTTTCCTACAAAGCAAAATCTGATGCTTTCCTGCACACACTAACCCCAGTTCTCCAGCCTTGCCTACCTTGCTTCATCAGGATTTAAATCTGTGATTTACAAGAGATTTGTGACTCTTGTAGAGACTCTGGCTCCAGGACTGCCCTTCAGCCCTTCCCTGGAAATCCCTGTGTCTTCAGATAATGGCAGAATCATGCCTGGACAGGTGGAGCTGGACAAAGCAGGCAGTTGTCTGATGGGTGGCACTTACTGAGACGTGCACCTCTGGGTATCCCCTTTCCAGCCTCCCATTCCCATCAGTTATCAGTTCCTTCAGGCTCCTCAGTGGCTACTCCTGTTGCAAGAGGCCAGGAGGCTCCTCCTGACAGAGGGATGGGCATAAAGGCTCTGGTGAAATGGCCCTTTGGGAAACTCTGGCCTTCATCTGATTAGATACAGATGGCCCAGACTTCCAGGAGCAGCAGGTTAATCAGTTAATGGCTGAAGGATGCTGGGCAATGCGCTGCGCATGCTGCGGGGCAGCCCCAGCCACACAGCCCGGGGTCAGCCACTCCTTCCTCTCTGGGGCCAGATCTGGGAAAACATCTGTTCTGATAAAGAAAGTGCTTCACCAGGGAGGGGGCAGGCCCGAGACCATCAGCTCCTCCAGACCGGGGACTGCAGCTCCGACCACAGCTCTGGAGCGCTGCTTGTTCCCCCTCCGCACCCATGACTCTGGGCCAGACACTGGGGTTAATGGCCTGGAAACCATCTGGGGGCTGGAGGGGGCAGATGTCTCATGCCCCAAACAGGAGACTTTCAGACCTCAGCCGCAGATCTCGAGAAGGCCCCATAACCCCATAGTGCCTGCTGGGCCCACTGCCAATGCCACGGGCACCCACTGTCACCCATGGGTCCAGAAAGGGCTGCCCTGGCCTTGCACCCACCTGCCCCTCACAACCAAAGGCATCACCAGGCTGGGCTGGAAACCTGTGTATGCTCAGGCAAGAAGAATGGCACAGAGAATTTCGGGGCGTCTGGGCTGCGCCCGCACCTGGCCCCGCGCACTCAGTCACAGGCTCCCCGTGGCAGCACAGTGCCCTTACGGCTGTCTGCTCAACCGGGGAGGGCACCGCGGGCAGGCGGGACCAGAGCCCGCGGCAAACCAGGTACGTGTCCGGCCCCGGGCAGCCTCTCTGCTCGCCGCCGTGACGGTGACTGGGCAGCCTCACCGAGGGGCAGGGGACTCTCGCAGCACGCTGCCCGCCTGCTCACCGGCCCGGTGCCCCGAAGGCCAGCCGCTCTGTGACAGGCGGGAGCAGGATCTGGACCCTGAAGTCGTTGAGAGGATTAAGGAGCCGGCTCTGGGCAGCCATGACTATCATGCGACAAACCCTCTCCTCCCGCAAGCAGCCCTCGGTAGGCATTGCCGGCATCGCACATCGGTCGGGTTCCGGCTCCCGCAGCCCCTTCAAGCCCTCGCACGGGTCGCGCGGTGCCGCGCCAGGCTGGGGAGCGCTCGGGGACAAAACCCTCCGCATACCATCGCTCCAGAGAAAGTGCAACCGGGACCGCCTCGACGAGGGGGCAGCGGGGGCGCGGCGCGGCCCGCGAGGTGCGCTGCGTCCCACGGCCCCGGGGGCGCTCCTGCCCCGGGCAGGGGCGAGCCCCGCTGCCGTGCCCGTCCCGCTGCTGCCCACCTGGCGCAGAGAGGTGTCCATCGGCGGAGCCGCCCGCGGAAGCGTTGCCGCCGGCTCTCAGCACCGCATCGCCGCGGCCGGGAGGGCACGGCTTGCCCGCCCC
>VXBU01002279.1:0-31287 GCA_013400315.1 Bombycilla garrulus
ATTTATGTAATTTATTTGAATCTCCTTGGGACAGTTCCATGAACTTTTTCTGGGCGGACATAAGCTGTTGTCCTGATTATCCTGTAGGCTACAAGTCTCGTTCGGACTCTTCTGCTGGTGATGACGGAGTGTTTACATACTTTTTTTGCCTTTCGTTCTTGCGCGTGATTATTGGTATTTTTGCAAAATCAGCAGTCTTACTTGTTTGCCCAGAACTTGTTTTTAGTTGTGGTTTTTAACTTTATCTGGGATTTTTTTGTATTTCCGGAAAATAAATGAGTATACCGGTATTTCTGTCATTCTCCTTGTCCACGTGGCCCTTGAGTGGTACTAATCTGAAGTTACATCTGTCATGCCCTAGGGCGATGCTTTCCAAGGCAGATACCATGATGACAATGGCGCTAAAACAGCCTCTAGGACCAAAGATGTTTTTTTTTCCCAGGTCCGGCTATATTATTATCACTAGACTTGATGGTCAGATGTCTGCTGCTGCTCTCAGAGCATAAAACATGTGATCGTACTTGTGTGCATTTAATTTTTTTTTTTTCCTTCTGATTTGAGTGCTAACTGAATTTGCATTAATCCATTGTGAAAAAACATCCGGCCTGTAACAAAGGAAATTTGAGATACTGGTTTTAAAGTGTGCCTGGAAATACCTTGGTTTTGGAAGGCTGTAGATGAGAAGGTGACATTGCTGTACATAGTGATTTTTGTTTGAACCAGAGGATTCACAGACAGGATTGAAGCTGTATGCAAAAATTATATTAGTGTCTGCCACCTACCTTCAAGCCTGTTCATGCCATTTCGTGCTGTGGGGTTCATGCTCAGTTTATACCAGTGAGGAGAAAAAACAATGCAGCCCAAGTGCTCATCTCAGCTACTGTCAAGTATGAATTGACCATTAAATTTTTTTTTTTTTTTTACCTTATTCACCTGCATGTTTTCCTGTGTTCTCTTGTGGCATTTCTGCCATTGCGAGGGTACAACTCCATCATCACTCTTCTGATGTTTGGAAGATGCTGGCTGGAGTCAACTTACAATAATTGTAGTTGATACTTTCAGATATTTTAATTTGCAAATGACTATTGCTGCTGAGTTCACAGCTATGTAATGACTCCAATAATTCAGGCTTGTGCATCAAGGAAAAGAGTTTATTTTGAGCAGAGCTGAACACCTTTATAGGGAATATGGATAGGTAATATCATATTGGTCAATTAAAGATAAACAAGGAACTGGTTGGTTAAAGGAAGAAAACAGTTCTCTGAAAGAGAAACATCACATAGCTCACATAGAGCTGAACACAAACCGCAGGTGCATATCTTTGTTTTCATTCCTGACATATTGTGTTCTCCCAGAGTAGTATGAGAACTAATTTCTTCTCCTGAGCCCTCTGCAGCTTCCCAGGCTAGGCCTGAGAAGAGTTGCAGGTTTCTCAGTCTGTCAGGCTCTATGTGACCACAACTGACAGTTAAAAAGTGATAGGCCATGGCAAATATTTGTGGGTAAGTGTACTTCATCCTACTTAGTTTACTATCATACATCATACTTTATTAGACTACTAATTTGTGGGTGGAGAAATCCTGCAAAAATTCCATTTGTGCAATTTATGCTTATAAATTGCACAAATTTTAATAAAACTTGTATGACAGTGACCATTTTAAAAAACCCATTATGGACACAGAGTTAGCTGTGTTTTCTAACAAATCTAGTCAAAACCGAGGATAATATTAGTTTTATTTATTAATTTAGAAAATGTAATTTTATTTAGGTCTCAAGGAAACCTGATTATGTCCACTGCCTCCATGAAGGTTTTTTAACAGCATGTCAATGAAATACTAAAAAAAATCTCTTGAAATTGCACTGCCTTCAGTGCCTTCAGTAATATAGCCTCAATCACCTAGTTGAATTCTGTTATAAAATAAAAACAATCGTCCAGTAAAAGAAAATTAAGGAAAGAAAGTAAGCTTAATTTAAGAAGTTCCAAAGTAAGATTGAACAAATTCCAGGATTAAGGCTACCACTACAGCTCTAATTAACCTCTAGTGAATATCATTATAATATCAGTATTAATTGTAAATGATACACACATTTTCTATGGAACGCCAATGCAGTTAATCCCCATCTTAAACAGGAGTCATACATGAAGCTTGAAACCAATCTGCTCCTTAATTATAGCACTTACAGCACTTTTTCCTTCCCAGTGTCTAATTCCCAAGTCAAATTCCCTTTGACTTGCAGTTGACAATCTAATACTGATTTCTACCTTGAACGTTGTCTATTATCTACATGAAATGAAGCAGCAAATGAGGAATCCCTCACTGAATAACAGCATCTAATTGTCTTCCACTATGTGAACCTTTATTTTAATCTGATGCAAAGTAAAGGAACACATATTGTCAGTGTGTTTTTGAGGTAGTAGTGTAGGACAACACAATCATGCTGGGCTGTGGAATAATTGGTTTGATTCTCATTGTGGGAATGACATCAGTTACTTTGCCTCTGTATTTTCTGTAGCTTTCCTTTTGCTGTAGTCTCCTTCTCTTGCACTCTGCCTAGTTTGCTCCTTTTATTTCTCACATAAGCCTTTTTCCTTTTCTGTAACAGAATAACTACTCCCACATGGTTTGTCTGTTCTTTCTATTCTCAAAATGCCCAGCCTTTCCCCTTTGTCTGAAATCTGCCTGCATCCTCTCCCTTTTTTAACCCCTATTTTTTTCATGTTCCTAGTTGCCTGCTCTCTTTATTCTTACCTCTGCTCCTCAGTGTCTCCTGATTGTTTCAGTCTCAACTATGCCCTCTTTTCTACCTCCTTGCAACCTCCTATAAGGTAGCTTCATCTCTAAAAGCTGTTTCTCTTACCTTCCTGTTTTACTTTTCATGGTTTAGTTCTCCTTATGGTTTTTAGAGTTTCTGGCTTAAAGTTTTGCCTATAGACCTTGGGCAGCTTTCCATGGAGGACAATGCTAATCACACCTCTGATACTGAGGGAGTGCTAAATGTTAAAATTACTGCAAAAGAGTCCCAAAATTGATTTAATATTATTAAAAAACCCACATTTTTTCTTCCCCTATTTTCAGGAATATCTAACCAGCTCTAGCTGAAACTCTCATACTCTGCTGGAGTCACCTGACTAGGATGAAAATTTGTGGTCCAAACATGTTGCTAAAGCTGTAGAAAGCTGACTTCATGTTCTTTAAGTGGAAAGTCTGAGATGGCTTTAGCTGCAGGCACCTGTATCACTTTCAAAATCATCTGAGTATTGCTCTCAAACACATTTGAGCTATAACCTGGGGATGGGAAAGTTATTTAACTGATGCATTGATTCAAGCATAAACCAAACATTTTCCAGTTCAAGCATAAAACAAGTATTTTTCAAAAAATCCTGTATGGGAATGTTCACACTTGTCCTGTATTCTAAGCACACTGAGCACTTTCTGAGATGTGTGAAACGTGGTTGGCAGCTTCCCTTGTGTGCAGTGGATATACTACGCTGGTTCTTGTGGCTGCCTCGCTCCCTGGAGTGGCTGGGGCTCGTCTGAGCAGCCCCCGGTTTGACGCTGCTGTGGAAGTGTGGGCGGTGCAGGCTGAAGTGTTCCCTGCTCTGAGTCACTGTTGTTCTCCTGGAGTTGCTGCATGAGCATTTTACGGGCTGATAAATGGTGCACGTGTTATCTCTGATGGATCTTGGCTCTCCCAATCCACTCAGGTTATCAGAGCAGTTTCTGGAATTCTTAAAGAGACTGCTTTCTTCAGTCATGATAAATCAAGGGTCCTCATGCATCCAAAGCCACCAGTCTGGTAAGCTGGAAATCAGGGTATGGAGGCTTTTAGGTGTTTTAAACATATATTAAAAATATTTTTATTCGGTTCCTTAGAGCTGTTCTGCAGACACCACATTGCTTTCATTAGTTTTCCAAATCAATATGGTGAAAGCAATAATGCTCCCTTTGCAGATATTAATAAAGCTATTGATTGGTTTATTAAAATTCTTAGTTTTTCTTAAATTAATATAGACTTAGAAGAGGAACATATTAAGTATTTTAGCAATCACTACGTTTGTGGCTGCAAGTACAATGATTACTACATTAATACAAATCGATATATAGATTTTAGTTTTGTGTTGTAGATTGCAGTATAAAATGGAGAAGACTAGGATAGTCAGTGGAGCATAGTCTTAATGTCTAATTTACACTTCTTGTCAGGTAAATTAAAATAAGCATTTTGTCTTGCCCCAATGATTAAAAAATATATTTAATTAAATGGGCACCTGGTCATGTGGAGATACGGGATTTCTGACGATGTGTCTTAATGTTCAGGTCATGTGTTGTATTTTATATAGTTTGAGATCATTTGTAGTTCTAAGTTTTGGATTTAATTCAAGCATGAATATAGTTTATGTATCACTACAAATTGAAATTGCCATGGCTCTTAAAATATATCAATGATATAAGTTTTGAATTTTGAGGTAAAGAAACTGGAACATCCAAATGTCATGGTACATGTCACCTGACACGGACAAAAGTGAAACACTACTCATGATGTCATAAAGTAAAAAGAATCTCAAAACAAAGAGTGTAAGGAGAGAAATACAGAGCATTTCAAAGCAAATCTAGAATGCCTTTTGAGATATCAGTAAGTTTCTGAGACTTGGTGCAGTCTCCAGGTATTTCATAATTAAATAAATTGCAAATTTGTTTCCAGCTGTTTTCAGATTCTTTCATAACACTTGTTTTAGGAATGTTTTTCACCTACAGTGGAGCAGTAACAAGCAAAGTAAAACTGTTTGAGCTACTGAGGCTCTTTTATTATGACTCTCTTCTCTCCTTTATAATAATTCATTTTTATATCATAGCTGTATTGTGATACAAATTAATTCTAGGTACCTGACACTGAAAAAGGTTGAAGTAAGATTCTGGAAACAAAGTTCTTAATCAAAATAAATTTTTACCTTGTTTAAGGAAGGATACCAGCATCGTCTGCATTTTAATAAGCAGTAGTTCAGAGAAAGTAAGTTTCCATCCTTTTCCGTATCAGAAAGAACTGATTTCATGGAGTATTCCATAGAGTTATCAGGGGAATATAGTTATTGTTCACAGTGAGGGTGGCTTCTACATTTACCCACAGAGAATATATTTAGGTACCAGCAAGTCTTGGGTTCTTTCCAAGGCATTGTGGAATTACTTTATGGTGTCTGATTTACTTTAAAGCTTCTTGTTATTGCCATGTAGAAACAAAATTTATCCTGCACACATCCTGTTTAAAACAAAAATTTGTCCCCTGTTGAACAAAGATAAAGAATATTAGAATGTTTTTCTGGGTAAAGGTTGTGTTCGAATTAACTGGAAAGGTGAACTAATAGTTGTGAATTCATGGAGCTGAATGGTTTGATACCATACAAATTCTAATTTCAAATGCACAGATTGGTATTATTGGGGAATAGCTAAGGTAGAGTCAAGTTATGTGGTCTTGATTTTTTTAATTTTATGCTTTCATTATAATAATGAAAGGTTATCACTCCTACAAGTTTCTGTGAACTAAACTGCATGTGTTTCCTTGATTTACACACATAGTCTTTCTGTATGTCAACCTATGCTAATTTTGCCTGTGCAAAATCAACAGTGACAACTGGTTTCCCTGAGCAAGGTGAAGCCAGTTTGCCCTCAGAAGAGTACAATTAGTATAAATTTCTTACAGCTTTGAATTTGGTATGATGACTGAAAGTGTAACACTGCAAAAACACTCACTAGTACTGATGCAAGAACCTTGACTCACAATGTCTTGGGTTTCTTTTAAAAAGAATGGACTCAACTCACCACTGATTTGAAATTAGAGGTTAAACCTCTAGAGAGCTCTTTAATGCATGGAAAACTTGCTAGAATTTGTCAAGACACAAATGCTGTTCCTTCTGTTCTCAGACAGAATTACCTAAGTTATTTCCCTACAAATACTATTGCAGAGCAGAATATTAGAGAAGGCCAAACCCAAGACAAAAAATGCCCCAGAAAAACAAATGAAAAAAGAGAATATCTATTTTGCTGTTCCTGAGTAGGTCAGAGTAATGTCTCAGGGAATAACCCGCTGGTTTGTACCTTCTCATATACAGTCTGGAAAACCCCACAGGAGATGTGAAAAATAACCAGACTGTTATTTTTTTGCTGTATGTTAAAATGACTGCAAGAGATCATCTTCTCCTTCAACCAGTTCTTAGTGTCCTGTGTGGAATCTTAGAGAGACAGGTGTGTTTCATTGATCAGTCTGATTTCCAATTACAGCCTTTAAAGTGTGCTTTACTAATTTCCAGCAAAGTGTAGTGTCACTTAATACTGTCATTAATGTTAGGGGTAGCTATCTTGGTCCAGATGGTTTTATTGTACTCGGGGGTGCGTGTATTTATGTAAGTAAGCTTGGGTAATCATTTGTCTTTTCAGTATAGTCTGTTCTGTAGTCACTTACGGCTGTTCTAGTTAGGAGAGGCAGAAAACTAGGCATTATCTTTCAAAATCTGAAAAAAAACTCGTCCAGATGAATTTAGTCTCAGGACAGACAATTTCCCAAAACAGCCTGTCACTTAGTGAAACATCTTCTTTAGAATTTTGACACCCTTGACAAGATGTCAAGTAAAAGATCTAAATAAAAATTTTCTTCAATGAAATCAAACTCAGGGCACCACTTCTAAAAGAAGAAAACCGTTGATTTGAAAACCCCGTGTGAGGGCTTTAGCCTGACTGACAAATCTGAGGTTTTAATTCCACCGTGTTCCATGGGGACAAAAGAAGTAACACTGATCCAAGTTAAGCTACTCTTTTTTTTTTGCTTTAGTCCAGTTTTGCTCCGCCAGTAGTGCTTATGGAATCCTCTGGTTAAAGTACCAGAACAGCAACAGGGCAGCACCTTAAAACTTTTCTAGAGTGAAAAGTGCTGTTACTAATTTGGTTTCATACTTTGCACGTTTTAAACATGTGGAGTAGAATTCACAATTTCTTCATATTCTATTTCTTCATAAAAAAGAAAAAAAAATCAAAGATACAATGAAGCTTGAATAGCTGCTTTCCCTCAGGAAGCTTCATGCTGAGAACGTAGTGGGGTTGATGCAAAGAGTCACACATGCTGCCTCCCTTCAGGGGTAGTCTCATGGGGAACATCACCACTAGATGGCTGAGAAAGTATAAATAACACTTGACAACAATTTGTAGTAGCACAATCTTAATTTTCATAAAAGAAAGTTATGATTTAGATTAGATTTTATTATTAAGATTATGATTTATGATTAGATTTCTTAATGAAAATGTTGAAATGTGTTGTATGTAGTCTATGTTTAGAAACAGAGAGGCAATTGCTTGCTTGTGTTTATAGAGAACTATTTAGTTTTAGCAGAATTTAAAAAAAAATGATGTGATGGATACCTGGAACCTTTTAGGAGTAAGTTGGGCATAATTACTCTTGCATTCCTAGCAACCTTAATACTTCTGCCAGTCAGGATGAGGTATCTAGATTGACCTGCAATGCATGAAGTACTTAATAGTGACTACTTATTGCTATCAAAATGTATGATCTGTGAATAATTCAGTCAATATGAACTTACTGCTGCAGAAAAGCCTCCTACATCAGTAACACAACAGAACATGTTCAGGCTTGTTCTGCTGCCTGACAACCTTGACATAATTGTGCTATTTCCTCTATTTGTCTAACAGTCCCTGGCTACAACACACATCCTTGGGCAAGATTTTTCATTTCACTGTTCCCAAACGGCCTTCATATAATTTGCTGTGCACACATGACTTCAGTATTGCAGAAATAACTACACAAATCCTCAGATTCAGCAGGATAGTTAGCTGCCCCTCGTCATCCACAATCCATTTGTTTGTCGCACTTTGGTTTGTACCTGTGTAATACCATAGCTTGGCACTTTACGCTGCTAAGAATATATTTACATAGGAGAAATATTGGCTGCTAGTATTCTCCTTTAGTTGTGATCTGCTAATGGCAAATGTGACTGGAAGTGCATGCAAGATTAGAATTTTCCCTAAAGTGAAATACTAGAAATTCATGTGATACCTTCTGCAGTGTAACCTACACTGTTCCCCACCTCTGCAACCTGGAAACTAAGCAGTCCCCTCTTCTCTCAGGGAAAGATTGGTGTTCTTCACTATGTTTCCTGTATCAGTAGTTTTTCCATTCACCTCCAGAAAACGTTGCCAGTTGCACTTGGTAGTGACAGACAAGTAACTCCCCTTTCATTTTGGTTTGCAGCCATGACAACAAGGTTACCACGCGTGTCTGTAACAGAGGTGCTGCAACTATCGACTCTCCTCTGTGGGTCTGAAACACTCTGTGGATGACCTGTAACCATAATACGTACATTTCACCAGGTTGTTAGGGAGCCTTTTTAATATTTTGGATCTTTTTCTCCCAGTATGAATGTTTTTATATTTTATTGGGATTAGAGAGCTGAATGAAAACCCAACTGACCTTTCCTATCTCAGGTAAAATGGTATTCTTGTAGAGAAAATCTTATCAAATGGTCTTCATAGGCAAATATGTACTGTAGTATGTACTAATCTTTTCAGATACTTTTTCAGACTTTCTATTAATTTTTATTCATGATTTAGAGAATCCTTACCTCTGCTAGGGGTAAAATAACTGTAAGTCTCAAAATAAGGAGCAGAATTTTAAAACATTTTATAGTTGGGTGATAGTAAGATTGTCTTTAACTTTGTTGTTCAACTTACATCAGCAACAAGGCCAGAGGATATTCCTGAGTTTTGGAAGTTTGTAACCATTCTTGTGTTCTAGGTTCTCATCTGCATCCTGAGAAATACTCTCTCAATGTTTACAATGTATTTTTAATCAGTGGATTTTGTGACTCATATACCTTCCAAATAATGCTATACTTTTCTAAACTTGAGTGCCTGACACAATCTGAGATGTCCTAGGGGTACTCAAGACAATAACACAAGGCTGGCAGACGCCACATAGGACATGTTGAAGACCTGCATCCTTGTGGAGGAGCATCCTGACTGGAGTATGCAATTGCTTCTGCAGCATAAGTAGCTCCTTTTGCAGCTAAATTTATCACAGATCTGAGGCCTTCCTAAGTTAAAACCTGTGAGTGAATCCTGGTGTCTGAGCTAGATAAAACTCCATTGCTGATGTTCCCTCTTCAGCTGTCTCAAGTGTTTTGTGAAATTACTCCAGTGTAGATTGCCTGGAAATGCTCCAAGCTCCCCTTTGTGCCAAGTGATGAATAACAGTGTTGTGACGTCCCATATAAACAAACCACATTAACTCAACTCTTCATACTTCCTAAATTAGAACTACAGTAATATCCAGGAATTACAGATATTTTCCAGTATCTGTAACCTCCATGAGTTCTCATGACTTACTTTAAAGCAAGAGAAACAAACTGATTTCCAAAGTTTACCTCTGTTATCCTTGATGACAGGAAGGCAAACAGTGTCAGTTTTAACTATGAGTGTCTCAGCCTGGAAGGCTCATTTGTCAAGCAAGTTTTTCCTCCTCTTGCAGCAGGAGCAGGGAGACCACCCTCTGAAGCTTTGCCCTGTATTTATAGCATCTTAAATACAAAGCACTGAGGAAGGAAAACTAATGGAAAAATATAACAGTAGTCAAGAAAGGAGGAGAAAAATGATCCAAGTGGTAAGGTAACGAGGTAATTAGATTTGTCTGTATGAGGCCTTTAAATCAGTGGTTCTATACTTCTAGCTGTTAAAATTTTCAAAAATGATAGTTTTGCAATCTCCAGTTTTCTAAAATTAATGATGTTGACACTGGTGGAAACTGATGGTGGAAAATCTAAAAAAGATGAAGTAAATTAGTGAGAATAGTCATGACATTCTGTTCCACAACCCAGAAGAAGACTCCCTGAAATAAAAAAGGGACATAATATTTTTTTTTAAGGAAAGCCTGACATTTGCAAATCCTTTGGTCTCATGCTGATAATCAGAAAGATATTAACATTACAAGTAGTGAGAGGATAAAGAAATGAAACAAAACCAAATAGATTTTTAAAGAATAAATTTTATCAATTCAGCATGATTTCCTCTGTTAGCAGAGTAAGTGGGTGAGTGTTTAAAGGAGAAGCAGTGTATGTAGCTTGATGATAGTAGAGGTTTTAATTTTATTATATGTTACTTCCCCTAAAATGGGCATACGTGGACCAGATTGAACCACAGATAATCACAGTTATCAGTGCCTTTAGCTATAAAAGTTCTTTCAGATGGAATCATTATACAGGCCTATTTTTTAGTTTTTGCATTTGATAATGAGTCAGGAGCACAGACTATACTTAGCAAAATTTCTGGATTTTTCCAGCTTGGGTAGGGCTGAAAACATTATAAATTATAAAATTAGAAGCTAAAATTATCCTGAAAATTTTGAGAAATAGCCTGATATCAGCAGGAAGAACTTCAGTTAAGGAAAGCACAAATAATAAATGCACAAATATAAATAAAAGAATAACTCACTTTGTGAATGCTGTTACAAAAGAGATGGGGAGAATCTTAAGGCAACAGTTGAATGTGAATTAAGCCATTTATTCAGCAGAATACTTTGAGTTATGAATAGTTCAGTTGGAACAGTCTGAGTAGTTGCTATTTCTTGGTGGGGAATTACTGCACCTCATCCAAGACATAATAACTGACTGCAGTTACATTCCCAGTCACCTGCAGAGTAAAATAAAATACATTACCTTAATCTCTTTCTTTTTTCATCACATTCCTAATGATCTGAGTCAACAAAGCTGCTGTGAAACAAAAAGCAGAGGTCATCTTGGCAAGCATGAAGAAGAACATGTGTGACACCCAGGAGTTAATTATTTCACTATAAAAGACCTCAGGTGAGCGCTGCATCTATGTTTGCACACCACACTTGAAGAAAGAGATAACCTAAGGGTGGGGGCAGAGCTTTGAAAACATCATTTGCGAGTAGAGACAGAAGGCTCAATTTCTGCTTACAAATGATGGTGACCATTTGTTCTCTTTGGTCACAAGGCAAAATTATTTGTATAAACTTATTTCTCCCCTAATATAAATGAAGTACTATTAGTGTTTTCAATGCAAATGGAATTGTTATAGTTTTAAGAAATTGCTTTCACAATGTAAAAATATAATGTGATCAATTAGTATTTCAGAGATTGCCATGACATACAATCTGGTGTTTTGCTTTATAAAAAAAAAAACTGCAGGAAGTTCTTCAAATGTGTTAACAGGGTACAACAGTAGAGCTGCTCTCTTGTTTCTTGAATTGCATCCCAGCAGTGAAGGAATGGTGTGAAACAGACTATAGGCAAGAGAATTGAGCTATGTACAACTAAATACCTCAGGGAATTCCTATTTGGTGGCTCCTCAGGGCATCCCCCCACCCCGCTGTACAGTAAAGGACTCCACTCCCTTTTCACTTGCTCCTGTAAATTAAACCCAGGTACTCAGCTTGCTCAGTCTCTTCCCATTTCACCATCAGTAGCCTCACATGCTCTTCCCCATCTTGAGAGCACCTGTGCAGGAGCAGGCACCTCCTCTTGGCAGTGGTAGGTAATATACTGTGTTGTTCATGGGATGATATGTAATTTTACAGAAATTAGTTTATTAAATATTTTACATAGTTTTCACAGGGAGTGCCGCATGCTGCTGAATATCTACAATTGGTTCCTGCGATAGATGCTCTGTGTGACTCCATTTTATAATTTGCATGAATATTTTTATATTAATATTTTCATTACCATGAAGAGTCAAGCATGCAGGGGCACATCTTATTCTTAGAGTATATCTGACCTCACTAATCTCTGTAATGTGTGCTCAGAAAGTTAAAGTCATCTACTGCAAGGCTGTTTCTGCAAATTTAAAGTGAAAACTTTTCTAAGGAAAAGATCAGGCTCTGAATTAATATTTGATCTCATAGAGCAAGTGCAGTACAAAATTGACTGGAATCTTATATTTTTACTTGTATAACGTGACATTGTTTTAAGATTATCATCTGCATCATGGGAAAGGAAAAGCAGAAAAGAGCCCCACACTAGATATTGTATAATTAAGTACATTATAAAAGCCCCCCAACTCAGAAAGAGATTGCAATTAAGAGATCAGCCATGCTAAAAGTCAGAGATATGAATAAAGGAAGAATAATACTCAGTTAATTCCTATTTAAGAGAAGTTACGATTTTTGCAAGCGTACAGGGAGCAAAACTAAGTATCCAGGGGTATAGTTTTCTGCATGCATTACAGTGGAAAGAAGTGTGTACATATGTGCATAAAAATATAAAAAAATATCGCCTTTCATTTTTTTCCCCACTGCAGCTTACCTGGAAAATGAACAGATAAGTATTTTTTCACAGTTTAGTGCCTTAAATAAAGTACTTTATACCTGCTGACCATCTCCTGTAGAGAGTTCCTTAGTAGCAAAGTGCTAGCTGTTGAACAGAGAAGGGCATATCCTTAGAATCTTAGAAATATTTAGGTTGGAAAAGTCTTATTTTATTGAGTCAAACTGCTAGTCCAGCACTGCCAAGCCCACCACTAAACCATGTCCCTGAGTGCTACATCTACACATCTTTTAAATCCCTCCAGGGGTGGTGAACCCACCTCTCCCCTGGGTAGCCTGTTCCAATGCTTGGCAATGCCTTCTGTGAAGAAATTTTTCTTAATATCCAATCTAAACTTCCTCTGGCACAACTTGAGGCCATTTCCCCTCATTCTGTCACTTGTTAGCTGGGAGAGGAGAATGGACCCCACCTCTCTACAGTCTCCTTTCAGGTAGTTGTAGAACAATAAGGACCCACCTGAGCCTCCTCTTCTCCAGACCCCAGCTCCCTCAGCTGCTCCTCATAAGACTCATGCTCCAGGCCCTCCACCAGCTCTGTTGCCCTTCTCTAGACACATTCCAGCACCTCAATGCCTTTGGAGTTGTGAGGGGCCCAAAACTGAACACAGGATTTGAGATGTGGCCACAGCAGTGCTGATTACAAGATCACTGCTGTAGCAGATATCACAACCCTAGAACTGCTTTCCATTGCTGATAGAGCCTGTTCATTGTTGATGTTTTTCTTGACTCAATCCCCATGTATCCGTGAATTTTTCTGTAGTCATGTTTTCTGAAGAGGTTGATAAACAGAGATGTCTTATGGTAAGTAATTTGATTTAGTATTTATTAGAGCCAAAGATAATGACCTTGTCTGACACACTCTACACGATTCATAATTATTCCTGTAGTGAACATTCAGGCAATCAGTGGAAATGAAATGACTGTGTAGTATTTTGTAACACGAGAGACGGAGCACAGAAAATCTGGACTTGGACTGTGTAAACTCTTCCCTGTTCCTCATGCTAATTTTATTGCCATGAACATGACTAATCCCAAAGGCACACACACACCTGATAACCTACATGCACCTCAGACTAGGAAACAGGATCTCACTTAATTGGTGAGAAAATAGAAGAAAATGTTATTGGCTTGCCTCAAGATTTACTGGTTGTTTTCACAACTAAAAGCTTTGTAATTGTTGACTTTAACCATTTACAGGGCCAGGTTATCATGTTATGTACCTAGTTGCCAAATTTATTTAAATACATTGCAGTAGGGAACAAATCCCTAAATCAAGCATGGTAGTTGAATCATATTAGGGAAAAACCCCTAACAATATAAACAAGTATCTAACATAGCCACTCATGATGAAGCATTTAAGTCTTCAGGCAATGTAAATTAGGAGTACATTTTCTTCAGATAATTCCAACCATTTTGAACTGGATTCAATTAGTTGTTTTCATCACAAATTCATTTGTAGAAAAGGTGATAATATTATGTAAAGTTTTACTTCATGCAGATTTCTTTAGTTGTGAGACTTTATAAGACTTTATAATACTTGACTACTTATTTCATTTACAAACCAAGGCTGTATTCTGATTTTTTTTTCCTTTTTTTGCGTTGTGTCACTCTTTCTTTAGAAACAGCATTAAAGTATTTTCTGGAAATACATTTTACATTTTTTGTCATAATTAATGATAGTTCTTGATTCTTCCTGTTAAAAAGATTCACTGAAAATAAAACTCCAGGGTAAAGATTATTATTAATAAATGTAAAAAAAAAGTTCCTATTAATTTTAAAATACTCTAACATGTATTTATGCCATATATATGTGGAAATTGTCTTGTTTGATTTGTGTTCTTCAAAAACTGAACACTTGGACTCTTGAAAATAACACACTAAATTGATATAAATAGGCTAACAACTGCTAGTCAGTTTTGAAAGTTTTGGTCTGTGTGTGACTGTTCTCTCATACACATCACTGCAGTGCCTTGTCTTTGGAGACCTTGATAATGCTCATGGAAGTGTAACGCTGAATTTAGCAAAATCAGTGTTGTATTGTTTGAAATACAGTAATTCCAAATGCTTGTCTTGTAGTGTACCTTCATTTATTTTCTTTTATCTGTGCAGCCAACTTTCTGTAATGTTTTTTCAGTTAGAGAGTGGCCACCTATGGTGTGGTCACTCATAGGTAGGCAGCCTCCCTCTGTAATCCAAACAGAAATTTTCATTTAAACAAACCCAAGTCTGCTGATCCTATCACAGCAGGTGTAAATTAAGAAACTTGTGAAATTGATGGCAGCTTAGGGGCTTGCAAACTCCAGAGCTAAAATGCTTGGCAAGATTGCATTAGGGACTAGTCTAATTAACAAAGGACATGCTAAACCAAAATAAGGGTAATTGCTGACGAATCATGTTTAACTGGTGTAAAAACATATATTGAGATAACATAAAATGGCATGTCCTGAATTCAGCAAATAGCAAAAACTACAAGCACTGTAGAACCTTTCAATTAGTAGTGCCTTTTAATTAGTAGAACTGTTACTTCTGCCTTAAAAAAGAGATGGCGTATTTTGTGCAGGAAAATATATATAGGGCCACTGGGAAGAGAGAGAATTAAGAAGCCTATCAGTTTGGCATTTATGGATCAAGTATCATGGTTCTCAAGTTTACAAAATTTGTCTGACATACTATTCTTGTATTCAAAGACCTCCCAAGTTAAAATCAGAAGTGTTGAAAAACTATTAAGAAGATACACATTTGAAAGCTGCAGCGTTTGTTGATAGATGCACATATTACTTCCTTTGGTATTATTTGCAGAAGTCCAAATTAGAAAGAATACTTCTACAAATGAAGTGTACTTCTGTGAGAAACTGTTAACAGGTGGGATAGTGTAGAAAAATGGAGAGGGGAAAACAATTTTTTCTTTAATTTTTGATATCTCTGTGCAGGCAGGTTTTGGCAGATTTTGGGACTGAGGGTTATAAACCCTAAAATGCTGAAGTCAGTCTAGCTATGTTTATCTTACGTGTCTGGGAAGACAGAGAAATTGTAAGGAACAGAAACTCAGGAATTTTCTCAAAATGTACACCCTATCTTGTGTTTCTGTGCTGTGTCTGCAGTGTGTATCCTTTTTGGTAAAATAGTTTATATCTGGTAGATAATAAATGGAAACAATGTAATACAGATGAACAGTTATTTTGTGTCATGACAATTATTTTTATTAACACAGTTATTTCCATCCCATTTGCGGACATACACATAAAGATAGAATTTCTGTTTTCTTTCTATGTTTTGCAAGCCCCTTCCCCAAATACTAGATTGGTGTCTGCTTTTAGCATGATAACGATGTAAAACAGTCTTTCTTGTGTTCAGAATGGGAAAATTTTTCAGTCAGTTAACTACCCTGGGTTGTATCTTTAGCAGGATCAGTGCATTGGAGTTTAGCACAGTTGTTAAGCAGGTTTTGAACCTACTGCTTTTCTGCTAGGTGTGGCCTTCAGGAGAAGTTTTTCTGAAGACTTTCTAACTGAGGCCTGTAAAGTCAAATTGGGCGTGCTAACTGATGCCTTCAAATAAAAACCCTCAACGTAATGGAAGGCTGATATGAAAGAGATGTGAAAACAAAAGTGTTGTTGGAGCATATTTGGGTGTTCCATACTGGTTCAATGCTTATCATCGAACTTAATCCTACCTTCTAGTTGAGTTGGTATTTGATGCCATGGGTGATGTAAATTTGCAAGTGTTGAGCTGAATAGCTCATGTAGCATTTGAAGTCCAAAGTAGGACTTGCCACTGCTCCACACCCTTTTTTGGGAGGAAGAGAATATTTTTACTGCATGATTTGGGTGATACCTACATTGCACATGTGGACACAGTGGAAATACTATTTCCTGATTACTGCCTAAATGCACCTGCTCATGGAGCTCAGTGCAGTCTTGGCTCAGTAGCTCCATATGATCCAATGTAACCCATTTCTCTCTGCTGTTGTCATCAATGCACGATCTACTCTACAGAATTAGGTCTCATTTCTCCAACCTGTCTTGTGTGCATAAGGACAAAATATGCTTTGTCTGCAGAACCACTTGGTCTTACCAGGATGTAGGAACTGTGGAAAAAACACACTCTGCGTGCCTCCTGGAGACTGCTGATGTGCTGCAGAAAGGGAGGAGTCAAAGACATTCAGTTTGTGGCTTTGGTGACAATGTGGCCATGCCATGTGTTTACATGGGGTTAGATGGCAAGTACAGAACTAGTAGGTTTTACTGATTGAAAAGTGGCATTGAATAGAATAATAATTTAATTCAGTTACATTATTAATTAATAATAGAATGAGGGAGGATTGGCATCTCTTGCTGACAAGGTGAATGTATTTTTTAAAAGCATGTTGTAAACGTAAAGCCCAGGTGTGTGTTTGGAGGGCTGAGGGAAAGCTTGAACAAACCCGGATTCTTCATTTCCTGGCATAACTTCTTGGGAAAAAAAAATAAATCTATGGGAAACAGGGATTTGCTGTCCATCTTTACCCTGCAGGAAAGTTCTTCTGCTCTATGTTTGCCTATTCTGTTAGAGAGTTGAGGTTTTTTTAGTGTCAATAAAACATGGTACAGTGAGGAAACCACTCAGATTCCTTGCTATATAATTAAGCACAAAATGCCAAAAAAGTTTAGATTTCAGGCTGCTGTTGGGCCACCTGTCTTGGTTTCCTAACCTTCTGGCCTCTGTCTGCCCTTTAGATGACAGATTAGCTGTGAACATCCTCTATAAAAGGAAATAGTGTACTATAAAATTCACACCAGGGTTTCCAATTTAGTAGCAGAGTCAGGACATCCTAAAATAAAATTTGTTTCAAAAATAGGTTGGAGGGGGGATGTCAGGGTTAAAAGCAAACAATCTACTGATGTCAGTTAATTCTGTGAGAAAACATGCATGGAAAAGGGGTTTAGAGTCTTGTTCAGGTGCAGTAGTTTTTTTGCTGATGTTGAGTAAAGAAAAGCAAAACAATAATAGCATGTTCCGTGAATCAAGTGTGATAAAGAAGAGTTCCTATAGAGCAAAACAGGAAGTTTAAAAAAGGCCAAACAATTGATCTTTGAGGACAGGAATGATATTTTAATTTTAACCTTTTTCTTTTTTTTCATTTTGGCTTTATTTTAGAATTTACAAAGCAATGCAAATCATTGCCGGTAAATAGTATTTTAGTGTATTAAATGCATGCATGTTCATACGTGAAGTGATATGAAAGTATTTAAAATTTATTTTCTTTCTGCAAATGAAATATTGAGAGTTTTAGATACCAGAGGTGTGTAAATTAGGGTATTTATTTGCTTACACTACTTGTTATCTTCCCAGTATGTTTTCTTTCCCCCTGAGTCATACTGCAAAACTTTTGTCTAAGCTTTTCCAAGAATTTTATTCTAAGAACAATTTTCCCTTCCATTGTTAAGATCCCTTGGAAACATTATTTTCCTGATTTCATCTATAGTTGAGGCTGGTTTTTATGGAAGTCTATGCAAAATAATCATCTCACATTATTAGTAGTCTTTGGTCAAAAATTGAACTGTACCTTGACATACAGTTTATCTAGGCATTTGCATCTTGAATAAGTTTATTTTTACAATATTATTACCATTTGTCTGTCCTAATAAAATAAGACATCCTTATGTGATTCATAATTAGATCTAATAAATCTGATAGTTTATCTGTCATTTAAAAACTATGTCCTGTAGTGAAAATTACAATAATATATAATTGAATAATGTATGATACAATATATTATGTAAGAGCATCAATTAAAAAAATACATATCACTTCAATATTCAGAATAATCTTAGAGTCTTAGATATTTACTCTCCAATATTGGGGGAAAATGGTTTCACCAACAGGTGAGTACTGTCTTTGTTGATATTTATCTTCTGAATATTTGGCTTCAATTTTCAGCCTTGGGGGTCTTGCTACATCTTTGTTACCAGCTTGAAAAATGTTGTAGTGCTACTATTCTCCATCCAAGTTCTTAAAGAAAATGATTAAATCCTTGCTTCAGCTTTTCTCTCTTAAGCTGAAAAGATTGAATCCCTAAATCCTGCACCATTAAACCTCTAAATCATCCCTGTACACATTTTTGATGTAATTGTAGTTGATCAATGTTCTTTTAAACATATTAGCTTGAAAACATGCTATGCTTAAATAAATAAAAAAAAAAAAAAAAAAAAAAAAAAAAAAAAACATGCAACACTGCCAAACTCAGAATTAAAGGAACTACTGTGCTCCTGTTTTCTGCTCCTGCTTTGTAGTTTTGGTTTTAAACATCTCAGAATCACAGTAACCCCTCTGGGCACAGAATTCACTAAAACTCTATTTTAATTGGATGACTCTTTTCAGTGTTTCTGATCACCAGAGCAGAAGTCATTGTCTTTGTTCATATGCATGACTTTCTTTTGCTTATCTTAACACTAGCTGGGATTGCTTGTGTCCATGTTACCATGTGATCTTGATTGCTCTGTATCAGTGAACTCTACCCTTTCTGCTACTTGCCTTTTCCCAGTCTTCATGACTTCTCTAGTGACTTTCATTTCTTCCACAAGCATTAAGCTGGATGTGATAAGAACTGACTCCAGCTAAAAAGGACGGTTTATATCCTAACACCTTGTGGTTTTGTTAGTCCAGTGCATACCCTGCTTGTAAAGCACGTACCAGTGCTTTTGGATGGGAGTTACACAGCCAGCCTGGCTTTGGCTGCCATCACCGTATGACTGAGGAGAGCATGGGTGGAGCAAGTATGAAACTGATGTAATTTGGGGATCCAAACATGCTGCACTGACACTGTTTGTTACTATCAGCTGGACTTGTAACAACATCAAAATATCTGTCAAACCAGTTCCCACGTTATAATGTAAACACACATAAATTAGCATGTAATTAGTTTTCTTAGTCACTTAATACTGCTGCTGGCATTGTTTTATTTTATCCGGGATTTTTTTAAATGATTTGGCAGGTCCTATAGCATTGAAGATTTCTGAGTTATATTTGCTGTTAATGACCCAGACTGACTTTCTTTAAGTCTCAGTATTTTGTGACACCCACTGACCTGAAAATTGTGAAGCATTCCTCTGCCACTTGCTTTTCTAACACATGGTTCCAACCTGATTGAACAAATAACATACAAATTTAAACCTTTATATAGAAGTCTCCTTAAACCTTTCTGAAAAAAATAGAATTTAATCAGCCTTATGGTATGACTGGATCTGATTTGCCATGCATAAAACAGGCTAGTGAGCTATTCATTGTACACTTCTTCTGTGCCCAAATAATCACAGAAGATTTATGAAAACATCGTTATACTGTCTTTATTCTTAGTTAAATTCAAAATAATTATCAGTCTTCTGTAACTGCATTTATTTTATGATTTTAAAATAATTTTTATTATTTTTTATGATTGTAAGTAGTTTTATTCTGTGTAAGTTTATTTACTTTTGAAATTATTTTTCTCTCAGATTGTGGCTTCTTGAAGAATTGTCTCATTTACAAATTACTATACTTTAAAAATATTTTCCTGCAACTATTATTACTAAACTATGGTTAATTTTGTGACCCTGACCCTTTAAGATAGCTGATAAAGATATGAATCTCTGTATGTTTTTGGTTGCACATGTTTACAGATGTATGGAGAGGGGTCTTTTGTGGTGTCCTCGGCAACATAAATTATGAGGTCTCTGACACGTTTCCTCTGCAGCTTTTGTTTGATCTTTTATTTTTAAAAGTGAATTTGGAAACTCTGAGATCAGTTCATGCTTGTGACCATTAAGGGCAGTGTAATGAGTATAATTTTCTATGAAAAAAATAGGGGGTAAAACTTTTGTTATCAAGATCTAGAAACTATGAAGCTCATAAAATTGGCTTGGCTTTCATTATTAGTAATGTCTGCTAATCCCATTTAAATTTTCTGAATGGTCCCACAACGCTCTGTAACCCATCTTTTCCTGGCTTTGGTTGCAATTTCACAGCTCTCCCTCCTCTTGATGATGTGTACCTTTTAGAGGAGAGTGGATAACACCAAAGGAGACCTGCAGCCTCTCCTTTGGCATCCTTGATTGGCTCAAGGTTTAGGCCAGGGAAAAATGCTTCTGGGGGTCTCAAAGCAAGCCACATAATTAAAAAAAAAAGTAGTTGAGCTTTGAAAGATCTGAGTGAACTTTAGTTAAACCATGTTCCAGTTTATTTTAATGAGTAGATAACACCCTGCAGTTTGATACAGAGCTGCACGCTGTTGAAAGCCTTTCCCACGTCTGATTGAGTTGCAGGTTGTGCATGGAGCACCGTCTCCCCCGTCCCCACTCTCGGGCACCATCCCTCCTGTGTCGGGAGCGCAGGGAACAGTGCTCTCTCCTGCTGCATCCGGGAGCGAAAAGCCTCCAGCGCTTAGCCTGGCATCTCGTCTGAATCTGCTCGAGGGCATGGGAATCTGGCAATTGGCCAGCTGGTTTAGGATCACAGAATACAAGATGTTCTGATTTAGCCAGCCACTTGAGGCAGAACACAAAAGGGCAAATTTCTCTACTTGCTTGATTAGGGCAGTTACCAACCCAGAACAGCCCAAAAGGCAGAAGGTCTGTAATATTTCCATTTCAAGTAGTCAGATCCTTTGTAAAAGCACAAATAAAGAGACCTTGTAGAAACAGTTTGTAAGACAAGGACTACTGGGAAAGTAGAGCAGCTCCTCTGGCCACAGATGCCTGACCTCTGTATCCCTTTATTTGGATGGCTGCATTTTCACCTTTATTTACTTACTGCTCTTAGACAAGAACAAGGGCACCCTCATGCTGCCTTTTTTTTTTTTTTTCCTCCTTCTGTCATTGTGTTGCTCTCAGCTATTTGTTGCATCTGTTTCCTGTTAAGAAAGCTTAGTGCTGCCTTTTGTCCAGCAGGTGGAAGACTTGCTGCAGTATGTATAGCTCAGCAGCCAAGCTATATATAAACATTTTAGAAAGGATACAGGAGTTTTAAGACATTGGGGCAAGGAGATGCTGTTGAATAGACAGTTTTCAATTAATGTGGTTTTTTTTGTTGTTTTTGGTGTTTGATTTTTAATTTTAATCACTGTGTAAGTCAAGGAGATATAATGGTAGATTTAAAAGAAAGGCAACCTCTGCACCAAAATTTGAAAACCTGAATTCAGTAGCTGAATCCAGGAGATGTCACTAGGGTAAATCCCAGGATTATAAAAAGCTGTGCAAGGCCTGCTGGGTTTTGTTGTATATTTGTAATGTCATCACAGCTGTAGAATGTAACTCTTCTTGAGTTAATGGAATACACTTTCCCTAAGCACTTGCAGTTGGCAGATTTAGAAAGACTTTCTTGAAGTTCAGTAGGATGGTACCATTAACGTTTATCATATTTTATGATCAGGGAAAATAAATTTGAAAACATTGGAGATATCTCTGTCCAGGGAATGTAGGGAAGGCCACAGGACTTACTGTGACTGAAGTGCAGCTGAGCAGACAAGATATTCCCTCTGAACCTGTGAATATTACCCAAATTGTTGTGTTGTGTTGATCTTCTTAGAAATGCTCTAGAATGTGCCTAGAGATATCTGATACAGGAAGAAAGAGATGTTCAAAGTTGCTTTTAAGAAGTAATTGGCTGTGTGAAGAAATTTATTTGTATAAAGTAGCTAAGTATTTTAAATTTTATGTAATACATATTGCACATGTAAAAGTGAAGGGATTTAGGAAGAGATGAAGTAAGATCTGTAGGGATTTCTTTGGCTAGGAAGCTATTAAACATCTTTATGTGATTGGTATGAACTAAAGCAAAAATTTACAAGGTATGTTTTGTGGATAAGGTAAGGTCTTGGTACTGTGGAGAGAGCTGGAATGAGAACCAAGAACTAATGGATTTCACAGACCTAATAATATATACTTTTGAGCACCTGGAATATGCTAACAGTTGTGATCTTGGGTTTCAGATCTCAATGATTTCCAGTATTTCAGTGACTCAGTAGCTTAGAATTAATAATTAGAGATAGCAACATTGTTTTCATCTGTCAGAGTGCAGTTATTTGGGAGATGAGGATGATTGTGCTGATTTCAAGTGGGTAAATAAATGCTACAGAAGAACATTTGGAGTAACAATGAAGTGAGTGTTTTGAGAGGCCCTATTAGAGAAAGGGGGATGTGTTTCTGTTAGATTGATGAGTTTGGCTGAAATTGTAGGAATCTGGCAAAGGGTAGGGTATGAAATTCAGTTATGACTCAGGGAAATAAATATACTTGTTTGCCAAGCCTGACTCTTTTATCAAAGGTATGCAGCCCTTACTCCTAAGGAAATTCAGATGGAAGATTAATGAGTTACCCTACTCATGGCAATACCTCCTCATGTCATGGCTGCAAGGTAGATTTTTTCTTTTTTTATTTTTCTAGTTGTACAGACTGTGATCTAACTCTTCAGTGGTTTTGTATATAAAACTATTACCACTATTATGCTTCTGTTTGCTCACCAAAAAATTAAATAATTTGATTGTTTCGAATTTGGTGTCCTGGGGTTGCAAAAATGCTGAAACTCTGTGTGTAATAGGAAAAGAAGCATGTTAGGAGTAGACTAATACAGAGATACTCCTAGCACTTATTACAATTCATGATGTAAACACTGTGATAGACACATAACGCTCTTTCTTCAGGTGAATGATTGCATATTTTAAGCCCTGATTGACTTGAAAAGCTAGCTCTTTGTTAGTCTCTGCTCATGATATGATGATATTCTATAGCTGAGCAAGGTGTTGTGCCTGGGCAGCCCCTCTACTCCTTGGGTCTCACAACTGTGAGACTGAGTTCACAGGAAGGCTGAATAGCTCACAAGGGATTACAGCAGTGCCTCTGCTGGTTTTGTTGCTAAGAATGAGAATTTAAGGCCTAATGAAAGGCATTAGTGGATGAAACTTTCTGCTTGCTACATCTTATTGAAGCAATTCAAGTGTGTGTTACATGTTTTACAATGATTGCATACAGAGAGAAGTGTGCAGTCATCGCAAATAATTGTAGTGAATGTAAGCTCTTCTTTTATTAACAAAATATTGTGAAACTCTTAGCCATTTCATTTAACACAAATGAACTTATCTGTGAGGTGAGAAACACTGTTCAGGCAAACTCCAAAGCCCTGCTGGTATTTGCTTGTGGAGGTTCTGTGGACTTATCTACAGCCATGAAAGATCATCTGTGTTTTAGAGAAAATGTTTCTCTTCAGTGACAGTGAGCTGGGATTCCCAGCTCTGCCCTTTCTTAGATGAATAAACCTGGTCTTGTGCCAGACTCATGGAAGTCACTTGGTAAGATTCTTGAGTCAGAACATATTTTTTTCCTTTGCTTGCTTTTGCACAAAGCTTTAAGGATGTGTGATTGATAGCTCTGAAACAGATTTCAGCAAAGGAAGAAGAGAGCATTCAGATCAGCACTTTTGTCCAGCTACATATTTTCTCTGAAGCAAAGAATAATTTATGAAGTAGAAGCACTAATTCTGACAGCAGGGATGTCCTCTCTTAAGACACAGGTAATACAGTAGCCTCTTGTTCCCCCAATAATTAAGTCAGATGCTTTCCCTGTGCCTGCTCTGTGCTCCTGCCATTGGTTAGATTGAAGAGTGGCATCAACAGAGGAATCCTGTGTTGTTTTAAGCACTGTGTTTCACTGTGGCGCCAAGTCAAGTATCCTGATGTAGTTTAGTGTCTTCCAGACTGTTTGACCTGTTCTAAAAACTGATGTGAGAGGATACAAAAGCCCTAATTTAGGGACCAGCAGCATGTTTGACAGCAGATTCATGTGAGTTCAGTATTCTGCCTTCTCTCTTGGTTCTTCAACTACTGCAGTACATTCTGCTGCTTATATCATCAATATATGCTTAATAAGGAGACAGAAGAGGAATATTTGGGATTCATTGTTTCAATGTGTGTTGCTTATGATTGTTCTGCTGCTGGGCATATGCCTGTAACTGTAAATTGGTATGGCATCTTATTGGTCCCACTACTTACTCAAAAAAGAAAGTTGTATGTAGGATCTTTTATTACTTAGAGCACAGAAGTGCAGCATATCATAGGGGCAATGCTGATATTAATTTTAAAGCCTTGATAAATCTGCATGTAACTTTTTAGTGCCACAGGCTTTGTTCTAAAGTTGTATAAAACATATCTGGTTTTATGCAACTTGAAATAATGAATCTAAGTATTTTTGGTTTGGGAATAATTCTCTTTTAGAAACAGATTTTCTTCCCTATTCTAGAAGTTTGTACCGTATGGGCCTGTCTTAATTTTTTGTCATCTTTATACTTTCCCTGTAGTGTAGCAGAACCTTTGGAGCATAATCAACACATTTATTTTTGGTAGAGTACTTTTACAGGACTGTAGAAACAGTCTGTCCTGTATAGCTGCCTACACTGGTGAGTGAGCCAGAAAATCTTTTAAATAAACAAGAAAACAACTGCGCAGTTTAATGGGGTATATATTAAAATGAACCATAATTGTAATCAAATAGCCTTCCTTCTCATGTTCCTCCGCCTTCATCTTTCTCACATCTGAAATACTTAAAGTGGCAAAGATTTGAGGTGCAGTGTCTGACAGGCAATAGTGTCACTGTGGTTGTATATTTGTGTTGGCTTTTACAGGAATTGCACAACTGAGGCTGTTATGCCATTCATTGATTTTATGTAGCAAAACAGTGCGGTAGTTATCTCAGTAGATTGAACAGATTATCTCTTTAGTTACTCATGAATGTCAAGGTGTGACACAGGTGTCTTTCTGAGGCCCAGACCTCTGGAGCTGTGCAGTGTCCCCAGGCCGTCCCTGGCTAGGAGTGGGGCAGCTGGGGGCAGCAGGACAGCCCCATGCATCAGGCACCTCCCTGGGCATGGAGACCAGCCCTGCTGCAGCCTGGCTGGGGCAGGGCCTGACAGCCCCAGGAGCTGATGTGGGGCTGAGACCCGGGCAGAGTGTGGGTGCTGGGTGGAGCTGGTCAGGGCCGGGGAGCCCTCAAAATACCATCAAAGCTCCAGCACTGAATGGCTTGCCAGCACTTGATTCTTGATATTATTTGAGTTTCATGCTGTCGTTTTTGTCAGGAGAGACCTTGTTAAAAGGACATGGGAAGAACTCAAACCGTCTGGCAGTTTTGGAATATGGAAAAACACAGAGCAGTTCACTACAGTTTTGGTAAAAAGCACAGGTTTCTTCTGGAGGAAAACAGCTGCTGTATGAGACTTGCATCCCGATAGCTAGAGATAATTTGAAAGGCGTTAAAAGTGCCACTGCATTTTTATCTTCTGCCAAACCAAGGTTCACTCCTGCAAACAGGTATGAGTTCATACACTATTTACTAAATGCAGGGCATAAACAGGATGTTTTCTACATCAACTGCTAAGTGGGAAGTGCTTGGGGGCTAAAGTCTAGCAGGGGGATGAGAAAATTCCTGTATGTATGTCCTTGAATTTTTAGCAGTTAAGCTGGTGAAACTGTGCTTGAAAATCTTCTCTTTAGCTGAAATTAATGAATAAAAATCCAGTGTATTTTTTTCTAATATCAGCTAACTCTAATTTGAGGCAGCAGGCATTAATACTTGAAGAATACCTTTTACAAGGTGTAACTAGAAAGTCACAGCTAGCTGAAAGAATATTTTTGTTAATTTGGTTTATTGAAACAGAAACATTCTGTACAGTAATGGAATTTCAGTTGAACTCTGGCAAAAAGATATTTGTCCATATATACATTTATTCTTGGCAAAATCTGTTTACAGATTTTGAACTCAGTTCTTCATGCCAGCAGAATACTTGGGGTTCGAACACACTGTGCCCTCTCTAATTAAAGTGAATTTTGCACTGAACAGTTCTTGTTTCTTCTGTGGTTAAGTAGGAGTTTTCTCTTGGCAGCATATATTGATTTGGTGCATCAGTAGACTGTCAAATAACTCCTCTTTTACTTTAACACCAAATTTTCATTCTATCTTTATTTTACCTTAATTCCTGTCTTTCTCTTCATATTCTGTTGATATTTAGCTCTTTGCATCAACAGTGAAGATAATGGGAAGGAGTAATTTGTTTTTGGACAGTATAGAATATTTATTTCCTTTTTTCCTTTCAGTTATTTGTATTCTATTTTTATTTTGTTTTCTTATGACTTTTTATATGGATTGCTTTAAGATATGCTTGCTACATGATAAGTCCATGTAGGGAGGGTACAAGGGATATTTCCAGAAGCAAATCATACTACCACATTGTGCTATTTGACACAGGTGGCATTACAAAGATTGCTGCTTCTGTGAGTTTTTATTGAAAACAGACTTTGATGGGGTGGCCAGTGACAGGACCTTGTTATTAGTTCTGGACAGAGTCTTTTCTTTGGTAATACACAAAGAGGTAGAACTTTCCAGACTTCACTTTCGTTGGGGCTTGGATATTACACTGTACATCAGTCTGTGTCAACAGACGGAGCAGGATCTCAAGGGGTTCTGCAATTTCCTCACTGCAGGTGTAGGATCACTCCTGACAGAGTTTGTCTAGCTTGCAGTTAGAATACTATGTACATTTTTAGGACCCCAGTACAAAAAGACCACAATAAAGTGGGGTGGGCTCAGTGAAGGGCCACTGAGGCAGCCAGGGGGCCTGTTTCACGTGACTTCATCGGGACAGTGTGTTTAAGGAAGAAAGGTCTCAGTACTGATTTTCCTACAGCACGGGAGAAAACACACAGACCTCTGACGGAGCAAAGAGACTTATTTCCCTTGGCAACAAAATGAACCAAGAGATTCTGCCCTTAGAGTAGCTGTGGGACTCAAGTACATGAAACTGCGCTTTAAATTTAGGAAGGAGAATCTCTCAGAGCAGATTACACTCCTCCCCTCACCCACTGGTAACCTCTCTGCAGGACCATTTCTATTATAGGACTCTCAGACCGTTAAGAGATGTTCGCATTTATGATATCTTTATAACTGGTGTAAAGAAATGAGCCCTGATGTCATCGGGGATGAGAAGCTCTCTTTCACCTCCGGGTGGCACTGCTTAAAAACGCTTCTGTTTGCTTTAAAGATCCCTGTAGAAACTGTCCATGGCACGTTTCACAGCTACAGTAGTTGGCATCATCATGCACAACAGATAAACTGGTAAGTGAGGCAAGCTTCTGATCACAAACCACAGACACAGAGGGAGCTCAAGGGTTTTGTCACTTTGCGCCCATTTTCCATGTACCACAATATCAGATTGCTGATTTTCTGAACACATATTATTACTATTCTGATTGGTTTTCTGTATTTTATTCATAAAGATTTTACTACAGTTTTTACATGCACTGTTTATATGAAGTTATGCTTACCTGATGAAAGGAGAATCAAAACAGGAAATACCATTCTGATCATCTACCTATTCCAGACAGATACTGCGATATATGCTTTTACATATATCACATATTATACCCTTCCACTATCAGGGAAAGTCCAGAGTTCCATCTCCAAGCTTCTTAGAAGTCATAGTTCAGCATCTGAAAAAAAGAAAAAAAAGAGACGATATTAAAAAGAATTTCTGGCTTTCATTTTATTTGTATCTGGCTTGCAAGTTGTCAGGGCACTACTGGGTTAGTCTCTTCAGAACTGCCTATGTGACTACAATTAGTGGAGATGCAGTTATTCTCAGTGACAGCTGAAAATCTCACTTTTTCTAGTATTTCAAGGAAGATAACACAGGCGATGAAAACCACAAGAGAACTGAGACCCCTGGTTGTGTTGCCTAGACACAAGCTGCACAGTTATTGTCACCTTTTACACTTTGGCTTCCATAATCCCATCTCAACAGCAGATCTTCTCTTTAAATGAGAAAAAAGTTTAGGGCAGATGGAGAGCTATGGTGTTCCCTAGATTCTGCAGTCATTTACTTAGACTGGAGACTACTTTATTCCTGCATTTGAAAGAGTTTGTTACTGATCTGTGGATGAAATGTGGAGGTAGGATGTGGGAGGAGGTCTGAAGAAGGTCAAATACACAGAGGGAGAAGGAGGAATTATTGCTTCACTTAAAAATAAAATTTTATGAGCTGAGTATTTGTTTATTTTAATGGTAGGTCACTGTAAATTTTGTAACTCTTAAAATTCATGTAGATTTAATTTACTTTATGCTTCTCTGAATTTTCCCTTTTCTTCTGGTGCTGGAAAGAAAATTTGCAAAGAATACTGAAAAGAGAAAAAAAAAATACCTCAGGACTTGGCCAGGATATATGCTTTGGTATCTTGTTCTTCAAAGCCAGTTTCTATTTCAGCCAAGTTGTTCATCTACACACTGAAATACGAATGTGTTGTTTGGTGTATTTTAGGTATTTATATTATACTCTGATTTACCAGCGTGTTCCTCCATTTTAATGTAACTGCAATAACTCAAATGAAGCAATATTCTAAACTACTCTGCTTTTCTGTAATATACTCAGTAATACATTATCATACCTGTCACGTAATTCCAAATGGGTAATATAGTCCTTTGTTACATAATTTAATAATTTGCATAGATTGTTAGGCCTGAGAGTGGGATTTAGAACTGCTCCTAAGCTCCCCTAAAACTTGGATTTCCACAGCTCCTGAGCCTTCAGCAAATCAAGTGTTCTTGAAAGACCAAAGCCCTTTACCTGATATCTAACTTTAGCATATAAATCTGTATCACTGTGGTCAGAGGAATATGGCATTTCTCTCAGTCACTGTACTCTCAAATATTTTGTCTCTCTGGTGCCTTAATCTTTGCCTTTTCTCACATTTAATACATCTAATACAGTTTTGCACAAAAATGTTATGAAGGTTCATGAACTAATGTTTGTGCAAGGTTTTTTGTGATACCCATGAGCTATTATATGACTATTGGAGGTGTAGAATAAGATCTTGAATAAACAATGTTTTCAAAAGTTTAAACAAAAATTTTCTCTACAGTGTTGAACTATATTGCAAAAGAAAACGTTTGTACATGGCAAAGTGTAAGGTACAGAAGAGACAGGTTACAGGATATCATTTGTACACCACTCAAAGATTGCCAACTGAAACTCTGACAAGGGAATAATCAGGCTGTTGCTTAAGTATTCAATATCTGTTTGCTGTTGCCATAGGTGGTATGGAAAATGATACTGAACTAACATCACCATTTGTTTTCAGGTAGGCCAATAGCATTTGGAGCACACTGGCTGGAATACGTGTGAGCAGAAAGAAGCAGTATCCATCACTTAAACACTGTCTATCTGATTTTGGTTTCTCTCCCACTTATTATAACACTTCAAGGATCGTGGTTGCTAGCAACTTGCTTTCCAGAGCAGCAGGTACTACTTCTTTCACTTGTTTCCCGATTATAATTCCATAGCATGATAATATATCAGGATGAATTTGTATTCTGATTACACTGCAGCATATTATATTTGTGGTTGTTTGGCTTTTTTTTGAGAGATTGTGCCAAAATATTGGTTTTTAACATTTTGACAAATTTTATTTTTTTTTTCTTAGTGCATCCATTGTTTTAACTGATGTTTTCTCTGTCAGCCTAGGAAAGATGCATAGCAACACTTTTAAATTTGACTGGGAAAGTTAATCACATTACTTCATGTCTAGTTTTCTTACTCTTTAAGTCTATATCCACAGGATCAGAGGCCTGGCAACTTTCTTTAACTTCAGTCACTGCCTCTTTTTTTTCTTCAGAAGGAGACTACTTTTATTTAAATGCTTACCCTTATGTGCCTACATTTGAAAAATTTTGTCTTAGTGTTTATGAATCCCCCTTCAAAATAGCTCAGACTAAGAGATGCCACTTAAAAATGAAAGGTTAACACAAGACGCTAGATTTCCTGTCACATCACTTCATATTATGCTTTGTAACTGTCAGCTGCATTTTTGCCTATTCTAACATTGTTTTTAATCAAGATGCAATATTTTGCTTGGTTGAAAATTGTTTTGTTTTTCAGATTTGTTACCAATTGCACCTCTTGAACACCTCAAATGAAGTTAAAAGAGTTTAATTTGCAGAAACTTTGACTTAAAATTTTTGAAGGCTCCTATAAATGATATTGGAATATAGACAAACTAAAACCAGCTTACTATCTTAGGTGGTAAATTTTCTCCCACATTTTACTTAGCTCATGAAAAAGATAGTGTTTTATACTCAGGGGTGCCAGCAGTGATCCTGAGCACAGTAATTGTCTATTTTTTCCTCTTTTTTTTTTTTTCCTGTCACATAGTCTTATTGCCTCTTTACTGAATATGGGATTTACATTGCCAGGGAATGGTAGCTATCTGTCAGTGCTGTTATATGGTATTATAAATTCAAGTTCATGGATTTTTTTTTCAGCCTGGCAAAATATATTAAGAGTATTCCATCCAAAATCCATGAGCATGACATTGCTGAGTGGCCAGATACATCTTAAAAATATTGCTTTCAGCATTAGAGAAAAACAGACAATAAAGCCTCTTCCTTCTCTCTAGAAAAAAAAAACCAAACAAAATGCCTGAAATATTTGCAGCAAAGTGCTCCATCTTTGTGTGTCCCAAGATCCTGTTCTGGGAGATTGCATCTATGGCTGTGCACCTCCTTTAGGAATAGGATGACAAAACACACAAGATGTGTCTCTGTGTGATTATTGGAGGAAAAACTTTGAAAAACCTCCTGAGAGATCAGATATTTGCTTTAGAAGCTTCTTTATTCAGACATCATGATGTGCTTGCCGTATTAGTTGGGCTTTACTATGAATTTCCAGCAATCTGCTTGAAGTGGTCTGTTTTGAAAAGAGAAGAAAGTTATACTCCTTCCATTGGAATTTATTGTTTTTATTTTTTTTTAATAATACACAATTCTTGTTTTACCAAACTTTCAGAGTTCTCACACAGCATATGCTGATGTAGAACACTCTTGTCTACACAGGTAAACCGAAATGTCATGAACTGTATATACAGTAACATGCAACTGCTCCTGTAGAGTAAAGCCTACCTAC
>VXBU01002279.1:31314-66058 GCA_013400315.1 Bombycilla garrulus
AGTAAAGCCTACCTACCAGTGTGAAATCGGGGTCTCACTGTGCTAGGGATTGTATGAACAACTTGTTGAACATGATTTCTGTCTCGGTAGTCACAAGCTAAGTATAGAGAAGCAAAGTGTTGATGAAGGCATAGAAGCTTTTTACCTTCCATAGCCTCTAGATCCTATTTTTTAGTCTAAGTGACATGGTTTAGGAACACTGAACAATGAAGAACTGTAAGGATTAAGGTGGTAAAGCAGACTTTAAAGATGTAAAAAGATCATCTAATTGATTAGGTGGAACCTCTTCAGTCAGGTACTTTATTTTTGTTTTGTAGCGCCTGAAGCCAGTTTACTCAAAATCAGTATGGCTAACACATACAGTGGTTTCAGAAGACAAAAGACATGTTTAATTGAAGGAGCTGCTCCATGTAAAGAAATCAATGTGTCAATTTTGGTAGTATTAAATTGCTAAAAAAAAAATAAATCTTGGCTACAAGCCTTCAAAGTGCCAGTCTGGGAAAATGGTGCCTGTCCTTACACTTGGACTTACATCTTGATATAGAGGGATGTGTTTTGTTATCCCCATTGCCAAAGAACAAAGATGAAAGAGCATGTTTGGATAATCCTACCACTGATTTCACTTTTGAACTTAGTAATTTAAAATGGAAACTAGTGCATGAACGATCTTAGCTTTTTATATTGCTTTAGAATGATAGAGACCTGACTTGAGTTTTTTTGAAAGGCAAACTCAAATTTTGAGTTTAGAAAATAAGAAAATATTTGTGCCAAGTAGGACAAGAAACAGCAAGAAAATCCACAAATCACTCCAGAATAAGCAGTAGTAAATGCATTTTACTGGGATTGGAATTGTATGGACCTGCCTTATTGCAGAATTGAATTCAGCAGTACAATTTTATTTTGGTTTTGTTCCAGCTATGCTATTCAGAGATATATTTGGAGCTGACATACATCTCAAAGCTGAGAATATAAATGCAGCAAGTTTTTCTTTGCCTTTCTAGACAAACAATTCTGGAGACTCAGAATTCTTCTGTGAGGTTCCTAGATCCCTGTCTTGGGACTGCAGACACAGTGGCTAGGTGGATTTAAGTGTTATTGATATGATTAACAGGAAAATATATTCTACTTTTGATTGTGCTTAGGCATGATTGCTAATACTAAGGGGAATGACAAAGCCATATTCATGTGCTGAAATTTTCTTAACTAACCTAATTGAAGCAAAATACACACTCTCAGATGTTATCTTCTTTTCTATGATATAAACAATTTTATTTACTCATTGAAAAGGAAGTGGCTTGATTGTCCAGTTATAACCCTTTAAAAATGCCTTAAGGAGCCGCTTTCCTGCTGAAGTAAATGTTCAGTGCATTTACTCTTTCTGCCATGGCAACACGTGCTTTGAGTTTCTTGGAATGTGTTCTACTGCCTTGGTATCAGTTGTGTCAGCACCACCTGGAAAATAAACAGCATCCTTGGAGACTGTAAACTAAATACTGGAACACTATAGAGCTTGTGTGATTGCATTTTGTGTTTTGATATGTGATAAAGATCACCCAGCAATGGCTTGACAAGTCATAGTTGTACAGTATTCAATGATACAAGTTGCTACCCATGAGATTTGATCTAAATGATAACACACAAAAAGTATTTGCTGCTGAGCAAGGAACAGGTTATGTTTTAACAATAGAAATAAGACTGAAAATAAATGATAGAAGAATTGTAAGATCTGTAAGATTGAGGTCTGTTTTTCTTGTTTTCCTTATGCTTTCCTTATTAAATACTTCAAATGAATAAATAATTGTAAAATTTCATTTTCTTTCTGTCTAACATGCACATGTTGTGTGGACAGTTCAAACAGATAATGCAAAACAAGGCAAAACTTGAGGATGCATACAAGTACCTGCTGATGGTTTAAAAATAGCTAGTAAAAGAATTTATTTCCCAAGAAACTGAAAGTGTGTACTGCAGCTTTATTGTAGACATACTAGAGCATAACTTTAAAAAACATTTTAATCCTCATAATTCCCTTTCTGTGTCTGTCCTGCTCTGCTGTTTGCTGGCTACAATCCTCCAAATTTCATGAAAGCCTCTCCATTCAGTGGCATATTTCACGAATTTTCTGGTCCATTTAATCTCTTACTGATGGGAGAGTGAGCAAGCAGCTTGGTTGGTGGCTGAGATTAAACCATGACAGTGATGTATTCTTCACTCTATTGGAAACTGGTCCATTCAGATCTTAAATATGACTTAATCTGTGCTGATTTAGTTGAGTAAAATGAATAGCCAAAAGCAATGAGCAAGAAAAGTAAACTAAAATAAATTCAAACAGGAATGATACTGAGAATTAATTACTGTTTCTCACAACTAGACCAATGTAGCTTTCAGGCAGTGAATTTGAAAGGAAAAGTTTGAAAGGTTGGGTTTTTTCTCCATAAAACTTGAAATTGTGAAAATCTTTGTTGTACTTTTCATGGATATTTAAAAGTATAAACAGATAAAGGAAGGAGTAAGGAAAAGCTAATGGAGAATATATTATCCACAACTGTTGAACATTATAATCTCTAAGCAACCTCTTAGGATGTCTCTCATAATTTGGAATTTGGCAAAGTAGATGGGCCAGAGAAGGTATCTGTGATAGGTGTTATATTTATAGCCTTTCTCCCAAAGATTCTGCTGGGCAGAGATTCTTGCTAAACTGCTTTTTGGTGTGGCTTAGCCCCAATGATCTTAAGTTTAAAGATTTTTTCTTCACCAAGGTGAAAACCTTGCTTTTGCCATCCTGGCACGGGAGGACAGTAGCAGGTAAACTGGGTATTGTTGTTGCAAAGTCCAAATAAGTCATAATGTTTTATCACAATGATTTAAAGCTAACACTCTTTCCTCCACCCCCAGGTTTTGTTGTTGACAGATGACCCAATGGGACTATTTTATCCTACTGCGTACCCAACGTGTCTGCTGCTGAAGGATTTCTGAAGATTATATGTCAGGTTAGAGCTGTCCAAGAGATACCTTCTACCCCAAATTGTTAGGGTGAACTCTTTGAAATGTAACGTATTCGCAGCAGCCTTCAGAGTAACATTCCTTTGAAGCAGAACATTCCACATAATTTCTGTTCTGTACATGCCTTCTCTGCCCTTAGCTGCACCATACTCTGCTGTGTTTCATGCCAGCATTGCTCATTCTAATATATTCCTTTAGCAGATTGTAGGTAATTCAGTGTTGGGCCTTAGCTTTTTAAATGTCACAAAGATGTCATGAATTTTTTCTGTGCCTCAATAAGAACACAGTCATCAGGAATAAAAATTAATAGGAAACAATCGAACTGAGAAGACCAAAGACAATGCAACAACACAAGAAAACATGTCCTGCAGTTTCCAAGAGCACATCTGTGATACAGATCTTTTTCCCAGTGATTTACATTTGCCAAGCAGTAAAAATGTTGTACTTTTCCCAACTGTTTGAATATTCAGGCCCACTCATCTTAAAAATAATTCAGCTTTGAGTTTGTCTTTTTGTTCTTTTGACAGCTCTGTTACAAAGCAGTGCTCTTCTCAATGTGAGGGTGCTTTGGTCCCCTTCTAAGTGAATATCTACTGTGCATCTTTTGTGAGTCTCTTCAGCCAGCAAAGCTCCTATTGTTACATAGTGATCTAGGCCCCCAGATTCAGACGGTACCTTCTGACAAATTCAGACAATAATTGTGTTTTGTTCTAGTAGGGGAGAGAGTGTAATATGTTCAAAATTATATTTGCACTTAGTTCCAAATATATTTTGACCTTGGATCTCTGCAGGAAGGTGCTGAGGCTTTTATTCTAACAATATACTTCACTGTTAGAATCAGGTACCCAAATTTCTTTTAAATCTCAAAATTTACAGGAAGAAAAGGTCAAAGCAGGAGCTGAGAACTCAAACCCCATAATTTAAAAAGCTTTAAAAAAATATTGTATTTTCTCATTTTCATCAGCCTAAATTACAATTATTTTCTAAACAACAGTGTTATCAGCATCTCAGAATCCCCCAAAGAGAGAATTCTCTAGTGCATTGTAAAATTTTAGATAAAAGCATTTTATAATTTTTGCATTGTTTAGGATACTGTACTTTTTGAGCATCACTTTGTGCGCTGTTTTAGTAAATAGAATATGCTGTCTACCAACTGTATCATTTTCTCCTACTTAACAACTACACTTGTCCAGTTTAAGAAACTTGCTTAATTAGTTATATATAATTAGTCACATCAGGAATGTAGCTATTTCTCATTAGTTTTGTGTTTCTGCATAATATGAACTCTGGTTAGTTACTATTTACATAATCTTGGTTTTGAATTTTGAAAACATTTATGAATTTCCATTTTGGCATTTTTATGGAAATAATTAGGACAGAAGTGGCATAGAGCTTCAATTGAAAAAAATTACTTTTGAAATTCTTCCACAATTTAAAAATATTCAAACCCCACATGGATAAACAGATAAAGGCATGTTTTATTGGAAGCCTGAATGGAGCAACATCTAGAAAAGTTTGAGCAGGAGACAAAGAATGTTGTTGAAAGCTGCTACACTGGAGAGCTCATGCTAAGTTTGGTAGTAGTTGAAGGTGTTAAACATTGCACATGATCTGCCTGACTTAACCTTAGGCTTTGATCCTGTTAATCACTTAGGAGTTTTCCTCCATTTAGTTTTGACTTCTGATAGGCCAGGCTATAAACATAAATTCATCAGATACTTACATTCTTTAATCCACTGGGTCTTGCTGTCAGATCAATTTGCAAGGTGTTATAATAGAAGCTGAACCATTCAGGTAGTAGGAGCTCTTGCATCAACATTGGTCACAGTTCTATGTGCTTGGATCATTTATAGCTCTATATTTATTATCATGTTGCCCCAGAATACTGAGTTATATTAGTTGGTGATTAGAATCCCAGCTAACCGAAGAAAGGCAAAAAGGATACCAGTGAACAGTGAATCCTGAAAAACTCTTGCCTATTATGCAGTTTTCTTTTTGTGAAAGATGTGCATTCATAACCTTCTCTTTAGCTTTCTGGCTGAGAATTCCTTCTGTATTCCCAGCTGATTCTAAATTTCTTGGACAGTGGCCTGTGTGTTGGTCTGTCTGTAGGCAAGTGATAAACCTGGACATCCCTGTTTGGGAAAGTGGCCCACTGGTGAGATCTCCCCAGCAGCACCCCCTATTGTGAACATGCCAGCTTGCCTTCTGCTGGCTTCCTATAGAGTTTCCATTCAGGTTACCCAAAAGGCGCTTGATGGCCTGGTCACAGATCAGCTCATATACAGATTAAAGCAATAACATCTTTCATGTGGAAAAAGGAGCTCTCTTAAAAAAAGGCTTGAATTGTGATGGAAATAATTTTTTTTTTCTTAGCTCAAATATGTGAATAGAAGAAATTCCACCTTTCTGACTTTTCTTCTTCTGAGGACAAGTTTCAGTAGAAAAGACCGTTTGTTGTTCCAGTTGAAAAATTACTAACAATTTGTAGTGTTGAGTATGAAACAGAAACTTGATTTAAAACCTGTCATTAAACCAAGAGCCTGTATCACGCACACATCTGCTTTTGGGAAGAAGAAAACAACATGTGACACAGGAAAATCAAAGTATTCATTACAATATTGGGGAATATACATACACTGTCTTGACAAGTACAGTTTCATACCTTTGATACAATGCACATAGAATTGTAGTTTGGGTACTGCAAACTTAAGGCATTTGGATCTGTCTTGACTATCTTATTCAGACAGAACAAATTCCAGTTTTTGTAGTAACCAAGTGGAAAGGTTCTTTTCTGTGTAATCCTTTTGCACCTAAAAGAATTGTCAGTGTTGCACTTCTGTTGAAATCCCAGAACATTAGAGTTACTCTATTACACCCTTCTCTTAATGAATAAGAAATTCAAAGCATATTTCCGGCTACACTTTTAGGCAGACTTTTTGCTTGAAGTACATTTAATCAATTTATAGATGAACTTAAGCTAAATCAAAATATATTTTGTGGTTTAGCTTGTGACATTAAACTATTGGCCTCTCTACCATGACAAAATGAAAAGAAATAAGGCTGTGACCATTTTATAACAAGGAAGAATGCCCACTAGGACAGATGGCTTACTTATGTTCAGATAAATATTTTTTTTGAAGTAGCACGACACATAGCAGCCTAGATGATACATATTCTTCACTTTCCAATTACTCTTTCCAAAACTAACAGATCCAGGATTTGAATGTTCATTAACCTTGTTGTGTGAGGTGCCCAGACATCAGTCTTTAAAGGCTGGGACTGCAGTTCTTTCAGTGAAAAATGAGAATCAAAGTCTTGTGAGAGTTGCCTGCAGATTGCTTAATGATGGCTTCAAAATAACAGCAAGAGTAGAGAGAAACGAATTAGCTAACTTATTCAGATTCTGACACAGCTTTTGTGCTGTTCTCAGACTGAGCTGTGTGGTCCTTAAATTCCAACAGCTGTTATACAAACTTATATCCCATGACAAAGCCTATCCTCGTCTTTCTTTTGAAGGATTAAATACTGAGTGAGCACATGTTAAATATCTAATGTCCTTCATTCATGATTTTGTGTGCTAAAACCCCCAGGTGATAACACGTAACAAATGCTGCTGCCATTTACACCTTAGTTCACTTGCTGTGTGATTAGGGATTACAAAAAATTTTAGAGAGGAGTATTTGGATTTCTGGAAACAGGCTAGCCAATAGACAAGTTGTTTTCTCTTATGTACCAATATCTGTTTAGAAGTCTTTGCATTCCAGTCCTCTGCCCAGTGTGGAAAGATGACAATAGGTAACTCCAGCAGCAATGGAGAGGAAGAATCTCCTCCTCCCTTTCCTAGAGACAGCTCTTGCTTTTTGGCTGTTTCTGTGGCCCTGACACCTTGACCCTCATCTGATACATTTGCAACAGAAAATGACACGTGAAATTGTTGTTTTGCCTCTAGACTGTTACCTGGATGTGGATGAACAAGTAAAGCCTTAAAGCAGAAGGCTTTGCTGTGCTGGTGAGAATACTTAATATTTCCCCCCCCCAAGTAGGAATAATTTCATTACTTTTTTCAATGAAATTGTACTTGTTGGCTTCCTGTAGCTAAAAGGGATAAAAATCCTGGGAATAAAGTTTACTTGGTATGAGTACATATTTATTATGTGAAAGATATGTTTCCAAATCTAAAAACAGAAGGAAAAAAAAAAAGATAAACCAATCCAGTTCAGGAAAGACATGGACCTTCTGGCAGGAGTCCAGCAAAGGATGTCTAAGATGAGTAAGGGATTGGTGGAGTATATAATATTCAAAGAGAGGCTGAGAGACCTGAGTTTGTTTGGCCTTGAGAAAAATCAAGGAGGGATTGTTATTACATATAAATAGCTGATGGTTAGGGAGTGAAGAAGATGAGGCCAATCTTTTTGTCAGTGTTATCTAGAAAAAAAAAGCAGCACAAACTGAAATACAGGAAATTCCACTGAAACTTAAGAAAAACCTATTTTAATGTGAGGATGGTAAAACACTGGCACGCGTTTCTCAGAGACAGTAGTGTCTCATCCTTGGAAATATTCAAATGCTATGGTTTCAGGCAACCTGCTGTGGGTGACCCTGCTTTGAGCTGTGGATTGCATTAGGTGAGCTCCAGAGGCATTTTCCAACATCAGCTGCTCTGTGATTCCAAGTCAAAACCCTTACAAACTGTCTTAATGTTCTGTTTATACTGATCTGAATGGACACCAATATCTGCTTCTTTATGTGTCTCAAGAGGCACTTGTAACAAATGCATGAAATTTTGATTACAGGACTGACTGGTACTTGCTTTCTTTCTTGTAAAAGAGGACAATATTCTTTATTCTGTATTTCTAAGTCAATGCATTTGACTGTATGCTCTAGCCTAATTTTGCATCTATTTTAGAGTAATGATAGGCTATAACTGCTTTTATAAAGCAAGAATTTGCAGAACATTCATAACACTTGAGAAATGGGCCTGTGCTAGGATCTCGGGGGCTAGAAAGTTGGAATATTTCCAGAAGTTACTAAGATCTGTGTTTGTGTTATGATGTTCACGTGTAGAATCATAAATATATTTGCAGCTGTGCAACATGAGTTTCTAAAGTCATCCCCTGAAGTTTAGCTATCTGCTTAATATGAACAGATGCAAAAAGAATATTATTCTTTCTTTCTTGTCTGGCTGGAAACCCAGTATGATCATTCATATGAAACAAGTAAATAACTGTTTGCATTGTATGTAATTAAATGGTAATGCTACCAATCAATTCTGAAAATTGAGCCTACAGTTCTATGTTTGTATCACAGAAGTATTAATTCTCTTGGAGCTAACATTCTTTCACAGGCCAAGTCAGAGTGAAAACCATATGAAAAATGTTGAAGTTTGCAAGTGAGTACACAGGGAAGTGATTTATCTCGGCAGGGAGGGAGCTAATCTCTTTCCAGTTTTTGTCTGGAAATTGATGGGTTTGTTTCATAGATAAGGCTCTGGCATCAAAGACAAACTGAGAAGAGGCACTGCAAAAGGTTTATGGGTGTGGACAGCATTAGTCAGTTCTAGCACAGAAGCAAATTTTGTCATCAGTTATAAATATCTTGATGAAGTGATATGAATAATCTTTTATGACATTTCAAAAGTCCCCTTATTTTTAGCTGTTCTCTCAGTCTGATATTAAAAATATGAGCAAATACAGAATGACAAATGACTGAAATTACAATTTTCAGATTTATTTGTTTTAAGCTTGTCTTTGCCAGAGGTTGGGGCTGAGACAGAAAATTTTCTGAGCATTGTACAACTTAAAGTATTTTGCAATAGGATGTATTTCAGAAATATTGCAAATTTTTTGCTTTAACAAGTCAGTCTCATTCTTAGACATTAACAGAGAGCTCTTGAAAGCACTAGCTCAAATTCACTGTTGGTATAATTTGTTTTACTCAAATCTCTCTTTTTTAGAAAGAGACAGCAGGATTCTGCAGGAGAAGTCAAATGGGCTTGTTTTCCTTATATAGATTTTTGCAGCAGCACTTCTGTTTGCTGAAATTAACTCGCTTTAGCTTGCCTAGAAAGGACAGAGTTGCTCCCTCATGTCACAGATATCTCAGTTTGGTTTTTTTTTTATTTTATTTTTTTATTCTGTCCCTGTTGAGGCAACTTGTTTTGATATAACTCCTTTTGTGAATATTTAACTATGCTATAGGAGTTTCTACTTTAGGACACTAATAACGGAACAAAAGCCTAGGTAATGTAGTGCAACTACTTCTTCACAAACTTTGGGAAAAAAGATCGTTTTTTTTCCTCTGTATTTGTCCATTGACTTCACATTACAATTCTGAACTGAGCAGGATTCAGTGGCTAAATTTGGTTCTTAGATGGGTACACATTTGCTATGCAGTGACTTCATGGGGCCTTAAACTCAATTTTCTTCAAATAGAAAACATTAAAATTTAAATATATTGACTAATTACTGACATTGTTGTGAGGAGGAAAAGATTCAAGCAGTGATTTGACACATACTTCATATAAAAGAGGCATTACTCTTTATCAGCATAAGGATATTAATCCTACTTTCAACAATGTGTAATAATAATTTCAAAGAAGTATTTTTAATACAGAATAATATTTGTTGACTATCTTTTGAGCATCTCTGTTACTACTTTGTGCTCTCCCAAAGTAAAGTTTTACTTTTTCATGCATCAGTAGTACTGAGTTGCTTGTAGACATTTGTTGAACAGCATGCTTATAATATCACAGAATGGTCCACTTAATCTTCTGTTGTTGTAATTTGCTACAAGTCCCTGGGCTTCTAGGAGAGTAAGGCCAAATTATGTCAGCTCCATGTAGCAAGCTCCCACAGTTATGCAGTTGTCATGATCTTGTTTTAAATGTTAGAAAAAACAACATTTAAGATGTGATCATAATGTTGATTGTACTGTTAAATTCTAATCAAGGCCTTTTCCCATCACACAAGCATTTTTGAGATTTCATTTGTTTTGTTTTGGTTGGTTTTTTTTCTAATTTTCTATGAATCCAGAGTTAAAGTTCCAAAAGAAGGGGAAAAAATATTGGGCACTAAACAAGAAAAAAATTTTCTGATCAGTTAAAAAGATTTCATTTAAATGGTTTGGTATGTTATTTTGATTGTGATATTTTCTTATTTTACCATATTAAACAAATGGTAAGTGTCTAAAATAAAAGTGTCTCTTAACCAAAGAACAGAAATTTCATTTAGAAAATATAAGAATAAGTTATTTGAGAGCCTAATTTTTTTTGTCATCTTTTTTTTGAGCATGTTAAATATTGGAATGCATGGAACCAAATTTCCCCTGAACAGTTTCAATTTAAACAACTTTGAGTTCAAAACCCTTGGTTAAAATATTATTTACTTATCACTTACTTGAATGGGATTGCTTGGACAAAGGACAGAGTTTGTGTCAATTTGTGGACAGATTGTCTGAAATCGACCAGTAGCAAGGATAATACTGCTCTGACTAAAGACCTTCTATTATAAGAGTGAGGATTTTAGCTCTGAATCCTTTGAAGATAACTAAAGCAAAAATATTTTCAGTCTCATTTGTCCCTTATCTACATCTGCTGCTAGTAGGCATTGTGTTTAGAAAAGGAATATTTATGAGGCAGTAATTCTCATGAAACACCTTGATTTTCATCTAGATGAGCTGCACAAGCCAGGAGATGGAGTTTCTGAATTCAGGGATCTGTGCTTCTCCTGGGGAGCTGCAGTGGGTTAGCCACTGCTAAGAGCCAAACACCCACCCGGCTATTCACCCACTCCTCCTCAGGGGGCAGGGGAGGAAAATAGGATGAGGAAACTGGTGGGCTGAGATAAAGTTAGAGAAACTGCATACCAATTACTGCTAAGAGGAAAACAGCCCTGACTTGGGGAAAATGAATTTGATGTACTGCCAATGAAAGATTCAGGTAATGAGAAACAAAGACAAGCAATAAAACAAAACAGCATCTTTTCTCTCCCTCTTCCAGGCTCAACTTCACTTCTTACATCCTGCCACCCACCCCACAAACAGTACAGGGATAGGGATGGGCGCAGTCAGTCCACATTACATCCTCAGTCTCTCCTTCCATCTGACACCTTTCCTCTCCTCTAGTGTGGGCTCTTCCATGAGCGGCAGTCAGACAGGGAAAAAACTGCTCTGGCATGAGGTCTTGCCAGCCTACATTCAGATCTCTGGTCAATGTGGGCGGTTCAAGGGGCTGCAGGGGAGTATCTGCTCCAGCATCTGTAGTGCCTTGTCTTCTTCTTTTCCGTTGATGCTTACACTGCTGCTTCTCACTCACTTTTTTTCTTCCTCCCCTGCTTGTCCAGCATTCTTTTATTTTCTTAAATATGTTTTCGCAGGTATATGAACATGATGGGTTCATCTGTGTCCTGTGTTAGGTCTGTTGGAGCTGACAGGGATCAGCTGTGTCCAGTGCAGGGCAGCCTCAGCCTCCTCCCATTCCACCCTTTATCCTCCCTGCTATCAAAACCTTGACATGGACAACCCAGTGCATGAGCTTGTCTGCCTGCAACCCTGACAATAGTGCTTTTAAAAAAAAATCAGGGAATATATCTTTGCTATATGATATAGAAGGTAACATGGTCTAAGACAGCTGTGGAAGTAACAAAACTTTGAAGTTGACAGAATAAAAAAGCCCTTTCACTATCTGATATCAGTTTATCTGTCTGTCTATCTATCTTATTCTGAGTGCACATATATAAACAATTTGGTCCTTTTATTAGGACTGTTATTGCTAGGTATTAAATATGGTTTTTGAAATCAGATCAATTACAAGTCGTTATTATCCCTTCCATGATCCTGTTCTCCAGCTTTGAGATTCACACTTCTGTTTCCACTTGAATTGGTAACAAAAACAAATACATCATGTATATTTGTGTAGTGTAACTAATGTGATGAGGAACACACACAATGTAGAATTAAACTGAATTATTGATGAAAGATAAAACAAAACGTATCAGTTCAACAAAGCTCTGATGTATTTAAAATTAAGAAAATGCACAACTGCATTGGGGAAGGACAAAAACCAGTGGTAAAATTCAAGCAAAAAAATTGGGAATTAAAGACCTGATGGTATGTGTATGTGTGGAGGGGACCTGGATATGGTTCTTGTTTAGCACATTAGTTTGCCAAGCTGGTAGAAATGGTTCTCAAAAATGAAAAAGAGCTTGATTTGAATTAGCGCCTTTTGTAGCGTACAGACATGTTGCTATTACTTAGTATTATCTCATCTTACCTTCTTGCTTCTGCAGCTATTTTAGGTTACATCTTGACAGGAAAGTTTTTTTGAGTTGCAAACAACTTTGTTGTTACTTATTGCAGTATAAACAACTTAATGTATGTTAAGAATTATCTCTAAGCTTATATTTTTAGTCCGAGACAATCCTAGGAAAATTTTCAATTTAAGGGATATCAGTAGCAATAAGAAGAAGTACCTAAATGAAAATTTGGTTTTTAGCCCTGTAGTGGGGTCTTACAAAAAATTGTTTTTTCACCTCCATTCCCCTCAGTTTCTGAAAGGAGGCAAAAGTTAAGGACTAGCATCCAGAAAACACTCTGAAAAAGACATATTACTTTCTTTTTTTCTCTGTAGTTCAAAAAGGCAAAGGAATAACTCAGTTCAGCTTGAGGTTATACATCTTACAAAAATGATGCAATGACTTTAATAGCCTCTGATATCATCATAAGTGCATGGATGATGTGGCGTAACATGTAACTGTGTTTCTCAAGCAGCATGTCTTCTTTCCAAAAGCAAAAATTAAGCCTAAAATAACACTAAACCACTAAGACAGTCTAATTGCTAAGAGACAGTTTGCGTGACCAGATTAGAGTGTGTCACTTCTTTTTAGATCAGTCTCTTCTAAGTAAACAGACATCCTTCAGCATCTAAGTATTTCCCTGTGGCAGTCTGCTAAGAAAAACATGAGAAAAGACCTATCTGACACGGCTCTTTCCGCTCGCTGTGATTTATTTGAAGTCACAGGGATTGCTTATCTGCCCAGAGAGAGCTGCGGAGCCTGCGCCTGCCTGCTCACTCTGAGCGGAGGGTCCATTGTTCTGCCACGCCACTGGAGAGATTGCCAAGGGTTGGCCTTGGCTGCTGACCTTATCAGAGGTGATTTTGCAAAAATTTGCTGGTTTATTTCAGTAACGTTCCAATAATTTTCTGCAAGTAGCTTTCTTTTCTTGACACGTTCCAAGTGAAAACCACAACGATTGTGATTCCAAGCAGAGGTTGCACTGGAGGGGGTTTTATATTTCTGAGGAGTCTTCTATTTTTTCCATTCTCTAAGGCCTTGTGCTGTCTTCTAATTCTCTGAAGACAGAGATGGCTGTTCCTGCTAAAAGCAAGCATCAGCTGCTGCTCTTCTGAAAAAAAAGTAACTGCATAAATGTGCCTTTAGAATCCTACAAAAATATGACCAATATTTTACTATAAAACATGCTTTCTTTGTCATTGTGATAAGTGATAATTACCAAAAGGTTTCAAGAATTGATCTGAATATATTTCTCCAATTCACATCCCTTTAGACAGTATTAGATCTACATAAGAATACTGTTTTCCTTCAGTGTCGTCTGAAAATCTGAGCATTTTTTCTTAATTTATGTTTGAAATCATCAAGAAATTAAGGGACAATAACAAAAATTAGGTCATCAAAATTTGTCATCTTTTAATTTGGAAAATAATTTGAAAATAGATACCACTCAGTATTCAGTGGGGAGAAGATAACAGCATTTCACAGACTAGCACAATATAGTGTAGGTGTGTCCTGAGGGGGAGTGGAGCATATGAACATATCCCCTTTCCAGCTGCAATCACAATCACCTGTTCTTTAACTTGGCCAATGTATGCTTTTCTTTTGTTAAAAAAAATAAAGTTTTTATATTTTATCTAGTCTAATATCAGTGTTTTATCACATGATGAAACTTTGAGTAGTCTTTCTTATATTTTACTGAAAGAACTTGGAAATAACAACGATACTTTTTACCACTCTGTGGTCATGTATTCATCTCACAGACTTCCTACTGGCAAATATTTTTATGGCTTTTGGTAATTTAATTATAACTTGATTAAAAATTAATAACTTCTATACAAAAAGTATTTTATTAAATAAGAAACACATAACTTTGCTTGTGAACATTTAATTAAAAATGAAGTAATAAGTTTTGTTTATGTATAATTTTTAGTCAATATTACTGTGTGTAGAAAAATTTTATTAAAAACTTATGGGGCTTCATTTAGACAAGGCAAAAGATTGATATATGGAGAATTGGTGGTGATAACAGCTAATATGATTTGATTATTTTTGAGGGAGGTGGACATTGTCTTTCTGTTTTTTATCGAGTATATGTCAAAAATCTTTATCAATCTAATGTCATTTTTAGTACTGGTTGAGATTAGAAACAGGTTCTATGACAAATTACAGTACAGAAATGGAGGCTGGAAATCTTCATTAAAATAAAAAGAATCATGGATCTAAATGGTTCAAAATTCTATATATGCATAAGATCCTTTGATAAAACACCAGTTCAGCTTATGAAGGAGTTCAGAGGAATGTACTTCCAAACCAAAACAAAATTAAAGGGAAACAACAGGTCTGGGAATATACAAGAAAAAAACCAGAGAATGATTATTTAATCTAAAAGATATAAAAATTACTGAAGATATTTGAATAGATCTTCTCTTTGTGTATAGGTGTGTATTTTTGTATCTACACATAACTAGTTAGACATAAACATGCATATGCAGAAATATCTACTTACATATAAATATTTTAAGTGAGAGTAAATGCAGAAAGGGCAAAACTAAGTCTCTTGGAGACCTACAGTAACAGAAGTGGTGACTGACTTCAGATTTAAATTTTAGCATGGGAATCCTGGGTTGATACTAGGAACATATATTTGGTTCTGTTTTTTACAACTAATGCTGCAAGTATGACAGCCAAATAAAAGCCAGTAGTACTTGCATTTTCTCAGATCTTCTTGCTTGTGCCTACAGTTAGCACAATTGAGCTAGAATTGTACTGGGGATTCAGACACAGTGATACAGTGGCTGGAGGTGTTGGGTCGTTTCATTCAGCACCCTCAGATTTGAGTTGAATATTTTGGCTTCTGAATCCTGGGTAGATACAGAGCCTTTAGATGGGTGGGTCTATACTTGACACTATTTTTATGTCTAGCAAAGAAATAGATATAGAAACCAAGGCTTAAAATTAGGTGTGTCTTGCCACTGGACATTTATAGCTGTGAAGTCTTTTGTGGAATTAGATGTAGTGCACTCATCAGTCTGTTCTTATACACAACCTAGACAGGAGGAGGAGCACTGAGTTTGTTCCCTGACTTGCAGGCTTAGATACACAGGCTTGGATCCTTTAGTTTATCCAGGCACTGAACTCGATCTCTGGAGTGGAAAGAGCTCTTTAACAACTAGCCAGAGGAATAGAGGACAGCAACAGCTGTCTGCTTGGGTTTTGAGACAGGATGGTCAGGTTTCTTCAGGCAAGATTGGCAAAGCAGTAATGAGCTGTGCATTGCACCAAAGATAAGACATTAAGCAGCTTAGAGTTGTCAGAGCTGGGATAGTTGTACACGTGCCCAGCAGCAAAGCTGCACTGTTTGCAATTTGGGAGCCTCAGGAGCCTGGGCACCTGCAGGAGTAACAGCAGATCAGAGCAAAGGTGTGAAGCTTCAATTTTTTTGCTTTAGTTTTGTAGGAGGCAAAACTGTAAAATGTCCAAGCCATCAAGAAAATAAGACCAGATCCTAGCAAAAGGTTTTATGATGTCCTCCAGAAGGAACCGAAAGGAACCCTCATAATCACTTATGCTGCTGGAGACTTTAGTTTATGCTTCACAGTGTCTCCACAAAACAGGAAAGTTGGCAAGGCCTCTGCATGGAATTTCAGATAGACAAAGTGAGGCACATGGTAAGGTAACCTGATAACAGCTTGACCAAGGAACTCATGTGCTGCCTGCTTAATTCTTTTCTTTGGCTATGCTCTTTGGGAGATGCAAATAATAATAGTTATAAATTAACAGATTGTTAAGAAATACAAGGAGGGCAGAAAACAATAAAAAAGAGACTGTGTGACATCTCTAGCTGTCTTAATAAGTGAAATTTTCAGTAAAACATTGACATTTTATAACAAATACAGTAGGAAATCAATCTTTAATAAGCTGACAGCACTGATTAGATTTGCAGTTAATTGTAACGACTGTTTTACAAATCCTGTTGTGTTAAGGTGATATACAGATGACGGCATTATTAATTAGGTTAAAGGGTTGTAAGGGTCATGAAAGCAAATATTTAAGGAAAAAAAGAAATTTTTAAAATATTGTAAAAGAAAAAATCAAGAACATGTCTGACCCTTCCCTTCAGTTAGTATATACTACAGAGCAGAAGTGTAGATGGCTCAATACATCTGAGGCAAGAAAATAAGGAAAAGTAATCTGAGAATGGTTATACATTTTAGTTTGAGATAGGCTGTAGATTCCAGAATTCAATTCTAGTTTTCTTAAAGATGATGGGTTAATTTGTGCTTCTGGAAGGCCAGATGTTTCTCAGAGGAATACTGAACACAAATGGGTATTCAGATTTGAGTTAAATGCAGTGGTGGTCAAAAACCAGAACAACTCAAACAGGAGTTTTTCAGTTCAGCTAACCATTCAGGCAGAGTTCTCTTAAAAGCAGAACTCTGGTTTTATTTTGTTTTGTTTTCCTCCCCAGAGGCATACTTTGTTTCCTCATTTAGCATCCTCAGCTGTTGGTTATCAAATCTCTGCTGGAGAATTTAATGAATAAAAGTCTGTGAGGATTAACTTGATTAGAAGTTCAGGTATATCGAAAGCTTTGCTGGTATTGTAATGTGATGGTTCAAAATCTTATCAGTAGTAACTTATTAATAATGCCACATTTTTTTGAAAGCTTTGCTGGAAAGGATGTAAACAGCCTGAGCACACTGAAGGGAACTTAACCCAGGCCTCTGTTTCTAATGTGATAATTTTCTTTTTAGCTTGATAGAAGTTTTCTAGTTCCATACTTTACTGAGCGATCCAATTAAAACAAAAACAAAAAAAACCAAACAACATCAACAAAAGAAAAACAAACCCAAACCAAAACAAAAAAAAAAAAACAAAACAAAAAAAAAAACAAACCCAGAAATTTAAGAGGTTGCAGGGACTTGGAAATATAAGACACCTTATCAGCATTTTTTGGGGGCATGAGACCAACAGTAACAGTTTAAGTGGTGTAGCAACTGCCTTTTCTAAAGAAGTGACTCAGTGGTGAATGATAAAAATACTCAAGTGTTAACTGCTGCTCCATGGGGCTCTGACTTAAACAAAGGGTGTCATTCAAGGGCTGTAGGATTGCCCAGCAAGGAAGTCCTCATTGCACACAGGGCTCTGGCCCTGCTCCCACTCAGGATAATGCTGCAGAAAAGGCTGCTTATGTTTCTCAACCTGGGATGCTGATTATCGGCTAATGAAAAAAAGGATATATCAGCAAACATGCGAATATAATTGCTAACATACTTTTTCTTGCCCAAGCATCAGTTTCCTAGGTACGATAATGCTCTTGAGAAACATTGAGGACTTGTAGAAGGACGTGGAAAGTGTAGGTTATATTTAGGTACTTGTTACATTCAATCAGTTACTTGTGCAAAGTCCGTAGAAAAGGAGGAGTAATTGGTCAAAATCAGGAAGCATAGTGGTAAAAGTATTTGTTCAATTATTTTGATGCTGTGTTTTTCTGGTCTCATACAAAGAATTTTGGAGCCAGTTAGAAACTTCTGACTTTGAATACTTCCACTTGAGCTTTGGTTTAGCCCAGGTTCGGCTCAACTCAGCAGATCATGTGTTTGCTTAGAGTGCTGGACTTAGGCCTTTTGCCTAATAGAATGGTGTTGCAGGCTAACTGCAGGCACTGGACCTTCAACTGGCCATGTCTCTTCCTCTGCCTTTCTAGAGGACAACCTTTGGAAAAAAAGGGAAAACTTCCACTGGTGGCTGCAGTCATTAGAGTAGATCCTTTGTACTTATCCATTCACAAAGAGACAAACGTGAACTTTCTTCTTTTTGCTTCTTTTCAGTGAGAGACAAGACTTCTCACTGAAACTTAGGGACAGTCTCACAGTGACATGGTCATAATTTCTGTTATTGCCCAGTCAACAACCCTTAAAAAAATAGGACCAAGAGGGATATCAAGTACAGGTTACGTGCAATATTTGGTATTAGAACCTAGAACTGAGGATGTTTTGGAGACAATCAGGCTTGTCATTTAAAAGTGAGAATGAAAGCAACTCAAGGAAAATTGTAGAGGTGCTTGCCATTACAATTTTAATCAGTGATGTGTTTTCTCATGTGGCCTGATTTTGCTTGCTTCAATTTTCTGGACTGATTTTTTATTCCCAATTTTTTCTTTGTGAAAGCTTTATATATAAAGAACTCTTCTCCAGGTACTAAGGCTAAATTCTTTTTACAAAATTTTAGTAATTCCATGGACATCAGCCAAGCTGCCCACATGGATGGATGTAAGGTGTTTCTGTGTCAATACTGATTGCTTTAGGACAGTGATAATTTTTTTTTTTTTGTGGCTTGTTAGCTTTAAGCCTGAATAAAACACAAGTCTATTGATGTTATTTTTTACTATAAAATGGATGATTTCCTCTATCTTCTCAGAATATATGAAGTGTTTGTAGTACAAGAATGCATGCAGTGGGCCTTTAAGCTACATATGTCTGGACAGAAACTTTGCAAGCCTTTTGAAGTCTTAGAGAAATAAGAGGCATTTACACTGTCAAATGGTGACACTTGATTGTCATCTTCACCAGGTTGCAGGAGTATGATCTCCTGAGTCCCCAGTTCTAGCAGTACATGGAAGCCACTGATGGATTAGCTGTTTATTGAAAGTGCTTTTGCATGCACTGGAAAGTTAATGAGGTTAGCAACGATGTTTTAAATCCTACGCTGTAGGGATATCCAACCCAATATAAATTCCTGTTGTAAGCAGTTTAGTTTTAAGACATCAGAATAGAATTTGCACTTGTTCATCTTCTGAATAAGTTTAAACAACAGAATACTCAATAGAATACAAGCAGAGTAGCTAAAATAGATTAAGGACCTAAACTATTATATTAATATATTATTTTAAAAAACAATGTCTATAGCAAAATATCTGTGCAACAATATAATTTAATCTTTGTTTGTACCTCTGCATCTTATGAAAGTGAAAGTGGGTATTTTGCAACTTCTACAAATGTTGGAATCTCTACTAAGGAGACTACTTAAAAACTCATTGCAGCATGTAGCGGTAGTGTTTACTTAGCAGTGTTTTTGTTACTGTTCTACACAGATAGTTTTGAGAGCTCGGTGTAATCCTGATTAAGCAAAGAAGCCCCAAATCAGATTATACATCTGGTGGCAATTAGATGGAACAGTTTCCACTGGGAAACATAGTATTTCCATTGAAAAAGAAAAAAAAATTTCTACATTCCATGGCATAACTAAGATACAGTTAAGCATAAGCCTCCTATCTCTTCCTGAACTATATTCACACACGTTGTCATGGTCTTTTTTCCAACATGTAGAAATAAAGAATGAGTCAGGGATGAAAAAAGTCCTTTAGACTATCACGTTTTACTAAATATTGTTAAAGAAATGATGGAACTATACTCATGGTGTTTTCTGAATAGAAAAAATATGGGAGAAGCTTTAACACAAAGGGAATCAACTTGAGGAAGGGAATGAACGAAGACAAGAATTAGGGGTAGTTAATAATTAGACATAGTTAATAAATAGTCTCAGAATGTGAATGGTAGAAACTCCATTTTTAAAATATTAAAATTTTTATCACTAAAGAATTTGGTTTGGATGATAACCTACTCTGACAATAAGGTAGTTTAGATAACTCACATTCCCACCCACATTTTAATTTTATGTGGTTATGTAACTCTCTTGAGTAATCTAAGTAAATAGAAAATTATACAAACAAAATATTTAATAAGTAAATAGTGTTTTAACATCATATAAGAGGCCTTTCTGGATGAGATGTTAGGCATTCTGCTCTGAACAGTGGCTGCCTGTGGTGAACCTGGTCTGGTGATTCACATTAGCTGAGATTAGGTAAGTGGATTATGATGTTTTTCCCGGCTGAGCATACTTGGAATGAGACTAAGGATGTTTCATGTGGCATAGACAACCACATGTACAATTTATAAATCTCTGAAAACAATCTATACTCTCTTTTATTTACATAGGATTGTGGGTGAGTATGATAAAATTATATACAGTGCTTACCAGGTTTATTGCATTGAAGGTATTATGTATTTATAACAAAGTGTTCCACTTAGTGTCTTTATAGAATTTAGCTTTATGCATAAACATTGCATGAGTGGCTTTGTTTATAGAATGCGGGAAAAGATTAAATTGTGGTTTCTGTTTGATTTTCTTGGAGAATAAATTTTTCAACATTTTAGTTGCCGAAGTGCCTTAATAGACATCCTATTTCATGTAATATCAGCTATTTCTTAATTTTAGAATGATATCATTTAAGTATGAAAATTGATAGCATGTTTATGATGATATTAGGTATTATGTGGTGGCCTGTAGTATGAAAAAGTGATTTCCACAATGAGTTGATTGCTCATTGTTGAAATATTTTCTATTTGTAAAAGGTAATTATAAGGTACCTAAAAGAGGCAGAAGCATTTTTTGCTATTAAAATTAATGCTAGAAACATGGTAAGCCAAGTAAAGGTCTATCATCCATTTTGCTAAGGAAAATTTATTTTTCTTAGTTAATTTTGTGCATTCAAATTATTTTGTGTTTACACTGACAATTGTCTTTTTTATTTATTGATACGTATATTCCCTCTTTGTCTTGGATTTCAGTACTTCCACTGTGTCAAGACTAAGTATAATAATTAGCTGTTTGTAAAATCTGTTGCATTTCTCTTTCAAATGTTGATGCTTATGTAACTGAATGTTTTGCACAAGCTTGAATATCTAGAACAGCTTCTGAACTACTAATTCCAAAGTGATTATTGTCAGTGGTCTCATGAGAAAATCCACCTATTTTATCTCTTGTAAAAGTGAATAATCAAATCACACAGTTAGATGAAATTCCAATCCATTTTCATGAAGTGTTAAAAGAGTAGTGGAGAGTAATTAAGGAGCTCTGTTTTTTTGTTTGTCTCTCTGGCCATTGTTGACAGTTATACTTTCCCCCCAGAGATCCTGGACTGGATTCTCAAACTCCAGTCTTTGCCAGCTGAAAAGAGGTAACATGACCTTCAGCTCACTCAAGAACTTCTGTCATTGCTGCTTTCACTCGAGTAGAACATTTGCTCTGCAAGGAGAGTAGGAAAGTTTGTCCTGCAGCTAGCAACAAAAATGCCCTTATAGATTTCCTCTAGGCACATCCGGCTAAGCAGAATGACGCATGCAGCATAAAATGTCTGGTTCAAATTGTGTCCCTAGTCTAAACTCACCTATTAACCTCTCAATATAAAAGTATAGTAAAAATATACTCAGCTGATGAGTAGATATGTCAAAAAAGATGGACAACTGTAGCTCTCAGTGGTTTCAGAGCTCCACCCTCCTACAGAAAGTAAGCCATTTCAATTGCTGGGTTGTATAAGTTGCCGCAGCCAACCTTGAAAATTTCTTCTTGCATACTCCTTACATAAATGCTTTTTTCTTTTTTTTTTTTTAGGCTTCTAGAAATTATTTTTTTATTTTAAATGGAATTGTGGTTATGCATTTCAGTCTTGGAGTACATCATTCTAGTGCAGTTGTGTTTGGCTATTTTTTAGTTTTAGCACTTAGAGGAGTATATTTTGCAGCATAAATTAAGTCTTATAAGGAGACATTTCTTCCTGTGTTCTGATTAGTGTTCAGAATAATTAACTCCTAGTGAAGGCAAAACACTTGAGCTGAAGAAGTGCATTATTGCACTTCAGCTGAAGCATTATTGGAAAAGCTGAAAAAAACCACAATAAGATAAAATCTTATCAAATCTGACTTTATTTGAATTGTCACTGTCTTGAAACATAACATTTTCTTATCAATTTCAGAACTTATATATGCAGCATGAAAATAATCAGAATACTGTTTTCCATAGCTTCATTAAGAAAAATATATGGTAGCCAGAGATTGTTCCATTACTCAATATGGCAGCTATATTAAGATTACATAATTGAAGAATTTATTTTATTTTATTTTGATGACAAGTGTTCCCTGAGGATGCTATATAGCTTCTCAGTAAAAGTCTACTAAAACTGTTTCCTGAAGGCTAACTGGTTGAAAGTTTTTACCCTGTGATCCAGTGAAAGCAAGCCAATCATTAAGATAAAGTTATTTTAGTCACTAAAAGGGTTTTTATTACAGTATCTATATTTAGATTGGATTAAAATGGAAAGATTGGTGCTCTATTTACAAGCATGAAGACTATCAATATGATTGTCAGAAATAATGTGTTGTTTATAAGACCAGTATTTACATGTTTTCATTTCAAGGCTATTTCTCCTGAAGAATACCTGAATCTTTTGTGTCTTTTTGAGGGACCTAAAGACTTTTCTGTTTCTAAAAATACCTTATTTGTCAGTAGTTTTTTTTCACTCAGTAGAAATGGGACTGTTGTAGTAGATATGTATTGTGAGATATAAAACTTGTAATAGAAAAGCAAATCATATGTCAATTTATGATTAAACTTCACTCTAACGCATATTTTGAGTCTTATTATGGTATAGATTACAGTGCTGTAAATCAGGAGACTTTTCTCTGACTTCCGTGGCTTTGCCTTGGTATGAAGCTAGTATATAAGATCAGGCTGAATTGCATTGTCTTTCAGTTTAGCTATTTTGAACTGAAAAAGGCTCGTACCAAAGCGTAGATTGCTCCCTCCTAGTAAGGACTTTTCTTAAATATCTTAAATGTGAAATGTCATTAGCTTCATGCTCAAGAAAGGATGGACTGACAAACTACCTCCTTCTAAGAAAAGGTCTCTTGTACCAAAATGATAAGAGATTTGAAATTACCTTGGAGAGTTTTGGGAATACTTGCAAATAGAGCTATGCTAACTTAATCTGACAGTATTGGAGTCTTTGTGAAATTTAGTGATAACAGCTTGAATCCATTTAAATCCAATGATTTTTGGCACAACATGCTGCTGTTGGTTTCTTATAAATCCTCTTTCTGCACCTTTCGAAATATAGATCATATTTTTACTAGTCACAGGAAAAGTTTTACATCCATCTCCCTCTTTCTTCCAGATTGCTGTCAAAATGAGTGAAACACCTTCAAGTAGTTACTCGGTGAATCATCCAAACTCCTCTGAGAGTGAACAGAGTTTATCCACGCGCCATTTCAATGTCACTGAACCTGTTGTGGCAAAACGGATCTGTTTCTATAAAAGTGGGGATCCCCAGTTTAATGGGATCAAAATGGTAGTCAATAGCAGGTCTTACAAGACATTTGATGCCTTGCTGGATAGTTTATCCAAACGGGTCCCACTACCTTTTGGAGTAAGGAATATTAGTACACCAAGAGGGAGACACAGCATCACCAATTTGGAGGATCTGGAAGATGGAAAATCCTATATTTGCTCCCATCAGAGGAAAATGAAGCCAATCAACCTGGAACAGGCCAGCAAAAAGCCACTGCCCTGGCAGATCAGCAGGCCTGTCAGTGCTCGTCGCCGAGCTGTGCAACTAGCAAGGCAGAATGGGTTTGGCCATCGAGAAAGCAGAATAACAACTCCCAAAAAGATGCTTGTTTTCAAAAATGGGGATGTAAGACATAGGCGCACCATAGTTTTGGGAAAGAAAAATACACAAACATTTGAGGCCTTTCTGGATAATATGAGTGAGTTAATGCAATATCCAGTTGCGAAACTCTATACCACCGATGGCAGAAAGGTGAGAGTATGAATGAGTACTGACTTTTTAAATTATTTCTTCTAGATTATTTTAAATTAAAAAAAAAAATTGTATCCACTATAAGCTTGAAATGGTCCTGATGTATGATCGGATGTGCAAAATTTCATTTGTTTGCTTTCTATTCTTATTCCCCCTTCAGAAGGGGTAGTAGCTTGGAGGAAATATACTGGACTCATGGGAACAGAGAGAAGCTAGAGAGGATACAAACAGATTTCATTTAAAGCAAAAAAAGGAAAACCTCTTCTTTCTCTTACTCACACCACTTTCAGGCATGTTCCCAATTCAACACTTTTATCAATTTACACAAAACCTTCCTTTAATCTTTATGCTGTTTATCTGAGATTTTTAATGTTTTAGGATGTGATAAGTAGGATCTAATGCCTATACATGTTTTTATCATTGCACAAATGCAGAGTGGTTTGCCATTAATGACTTGGAACTCTGACACCTGATTGTCTCTTATAATTTTTAAACTATGGACCAGGTTCTGTATCTCTAAACTCAGATGGCATGGCACTAATAATCCGGATTTTAATCTTGCATGATGCTTTTATAATTTTATCTCAGTGTTTTTTCTGTCTGTGGTTTAACCACAGAAGAACATGGATGGTTACTCTTAGCAGATATCTAGAAAGAGAATTCCATGCACAACTCCAAGAGTTCAAGGGAAATCTCCTGTTTACCCTTCACTTCTTGACATTATATAGTAGGTTGGTAACCTGTACATAATCACTATTACAAGTAAGTGAAGTGCCATCTGTAAGCCTTATCTTGCAATAAATTCAGGAGTATACATTCAAAATTGTCAGACAAGGCTCTGAGCACCTTGATTTAGTCATATTTGCTTTGAGTAGAGGGTTAGACTACATGATCTCCAAAGGTCTTTTCCAAAGTATAATGTTCTAGGATGATGTCCTACTCCTTTGTGGGAGTGTGAGTCAACTGCTTGTTCTGTATTCTGAATTTTTACTCCAAGTATCTCTTCATATGTATACCTACCTACAAATGCATTTCACTGTGCAATGATGAAACAATATAACATGTTTAAAACCTTAAATTTTAAGAAAATTTTGATCTGATTTGGAATTTTTGATCCAAGTTGCTTCTTGGTGTAATTATCCAATATATTTATATAACAAGATATATCCTCACAGAAGTAGGAATTGCCTTATAGGAATTGAAAAATTAATTCCGTGCTGTGATACATATTTAATAGTCTGCTGCAAATGAATATAGAGACTAAGAAGTGAAGATATTAAAGCTTGAAAGGGATAAATCTCTTACATTATTTTTTGGTGGTTACTAAGGCAGAGAATTTACTGTTACTTTTTTTTCCAGGTTCCTAATCTTCAGGCCCTGATATTGTGCTCTGGAGCTGTAGTCGCAGCGGGGAGAGAGCCTTTTAAACCAAGCAATTATGAATCTCTTGGGTATTTGCGGCCTGCTAAATTGCTTGGAATTGGAAATCGTGTGTATCCAAAAGCAAATGCCAAGTCAGAAAGTGAAAAGAGTAAGTTCTTTGAATTAATTTGTATTTTATTAATTTGTTTATCTCTCTCAGCATAAGACATAAACAGTGACAATCTTACTAGGATCAAGTATATTCAGAAAGGCCAGTTGAAACTGTTTATATCTGCTGTGACTCCTCTATAAGCTTATGAAAGATCAAAGTGTTAATTTTCTTTTTAAAATGCAAGTTTCTGCTAAGTATTCAGCTAGTATGCATATTTTGTTTCTGACAGACTTACTTAGAACATGGATGAAAATCTATGAGTATATTTCATTTTAATTCACTTGATTGCCATTGTTATTAATTTTTTTGGTGTCAGAATTAATAAAAGTGGTAAAAGTAAAACCTGAGGCTACTTCAGGCTCTCTTTGAATTGCTTGGCAAAACTTTTGTTCAGTTTTCAGAACTTAACAAGTGGAAGTTTGGCTTGTCATGACTTACTCTTCTCTTGTTGCATGCTCCCCATAAGTTGAAAAACTAATATAGCATCCATCCACTCAGAAATTCATCCTATTTTTGAAGCTGCTTTTGCCTAAAAAGAGTGTTGTCCATTCCTATATCCTCATGGTTGTTATATATATTTTTGAATAAGTTTGGGAAAAGATACACAAATATGTACCTTCTCTGTGATTACTCATGGAGTTGCCCCACTGATAAGGTCAGGAGGAGTATGAAATGGCCAGTGGATGATCAAGAATATGAGGAGCTCTTGGAGAGAAGCCAGGCTAGATGGATAGCCAGAGGTTGAGGGGCATTAAATGATGCAGTACCAGAGCTTCAGGTCCTGTGGGAATTCCTGAAATTAGAGCATTCTGTAGGGCTGAGGTACTGTCTGCAGGAACTTCCTTAATCCAGAGGTACTCTCTGCTCTTGCTACAGCTTCATGCTGTACTGGAGAACCCAGGGAACACCATAATTATTACTGTACTGGAACTTTCTATAGTAACCCTGACAGTGTCGTGGAGCAAATTAACATGTAAGACATTTGATTTCCATTTGCTTGAGGGAGTTCCATTCACATTCCTTGCCCTTTATTATCTCCCCACCAAGCTAGTAATTTTAGGTTTTTTCAGCCTTCACATACTTTGACTTGCACAGTTTAAGACCTGTTTGCAGAGCATAACATAATGAGTCAAGAGAGAATAAGTAAGAACATTCTGAGAATGAAAGTTCTGCAGAAACAAAAATCCTACCCAGATTTTACTTTGAGACAGAGACCGAGCCTTTCAATTGTGGAAAACCTGAGTTGCTGAATCTGATTCTCTCCCACTTTTAATTCTTAGTTAACAGCAATCACAGAAGGAGGGAGGGAAAAAACAGCCCTCTTTTTGTCTTTAATCTGAGAATTTAAAAACTATCAGGTGTAGGGGATATCATTGATGATATGAAAGCATGGAAAATGAAATTTTGGCCTCTTTGCTCTAGTTCCATTTCCTGAGACAGAGAAGGTGGAATTTTTACTTTGGGAAGCATAAGTTCTGGTCTGTGTTAGGACAGTTTGTACAAACTTTTGTTTCTAATTCTGTTCATGGTAAAGCTTGAGAAACTTGTAAGGCCATTTGCCTGAAGTTCTAGACATATTTCTACAATGGTAATATATTACTATAAAAGTCTTGATGTGAGACCACTTAAAAAAACCAAACAAACAATCTTAAATTCAAGAAATGTTGCTAAGTTAATATTACATGTCTTAAAATGCTTTTTTGCAAATGAAACCTATCTACTAAATGGTGGATCATATATATTTAGATATCAGTGGCTGCTGTTTATACTTTTGTGTGAGCGTACCTGCACTGTTTCCATTAAACTTGCAGAAAACCTTGAAAACCAGCAGAATTTTATTCTTATCTCATGTTCTTCTAGCTCTCAACCCACCAGCGACAACTATGAGAGAGAGATGAGATAAAATTTTTAAAAGACCCAAGTTATTGCAGAGTAATCAAAACATATTGTGGGAATACATATGGTGTATTCTAACACATTTTGGGCCACATTCAAAAATCACTGAAGTTTAGAAGTATTCTTATTGGCTTTGCAAAGTTTTGCACCATTGTCTACAGTACAGATACATAGATGTGTTTCAGAATGTCATGATTTAAGTTCAGATTTTACAAGGAGTTCAAGAACTTCAATGCTTACTCCTTTATAGAAGGCTAGTCCAGCGGATTGGTATGAGCCCTTTCCTCACATATCACGGAGATTGCAAAGAGTAGTTACTCATGTACTGTAGGTTGTTAGATTAAGGCCAAGGATATATATATTCACCTTGACTGACATGTTTTAGTTCTAACTGTAAGAACTAATAGGAAATGATATATTAATGATCAGTAAAGCATGAAGAGGAAAAGCTTTTAGTTTGAAGCCCAAACAAGCGAGTGCCTATGAATTGCTTGAAAAGCTCAAAGCAACCTCAGCTCCTAACTAAGTATAAAATGAGATAATATAGTACATTTTTAGGCTTTGAACCTTCAAATAAGACTATAGTTCTGGCATTAGAAGGAACTTATTGTAAAATAAAATTAAGTGGACAAGTATTTAAATGCTTCATACTTTATTGAGACTTTCTTATGCTTCTTTCTCTGAAAACTTCATAGATGAATAGCAAGATTACCCATGGGTTTTTTTCCTCTAGTTTCTAGTGCAAAATAAATAAAAGCCTAAGTACGTAAAATAACACACTTCATCAGCATCTTTAAGACTAATTTTTCTCCTTTCTTCTTTTCTCTTCTTTTGTTGCCTGTCGGCTGTCTCATCATCTGGATCCTTATCCCTGGTATTTGTCTACTCTGCTTTCTATCTACTGAATGAATCTGTGTTCTTTCAATGTAATTATTGGTAGTGAGAGCTGAAATGGACTCTAGTTCAAGATCTCAGATATTCTCAGTTTCTTCTGATAAGGGATCCAGCCATGATAACAACTCAAATGATAACAACTCAGATTCTTCCTATGCTCTTGACAGCCATAATGGGATGGAAGGAAATCAGTCAGTTATTGGTGAAGACTTATCTGTGGCACAGTTTCAAGATGACATTGAGAAATCTGTTCACGTTAATCAGGATGGCAGTATCACAGTGGAAATGAAAGTTCGATTCAAAATTAAAGAGGAAGAAACCATTAAATGGACAACCACTGTAAGTCGCGCTGGCCTTTCTGGTGACAAAAATATCTCCATTTGCAATTCTTCTGCAATGAATGTGGAAGACTGCTCATCCAATGTAAATACATCAGACTGTACAAAGCCAAATGACGCTCCATTTTTGAAGAACTACAATAAAGAAGAGGAAGACTTGTTACAGCAATCCAATGAGGAAGTGTCAGACAAAGAATCAGAATCTGATTTGAAAACTGCAGATTGCAATGTCTCTGAGAAGAATCATTCTGCAGATTTAGATGTAGGCAATGTACCTGAGGAAAGTATCAAGCCTCGCTTTTATAGGCCTCCCACCCCTGGGCCAAGGCGTGTTAGACAAAAGAAAGCAGTAGTTGAAAGTGTCACCTTGGTATCTGAGAAAGAGGTTCAAGAGAAGACAATAGGACAGTTTTCCTACAGTGAGGAAATAGAGAATGGAGAAAAAACATCTGAGTATTGCATGGTAGCTCATTCAAGCAGAAAAAAATCAAGTATCAGTAGTCCAAAGTTGAATGAGATAAGTGACAATGGTTTACTAAAGCTTTCTTCAGAAAATATAAAAGAAGAAATGCTTTTTAAAGTGAGCCACAAAAGTAGTGAATTAATAGAAACCACAAACAGGAAGACATTAGAAGTGCCTGATGAGGATGAATTGGTACAGAATATATTGGAGAAATCAGTTGTGGGACAAGGTGCGTATAGTAGTTTAGACTCAACCTCCAAAGCTAACATCAGTGGTTTCAGCCCATCATCAAAATCTTACCAGACAGCTAGGCCAGGTACAGCAGATCACATCCATAAGTCATGTGAAATTAAACAAATAAAAAGATCAGTAAGTTCTTTCATTACATATTCAGAATTATGTCAGTCAAAACAAGAAATAAAATGCCAAGCTTCTGATTTCGTAGCTTTTTCTCAAGATTCAGTGCATTCACCCTGTGCTGAACATAGCCAGATGAAAATGATGGCACCTCCATGTAGTAAGAGTTCTACTGAGAACGTAAATCCAGCAACTGGATTCTTTCCCACTGTTATTGAAAGTGAAAATCAAATCAGTGCCACAACGGAATCTGTGATGACAACAGTCACTGAGAACAGCCAATCTGCATCATCCCTCACCAAAAAGAAGAAGAAAAGAAAATCTAGCTTGCTAGAGCACGGTGCATGTGAAAATCAAAAGCATCAAGAAATTTCAGCGGTAATTAAAAGTGAGGGATTACACATCACACAGGATTCCACAGCAGAGGCTATGGATAAATATTCCAAAATGCCTCAGAAAAAAGGATCTGAATATTTTGCAACAAACAATGACGGGTCTGCCAATTCAGACAAAACCATATATCCTGAAGATGAGTTCTATCACCAAGATTCAGTGGAACAAAATGGATCATCATCATCATCTAATAAAAAAAGAAGTAATAGCAAGAAGTTAGCCAAGGTAAAATTGAAGTCCGGCAAAAAAGGTAGTATCGTTTCATCTGCAAAGAATGAACGTGGTCTAATGACAGCTGATTCAAACAATGGATCTGAACACAGTCAGGATACACTTAGTACTGAGAAAGAAGGCACGCATCTTATAGCCAGTTCTTTTCAAACACCTAACTCATCAGTGACTTCAAAGCCATTGTCAGAAGTGCCAAAAAATCTTAACTTTGACAAAGAAAAGGAAGAGAATAATTCGGAACATTTGCTATCAAAGAAAGAGAAAAAGCAAAAGGCGATGAAGAAAAATCTAAGTAAAGGTGTAAATAAGATAAATACGTTAGAGAGCGCCATTAAACTAGAGGCTCTAAACCAGGAGAGTTTTCAAGATGGGGCTGTTGGACATTCACGTGAAAACTATGTCCAAACTTGGCTGAAAAATTCATTATCAAATTCTGTCTTACCCCCTATAAAGAAGAAAGGAGGGACTGTAGAGAATAGCAATGCCTGTTCTTTTCCTGGAGAAAATACTGATGCTTCTATAGAAAAAGAAGCTAGATTTATCACAAATAATGTGCATGTAAGTGGAAAAAAACATCTACTCGAAGATAATCTAACAAAAAAACCATTAAAACCTATTGGTAAATTGAGAATTTCTGAAGACTCAGTCAAAGACTCAGATGAAAGACAAACTGACTCTTTGATTCATTCTAGTACATCTATAGTAGAAGAAGCCAAGTATTCACTAAAGTCAGAATTTTATCAGGATAGTAAGCTGCATTTGTTTCACGGAGCACATGACAATGATAAAAAGATGGCAGAAGCTGACATTCAAGTTACCAACCTATGTCAAAGAAAAAGATCTGAAGTAGCTGTTCAAGCTGATTGCACAATTGTTAGAGAGAAAATTGGAATTGAAGTTCAGAATAATTGCATGTCTAGCATGTTGCTGCATGAACTTCAATCAGCTTTGTTTAGTCTGCAGAAAGGACACAGTGGATGCACTGGAAAATCCTGCAGCTTTTCCGATCTTTCTCCCACAGCTTTTGGTTCTTCCTCCAATGCCCTCCTAGCTTGGCTACTTTTATTGAACCTCAGAGAGAGTTTGATTGGGACAATCACAGATGACATGCAAAAAAATGCCTGTAGCTGTTCTGAAATATTTACACAGTTAAAATGTCTGAAACAAACTGCAGCTATAGAACAAGCTGATGAGCTGAAGGCTGTCTTCTCACATATCAAACAATCAACAGAAAATAACTTATTACACTTCAGGAAGGAACTTGAGAAGCAGGAAACACATGAGAATATGCCCTTATCTGAAATTCCTACTGATATACATTTGCATGAACATGAAGAATCAGGTGAGCCTTGTAATGCAACGAACAGTGTCAATTCTGAAGAAGCTCTAAAATTAACTGGGGAATCAGAAAGCTGTTTTGATATAGAGACAGATGTTTGTAAAGAAAGAGAGACTTCAGACATGGCTGTTCCCAAAACACAACTAGATGGTCAATATGCCAATAATAATTCAAATACCTGTGGCCTTCCATCAGCTATAGAGACACCAGAAAGAAATGAAGAAATATCTGATAGCCTATACGAAAAAACTCAAGATACATCATTCGTTAATGAGGAGACAGAATCTTCAGTAGAACCTAACTCCACAGTACATAGTATAACTTCTAATGATAACAATGGTATTATAGATCAGGATACTTCTGAGTCAGAAAGTGAAAAAGGCGTTGTACCTGTTACTACTGATAAATGTGAAGATGAGGATGTTGAGCCAAAGTTAGCAGATATTGACAAAACCCCAAAAAACCAACTTACACTAAATGCTGAAACCTCTGTAGAATATAATAATGATGATTTTTCTGTACAAGATGACAAGGAAGATGCAGAAATATCTGAGGAGACTTCTGAGAGGTTATCTACAGTCTCTCCATTATCCTTTCGTTATGAATCAAAGCAAATTACAGAATGTGACATGACCGAAGGAGAACAGAAATTGCAAGTAGAAGAACCGGAGTACAAAATGTGTTCTGACACCTCTCGATTAAAAAAATGCTTAAAAAGTCCTGCTACTTCAGACTGGTCAGATTACAGACCAGATACTGAAGAGAGTGATTATAACTTTAGAGCATCCAGTGATTTGACCAATGAAAGTGGGGAGGAAGCACTTGAAAAACATTATAATACTGGCTATGTAAAGAGAACGATTGAAAAACTCTATGGCAAGACAGAAGCTTCATTTAAGCCTGACTTTCACAAAGGATTTCCTTATATGTCGAAAGTATTTCAAGCGGATACTGAAGGATTCCACTCTGCAGTGGGGGAAAAAATAATTTATTTTTCTCAAGAATCTATGTCTTGCTCTGCAGAGAAATTATCACATTCTTCACTACCATCACAAGAATATCTAATAAAAGCAAACAACGATGACAGCACATCGAGAAGAGAAAATACTCCTTTACCAACACCACAATCTGCTCTTAACAGAGAAGAGACAAGTTATATCAATGACTGTTTAGGGGAATCTCCAAATCAACATTGTCAACCTAGCATTCAGGCTAGTGAAGATGAAGGAATATTGATAGATAAAGGCAAATGGCTTCTGAAAGAAAATCATTTGATAAGAAGATCACCACCTGAACGGACTGGAATGTATGGTAATTTGGATACAACATCAATTGAAAGTGATGAAGTTCCATACTCTCACTTTGGCAATCTGGATCAGTACCCTACCCTTGATGAAATCCCTTCTTCAGAACTTGAAGACATGGTAAAACCTCCTGAAAAATTTTGCAGCTACTTCAATATGCCACATAATAGTGATTCAGACCCCTTTCAGGATGAGTCAAATACGAAAGGCAAGCCTAATCGCAGTGGTAAGATCCTTCCTGCACCAAACAAAGACAAGAGCAATTCATTAACCATGGCAGGTTCTACTTCCACACAGGCTGACACCAATTTTCCAGCCTTTTCTTCTGTAGAATTTAGATTGCCTGATAACAAGGTGCATCCATTGGAAAAGCCCTCTAATTCTGCCCCCATACAGTCTCAGCCAAATGTTATTAGTAATGTTGATAGAAGTGCACTTCATGAAGAAGATTCCCTAGACAGACTCCACGCGATATGTGGCCAGCATTGTCCAATACTGATGGTGACAGTAATACCAATTAATGAGGAACAGAGAGGATATGCCTACCAAAAGGCATCTGATATTGAGAACCAGCTGGGTCCATATCTGTTGGCCAAAAAGAGCAAACATTTAGAATGGTCAGTTCAAGACCTGACAGACAAAAATAATCATGTGACTTTGAAGAATAACTCTATCAATAAGATTGCCAATAATATATTTAATAGGTTTTATGCTGATAACACCTTAGATTTTGTTAGTAGCTTTGGAATACTTGCATCTTCAACTTTGAAGGACAAAAATATTTTAGGGGAGTTACATATTACAGAGGATATGAATGTAAACCCCATGGAAGCCAGAAATTGTCAAAATAATGTATCCAAACTCATACCCAGTGATCTCGTCACAGGCACAAATACTGAGCTACCCAATGGAAAGACAAAAATATGTCAAACCTTAAGAATAAATTTAATTTATATTGTTGGAGAAAAATTTTCTCCCATGTTGGCAGATCCAGCAGAAACCTGTCATTCTGAAACATTTCTGAAGTGTGACACTTCCTTAAATAGCATTGAACATAAAGCCTCTGAAAATCTGAAAAAGAAAAATGCCTTTCCTACAGAAGAAGAAGAAGACAAAGAAGAAGTAATTTGCTCTTCTGCAATGAACAGTGAAAACAGTAAAGATGACAAAGACTTGTAATAAAAATCTTGGAATTTTCATTACATTAGATTAGTGAAAACATTTTCAGAAAACATAAAATCACATAATAAACTGCTGAACGACACAACCAATAAAACTCCTAGTGTGAATAACTAACTAAAAGTAAGTCACAATTTATATCAGTGCTGAAATACAAATATTAATTAAATTTTTATGGGAACCACCATATGAAGAAAAGTTGTTCTTCTAAAGCAATGATTTATTGGTTGGGAAACAGGTTTTCCCTGAGGTAGTTCTATACCAATCATGTAATTTTAGAGAAATGATGGCTGCTTGTTTGAACAGAGAACTGAAATTTGAAATACCTGCCCAAGCTTTAAGATAAGGTTTTGATATTCCATGACATTTGAGAAGGATCTTGAAAACTGCCTTTCAGTAGAAATGCTTTTCCCAGAAGAAAATCTACTGATATGTTTAATTTGAAATGAAAAGTCAGAAATGCTATTCAAATGCTGTAATACCATAACAAGTAGGAAACAGAAATCATGTTAATTTTATATAGATGTACATAATAAAATTGCTGTTTGAGGTTTTAAAGGCCAGCTGCAGAATATGTATGTGAGTAAAGAGATTTTTCCATGTAGGATCATCCAGACACCAAATAAAGTTGGCCTCTTCAGCTCAGAGGACACTGGAAATGGGGCATATTTAGGAACTGAGAGTGGAGACTTTTTGTCAAGGACTTCCTGACTGCTCTTGCCATATTTCCTTCTGAGACAGCACCACTTATTCTTTAAATTGCTCTACATATACTGAAACTTTTAATTGTGTGCTCCAACTTAACCTCTGTCTGTACTTTAGAGATTGTATTTGTGATTTTGTGTTGTTTTGTTTTGGGTGGGTTTT
>VXBU01002279.1:66089-92999 GCA_013400315.1 Bombycilla garrulus
TTGGTTTTTGTAAATACATTGTATTTTGAGAACCCAAGGCATATGCAATATGTTCAAGATCTTTCAAACTGTTGTTAGTTATTTTGGATACCTGTTTACAGCATTTTTTAAATACTGCATGTATGTAGCAAGCTCCTATATATGGTTTACAATTTTCAGTAAATGATGTAACACATGAAATTGGAAAATATTTAATGTATATTGTGATTAGAGAGAGTGTTCAGTTTTTTTGTTAGATTTAATTCCTAATACTGCCCAGTACCTCTCCTCAATGTCAATTAAGTCAGAGATATGCCTGAAAAAGGAATATGCCACTTTTCAGGTAGAGAAGAAAAATTTGGCCATTCTCTTGAAGACTGTGTCTAGAATAACTAGCATGTACATGCTGTGATAAGCCCTGGGTCATGATCCTGTGATTATCCAGATTGGGGACCTAATAAAAGGCTGACGCAAATTCCTCTTGGCCCAGAGGCTTTGATTGTGTCTGTGTGAGACAGAAGGCACGTGGAAGGGAAGTAGAAGTTGGATGTGAAGCAAAAGGGGTTGGTAGCACAGATAGGAAACCTAGAAACACACCCCAGTTTTTTTAGAAGTCCAGTTGCTGATATATTCCCCCGTAAATAAACATTATATTTCTGTTGTTTGAAGCTGTGTATTCTACGTAATAAACTAATGTTATAACTCAAAAGCAAAATGTATTGTATAATATATTTCACACCAAATAGCTGTGTGTTATTTCCTATGCTGCCCTGGTTTCTCATGTTCTTCTGTTCATCTCCACTTCTTCTGGTATCCTGCACATGTTTTAGAAATGCTCCAAGTGAAGAATCTCAATGGTGGTTTTTTATCCCTTTACCTGTTGATACAGAAATAAAATCTTTGTTTGAAAAATGCAACTCAAAATTACTAGAATCCATCTGAATGTCATATAGCACTCTGTGCTGTAAATAATGTCTAAGTTATAGGCAAATTAACAGCTATATATGTCTCCATCACTCACAGTCTTTCTGCCAGATTCACAGCACTCTGTGCTGCTTTCAAAACACGTCAGCGATTCCAGATCAAGGTTCAGGAACCTTTAATCAGATCCTTACTACTGAGTTACTGAGAGTTACTGAGCAAACGGAGCACTCGAAACATGAAATGTGAGATACTCCCTCAGGTTAGCAGAGTCCACAGCAAGTGGTGATATGAATATTAACTGAAAGACTGGGTTTTGATTTCTGCACATTAACTGAAAGAGAGGAATAAAATGGTCACCTCAGAGCAGGACAAAAGGTTGACATTGAGACGTAGGGTTTATATATTCATTAGTGGTACAGGGAAGATCAGAGAATCGTGGAATCATTTAGGTTAGAAAAGATCTCTGAGTCTGACCATTAACCCAGAATTGCAAAGTCCGCCATTAAACCATGTCTCCAGGTGCCATACCTGCACATCTTTTAAATACCTTCAGGGTTGGTGACTCAACTGCTTCCCTCAAATGCTTAATAACCCTTTTAGTGAAATAATTTTTCCTATCATCCAATCTGAAATTCAATCTAAGCCCTCCTTGGTACAATTGAAGGAAAGATAGAGAATATCAGGTGTCTGAGATGTACAGATAAAATAACATTGTTTTCATAGCTAAGGTTGGAGAAGGCTGAAGAGAGAATCTCACAATGCCAGAGCAACATACTGATTGACAGAGGCAAAAACACCATGAGGAGTAATATGAGCTACTTTAATAGGATAGAAGAGCATTCAGCAAGCATTCTGGGATTGATAAGAGGGTATGCTATACATCTGGGAGGAACTCAGTTTTTGTCTTGCCATTATTAAAAAAGAAACAGCCAACATAACAAATCGATCACAGTGCCAGGAACTCTCAGTTTGTCTAGTTTAGCCACCTGCTAGAAAGAAGCTACACTACTAGGTAAGTAATTCCACTTAATTACTAAATCTCATTTTACATCTTTTTCTCTGTAGTCATTACAGCTTCCATCAGATAGATATTCTAGAGCTTGAGTCCTATTTCGGATGTCTGTCTTGTGTGTTTTCTAGTTTCCATCCTCAGCCTACTCATGGTTCATTTATATACATGTGTTTGAAAGCCATCACTGTAATTTGCTTAGAAAGTCTTTTTCCTCCTTGGTATCTATCAACAAAATCAGACATTTTCTCAACCTTTCCTCTGACATAAATATTTTCTCCATTTCCTCTTATCATCATGGCTGTAGTCTGAAAGGTATAAGGCATATTCCTCTTAATTCTAAGATGTCACAGGAAAAGACCATTTAATTGTTCAACATATCACTATTAAATAAGTACCTTGACTTTTATGGCACTAATGATATCAAATATAATGACTCTAATTGCAATGTTGATCCACTGTAAGAGTTATAGGGAATAGTTTATACAATTTTCTCACCTTGTGTCACAGATTAGCTGCAATCAGAACTATGCCCCACTCAACTGCTTGCTTACTTCCCCACCAGTGGGATTTGAGACAGTAAAAGAGAGAAGACTCACGGGTTGAGATAAAGTTTAATAGGTAAAGCAAAGGGTGCACACACAAGCAAAGTAAAACAAAGAATTCAATCATCAGGTGATATTAGCTGTGGGAAAAGCAGATTACAGCAATTTTCAAGGAGGCTCACACTGCTCTGTTGATGGTAAATGTGTTTCTGTCAGTTACTTCTCCTCCTCAGATCTCACAGTTGTTATTTTTTACTTATACTTTCAGTATAATATGTTCCAGCTATGACAATTCTGGAACAGATCAAATATAATTTGTTGATAAGAGTATCCATCAGTGATACCATTTCCTGTAATTTCCCATTGGTACTTCCAGTGAATGAATGGTTTGGGTTGGAAGGGGCCTTAAGACCCATCTAGTTCCAACCCCCATGCAGTTGTCAGGGACACCTTCCACTTAGACCAGGTCACTCAGAGCTCCATCCAACCTGGTCTTGAGGACTTCCAGAGATGAGGCACCCACAGTTTCTCTGGTCAACATATTCCAGTGCCCCACCACCCTCACAGTGAAGAATTTTCCCCTAATATCTAATCTGAACCTGTTCTCTTTCAGTTTGAAGCCATTGTTCTGTTGCTGTGACTACATGCACTTGTAAATAGTCTCTCTCCATCTTTCCTGTAGGCTCCCTTCAGTTACTGGAAGGCCACACTGAAGCTTTCTCTTTTCCAGGCTGAAAAAATCTGATTCTCTCAGTCTTTCATCCTAGCAGAGGTTCTTCATCCCTCTGATCAGCTTGCTGGCCCCCTCTGGATTTCCTCCAACAGATCAAAGTTCTTCCTGTGCTGGTAAAGCTTCAGTGGATTCCAAACAAGCTGCTACATCTGTGTAGCTGATCACGCCTTTGCAGAGATTCAGATCCTTTCCTAAACAGTTCTTTTTCAGCAGAGCTAATTTGCTTTCAGAGTCCCTAATATTTAAAGTGATGAGTGTCAAGGCTGTCATTACACAACACTGCATTGAGCAGAGCTGATATATCCTAAGTAAAGAGAACCCCATATTTAATACAATATTTCAAAACTGTGTTTGAAAGGTGATTACTTTCATTTAAGTTTGACTTGGTCATATAGAACATTTAGAATAAAAGATATGAATGCAACCTGACGTTTCTTGACATGCCCAACACAGCAAACTCTATTTGTCTGCTGCAATTTTGTGAAACATATTTCTGTATTCATTGACATGCTGTTATTTAGAATTTTGATTACTGAAATGCGTTTTATTTAAGAATCTTGAGTTTAAGTAATTCAATGAGTCTTTTTATCTTTTGATAGCTAGGAAATGGAATGTGTCAGTCCTCACCAGTGATGTGCCATCTGCAGGAACAAGCTCAAAGGTTTATATTACACTGTATGGGGATCGTGGCAGTTCGGGTCCTATTTTTCTTGATGGAGAAAAGGGAAAATTATTTCAGAGAGGCAATGAAGACATCTTCACAGTAAGTAATACCGAGTCATTGTGTTGCCCTCCTGCTTCTTTCCAGGCTGCATGACACTTCAAACTCTATATGATAAAAGGCAGCTTTCTGTATGTTATGCATATGTAGACATGAGAAACAAGACTTAAATGTAGAGTTAAATTTAGTTTCCTTTCCCACTCACTTAGCTTATTTGATTCAACATGTTTATTGTCTGTTGCAGAAGAACTAGTATTTTATTTGCATTGTGCCCAAGAAAATACCAAGAAATATACAACAACAGATACTTTTTTTAGTTTACAAATTTGAAAGAGGGCTACAGTATTAAAATTTAAATGAGGAAGTGAAGAATTAGGATATGGAGTAAAAACTTCAAATTTTAGCATAGTTAAACACCTGCTGCTTTTTTGAAATTGTGGTAAATTTTAGACCTGTAATAAACTTATCTGAAACTGCTTCTGCTTCCAGTTTCAGAAACAAATTCTTCCTCAGTCAGTCTTATAACATGGTGATTTAAGTGAGCCAGACTAGGTCCTTTATCACAATCTGCATAGCTTGAGTGTGTATATAGAATTGTCAGGGGTTGTTTACATGTGTCTGCTATAGGGCCATATGACAAACAGATGCCTCCATCATTGGTATCCAGCTGAGCAACTCTCCTTCTGAGAAAAGGTGTTTGATGCCAGCATTGATGAAGAGCTCAGCCTTTCCACAATCACCCCGTAGATGTTTGGGATGCAGGAAATGCAGTTCTTATCCCTTTTCAACCTAGGGAGTTTCTCAGAAGAATCCGGTACCCCTGATACAGAATGCTGTTTTCCATCTGTGATATCAAAAGCAGCTGGTGGATAAAATAAGTAAGCAGGTCCTGACTAATTAAAAGACCCTCTTCACAACAGATGTTATTGGCAGTTTCCTGTTGCCATTAATTTCACCTACAATGACTTTTAAATGCAAAATTTGGAAGACTGTCCCATTGTTTGAGATCTAGGATTCCTGTGTTAGGCAAGTATCCATAGCACTGCATCCAATTAAGGAGAACTACTCTGAAATGTATAGAAAGAGAAAAGGCTATCAGAGTGCACTGTATTTGCACATAACGGTGGTCTGTCCTTGCTGCTCTATCTCTTTATCATTTATAACACTGAGTTCAGGAAAATTTGTGATACAGGGAACTCAGTTCACACTATACAATGTCAATGAAAACGTGAAAATTAATTCTTTGGAAAACAACAGAAGGAGAGAAAATCAAGCCTATGTTATAACAAAATAAATTATACAGTGAGGAAGGAAGACTGATGGTGTACTTCCAGTTCCTTGAAGATAAGCTTTCTATTTCTACACTTAAGTTCATAGTAAGGTTGTTTGAATAACCTTCGCACAAAGTTATTCCCTCAGCTCCTTGTTATCTATACCGGACATATTCATCCAGCCTGCCCAAGAACTAATCTTTCAAATACTGCTTTTTAACTCAATTTAATTGGAATTATTTGTAAAAAGAAGCATCAAAGCTGAACACAATTGTTTCCAAAAAATTGTAGGGCATACACTCCTGGAGGGATAGGGAGAAACTCAGAGGTATCTGGGAGGCAAAAATAATTTTGGAGCAGGTCACTAGTATAGATGGCCTAAATTGAGATAGGTTTTAGGATCACACTTTTGCTTTTTAGTTATACATATGGTCTCTATTCATCTCCCACTGAGGCAAATACTCAGCCAGGCATTACTACAGCAGCTTCCTGAAAATATTTAAATGGGATTGGCAGGCCAAAGGGGTTTTTGAGGGTTGTGTTTAAAAGACCCAAACCTCTAAGGATCATCTGAAGTAAAATAAGTTGGAAAGGCTTGTTTAAATGTCAGAATATTTAATTCCTCCAATCTCACATTACAGTTACTAAATGAATTTCTGTTGCATGTCTTTTATTTTTAGAAAATGTTCTGTGTTTCATTAGTTGTCAGTGTGTTTCATTACAGGTCAATACCAGGGACAGAGGACATCTCTACAAAATACGGATAGAACATACAAATGCAGGAAACTCCCCTGCCTGGCACTGTGAAGAGGTAAAAGCAAAGAGAAACTTTGGACAGTTATCTGTCCAAAAGCAGTCAATATGACAGTGGATTCAAAATATGAGTAAGAAAAAAATCCCTGGGATTATATTAGCCTCACCAAATGCTTTCACCTTCATTTAAGGGATTACTTATGAAGGAATGTTTTTGTGTGGAATTAAAGCAGCTTATAATGTCTGGGTTGGCTGTTTGCAATTTATTACATTATGTTTCTTTAAAAATGTGTGTCTACGTGGCTATGCAGCAAGGAAGACTGCTTAACTTAGGTGCTGTAGTCTTCTACAGTCTTTGCATGCTACAAAGTGCCTAGAGTTTGTTTAAACCCGTAGTCATTGAATCCAGTCTAATCAAGTCCTCCCCAAATGTGTGGCTGATGCCTGTGGGTCCCTATGCACAGCACCAGAGCTATATTGCAAAGGTTTCTAGTTCTGTGTCTCTGACAAGAAAAAGACAATAGGAGGTCCTTTTCCCTCCTTATGCAAAAAAAAAATATATTGATGTGGTTTAAGCAAATATAATAAAGCAAAGAGAATGAACTAGTTGCATTTCAAGGTTTGGTTGGGAAGCATAGTATATCGGTTTGTGGACTAGAAATTAAAGGATCTGGCTTTTATCCTAATATTTGATGTGATACTATGTGTGCCAATCATATCCTATGCATGTCTGAAACCCTTCCCTCTTTGTGCCAGAGTTCCTTACCTTTCAGTTAAGAGACTGTAGTTTATGACGAGTTTTAGAAGCTGCTGGTAAACTCACTGTTAACATTATATTTAATGGTCTATCTAGATCTCTCTAATGCAAAGTGCCCACTGAAATCCAATATTCATTGATCAGTGCTCAAAAATCTGTGGCTATTTGATGCTTTTTACCTGGGCCTGTGACTCAGGAGGAAGACTGAGATCTGGGAAGTGTTAACTGAAATTTAGGCAAGATCCTGTGCATTCGTACCTCTAACCAGTTCATGTCAACACTGAAATATCATGTATTATTACTCTAGGAGGTTTCATGACAGAATTATAGGAATTATATCTCTTTCAATTCAAGTGATGATTGCCTGATTGTAAAACCTAGGTATTCTTTTTCCGGTTGTACTGAGATTTGGGGCCAGATATTTGAAATGAGAGACTGAGGAAGTTTGACAGAAAAATAAAAGGAAAGAGAAAAATGAGAAGTTATTATTACCCCTCTTTCCACCTAGGATATATTAATTGAAATCAACAGTAAGGTTTAAAAACCCCCAACACTTCAGTGTGTTCCATTAGTTATTTATTTATATATTTTGATTATCTTGTTATGGAATCTCAGTCAATCAGATATAATTTTTAGGGAGAGGTTCATCAGCCAGGGCCAGGTCATTCCTCCTTTGCAACTTTGAGCAGAAAATCAAAGAAAAGAAATGAAAAAATAAAGAAATACCTTCAAATCCTACAGGTAGTGTTTTTTATGGTTCAGAGACAAAGGAACACAGCCATTAATTTCTAGACTTCACACAAGAGGAACAGCCTACAGACACTTAGCATCACTGTTTCTTGGGAAACCTACTTTTTTTTTTTTCAGGAAGAACTAAAATTAAAAGAGCGTGTTCTACAACTGCAGAGCTTTTCTGGTAGTTAGGCACACTAGTCCTCCATCAGTGTCCCATGGTTTCTGTGTCTATATCTGTATTGAGATGATATCAGACCAGGAAATGTCCATGAAGGTGCTGCTTTGCTAATCCAAATTTCCCTTTCACGTTTCATCAGCAGATGTTGACAGGCTAAGGTGTGCCAGGTTTTTCAGATAAGATGAATCTTTGTCTTTAAACTTTAATATTCAAGCAGCAAAAGAAATAAAAAAGTTTCCAGTAATTCCAAGTTTGTTCAATATTCAAATTAAGGAGATTAGATTCTGCAAAGCACTGAGTGAAACTACAATTAGGAGTGCCTTTCCTTCTCTCTGCTGATCCAAAATCTAGTGTAGATACGGCTATAAATTTGCATAATCAGGGACTATTAGAACATACAGCAGCCTCTGAAGTGCTTACTAAGGAATACTTTGAAGTACAAAATAACTCAAGCTCTCTTCCTCCTTCAGCTGGTGTAGATATGGTCCTTTTGCTGCTACGTGCTTGAAGCTGGGCATGGAAGAAAATAATGTAGGGCATTGTGTAGGCTTCAGCTGGTGTTGGGGCTAGCACTTTCATGGTTTATTTATGTCACAAGAAGTGTTGAAGAATCGAAACCTGCCCCTTTAATTCCTGTTCTGATAAAAATATAAGGAGTAGAGATACAAGCACTGACAAGCTTCCCAGTGAGAAGTTCCGTCTTTGGTAAGCCATGCCACCTAGTGCCAGCCCCCATGGATGTACCAGCTGGAAAAACAGCTGTGGCTTGTGGGAGTGCTCCTGAGCTGACAAAAACCTGCTTCTCAGTTGTGCTTGAGTTACTCTGCCCTGAGCTTTCAAATATAACTGAGTGAAAAGTCAGATTTGGGCAGTTGGATCAAGGCAGCAGAAATACTCCAAACTTGTGGTTTTGTGGTCATCCACAAAGCACTACCTGCACAGATTTCAACAGCATCCCACACATTTCATGTTCTGTTCCATCTAGTCTGAGATCAGCGAGCTAAATTGGAATTCCTGGTGCTATTTAGGTGCGGTTGATGAACCTTTTCTCAGGGGAGCAATTCTCTTTTCCTGCACATCGATGGCTGGCCAAGGACCAGGCTGGTGGGGAAATATCTGTGGAGCTTCCTGTTTTACAGCAGGGCCAGCCTATTCTCCCAGGTAAGCACAATAAGACATCAGCAAAGCCAAACCCTAGACTGATGTTGATAGAAGTGAGTTAATTGTTTTTTATCAAGCCCTCTATTACTTTTTGGCTGCTACAACACTTTTTCTGCTTTGTTTTCCTATTGTTACTGTACATACTCAGGTAAAAAGCTAAAAAGCATTGGAAAAGAAATGAGGGAGTCTTTAATACTTTGAATTTCACACGTTTTTGAAGTGGATTCCTTGTTTGGTAAGATTTTCAGTGTTTGTGTTTGGTTTAAAATAAAGGCAATAATAAAGATATATCAGACATGTAACCATGAAGCTAGCATATGAGTCAGATCACAAACTCTATTTGCAATAACTGAGGATTATTACTCCAGTGCTACTGTTGTAGCTGCTATTTGAGTCCCTTTCTGGTAAGTAGCTCAGACTTCCAGAATATTTTTAATTTTTGGATGTCGAATAAAACTTTCAGAATAAATATTTCAGGAGCTATAAGTGTTAAAATCTCCATTATTAACAGAGAGATTGTATTGCAATTCTGAAGATGAATGATTCCAAAGGATATGAAAATTATTGGGTGTTGCTGTTGTTGCACTGTTTTAGTGTCCTGCTGTACCATGCCAGTCCCTGATGTCGCTATATGATCCATCTGCTCGATCAGTGGAAAGGGGGTGGAAAGTCTGTGCTTGTTCTTCCCTTCTCTCCAACTGGCATTGTCCTCTTCTGGAAAATTTCTAAGAAAATTACAAGGGCTTAGCAAGATCAGTGTGCCCTGGGAGAGATGTGAAGTGAGGGAGTGGATGAGGGAGCAAGAATGCTCTTCAGATTCCCATCCTGTTGGGGTGTGATGCTAGAAGGGGAAAAGCCATAACACCACTGGTATTACTTGTGCTAGGACTTCACTTGAACAAGATCCACCTGGGACATGTTCTCTTCTTTTCCCCACAAAAATCATATCAACTGCAGAGGACAAAATTAATGGGATAAGAGAAACTTCTCTTGCAGGTTTTCTAAAAACTATGGAACCCCCCTTTCAGAATGTTTAACAATTTAACACTGCTTTATAGTATGCCTGTGTGTTGATCTTGCAAAGTTGAAATTGTAACAGGTATTTCAGCGGTAACAGATACTATGGGTGCAGGCTAGAGGAAGAGGATATATACAAATAAAATCAAGGGACAGAAGTCCAGAAAATGGCCCATGGATGTGGGAAAACATACCTTGGGACAGTTACTCTTCTAATAAAGAGATGGGTGGCCTGGAGTTATATTTATGCTTCTCTGTGATGATTGAGCTCTGAGATTCAGAACCTGACAAAAATAGAAAAAACCAGGTTTGTGCCTCAAAGGTATGTTTAAAGAAAAAAAGAATAACGGGAGAGATTTCCCCCAGCACTTAGCAGCTGTCAATGGCTCATAAAATGCTCTAGTCCATCCATATTAACCTCTGCAATTTTTGATCTTGGGTGGTCATGATCTTCAGGACATGAGAAGCCTCAGAGGCACTCAGCCTCCTTCCTCACAGGTTTGGTCTATTTGGCCGGGAGACTAATACAGTTTGTTTAGGGGCACATAAAAGTCAAGCACCTCCTCACCTCTTTGAATAAATGCCAATTAGTGATAATTGACATATTATATTGAGTATGCTGTATTCCCCTATTTGCAGTATCTTTTCTTCCCCAAATGTTCTCTTGTTTAAATATTCTGAGATGCAAGTCTGAACAACCTCAGTTGGTTAGCACATGGTGCTCATAATGCCAAGGTTGTGGATTCAGTCCTTATATGGGCCATTCACTTAAGAACTGTAGTCAATGATCCCTGTGGTCCCTTCCAACACAGAATATTCTGTGATTATCTGAACAACCTAATTTTTCTGCTCTTTCTGAGAAGCAGGTTTCCTTGTTTCTGAAATAAAGATACAGTGAAAGATCTTTATTATTGAGTAATCTTTGTGCATGAAAAGCACAAAGGCACACTTACAACCAACCTCTCAATCTGCATTTTGTAGTTAACAATTTCTCTCTCACACAAGGGAGGAAGTAAAGAGCTTCTGTGCATTTCTACCAGCTTCAGTGCAAAAGGGGTCATGCAGAAGGCTTTGGAGAAGACAGTTTCATCTCTGATTTAGTAATTGAAAGACAGCCTCTGTATCTTTTTGCCAGTGTTATATTTCTGCATGAGACAGTGAAAAGGGAACACAGCTTTTAACTTCAGAGAAGATAGTTTGATAACAGAGCAGTGAAGGGATCTGGATTCAATGTGAAAGAGAGATGATGAGAGGCACTTTAAAACCAATTTTTGAATAAAAAGAGGCTGAAACACTCTCTAATTTAACATTCTTTTTTATTCAAAGGAAAAACATGGGAATTAGACTGTTAAGAAGTGTTACATAGAGACTTTGTTGCTATAATGCTGAAGGACTGAGCAGCATTCGTTTAACGTTTTATCCTCTACCATCCTATTTTGTCCCTGTCTGCTCATGGTTTATGACACAATCATTAATTATATCCTGCAAATAAATCAGGATTACACGGTGTTGGTAGCTGGTGGACCTTAGCTTTACTTCTTGCAGGAATGGGAAAGTAAGTAGTTATTGAAGGAGGAAATTGTTGCAGTAGAGGATTGTTGTGGTTCTATGCATGGAATTGCTGATTTAGAGAAATTAATTCTGTCCTTCTGCTGTGATCTCTTCATGGGGCATATGTTCATGTGGGTCCTGTAAAGAAAAAATTGGGCAAGTAAATAGATCAGGTGGTGACATGTGAAATTATATGGGTAAAATGCAGCATGAACTAAAAGCTGATATATGAAAACTATTTTGAGTATTGAAACAGGCGTACATTGGAAAAGATAATACCTGATTATGCTGCTAACTAAAGAGTGTCAAAAGCTTCTGCATGTTAAACGTGGCTGGCCTTTGCCACATATTTCAGAGGAGTTCAGAGGCTCTGATCTCAAAATGAGTTAGCTCTTGTGCCAGAAGGAAACTACCACTAGTGCTCTGTGTGGGCACTTTGCAGGCTGTTTAGCGTTTTAGCCAAATTGTTACCATTATCTAAATTGTATTCTTTAAGGACAGCTTGTTTAGTAACAAGCACAAAAATGACCATGTAAATAAATGAGAGGTAACTGTGAAAAAATAAGGATGAAGGGGAAAAATTGTAAAGCTGAGCAGTCAATTGCAGATATGGACTGATAGTGAATAAATCTTCAGTGCTTATTAAAGGAAAGTGTTTGGTCATCAGAGGCGTGAGATCTGGAAGCAACTTCCATCAGAGAATTACAGCCAAGCTTCATAACGCTTTTCAAATAGAAACTGACAATTGAATGATGATAATGCTGATGTTGTTTCGGACCCAGTGGTTCAGAAACTCTTTTCTGCTTGCAAGAGAGAGAAGCACAGGGACGCTTACCCCTGGAAGAAGAGCTTGTGTGCCAGAAAATGAGATTTTCTCTTCCCCTTTCATTCTCTCTGTACCTCACCTGATCTAACAAAATATTCTTAGCGTATGTTGGCATAAATTTTGTGTTTCCCAAATTAATACTGAAGATTATGATTGATAATCTTACCTTAATTCAGAATTTTATGGAGTTCCTACATCTGCATTCTAAGAACTACAGTTTTATAACGGTAGATATTTTATGTAACGTAGTCTTTAATTTCATTATATTTTAACTCAAATTTAGTTTTGCTTGCAATATCCATTCTTAACAAATAAATGATTTATTGAATTTAGGTCTTAGTTTTCCCTCCTAAATGTATATTCTATAAAGAATTTCCGTATACAATATAGAAATGTTACTTATCCTTGGAAACATTCAAAGTCAGGTTGGACATGGTTCTGAGCAACCTGTTGTAACTGAGGATTTCCATGATCATGGCAAGGGAGCTGGACTAGATGGTCTTTAAAAATATTCTCCAAACCAAACAAACCAAACCAAACCAAACCAAACCAAACCAAACCAAACCAACCAAACCAAACCAAACCAAACCAAACCAAACCAAACCAAATCATTCTGATTCTATCCTAGAGGCATGAATTGCTAAAATAATAAAACAATGCAGTTTTCTGAGTTGAGGTTCCTAGAAAACAAAAATTATGGTGCTAGATTTTAGCCTATTTGGTTAACTAGTGCATTCAAAATGTTACTGGCTCCCATTCCTTTTTACAGTTTTGATCTCACCACTTATGGTGACACTAATCTTGGATTTGCATTATTTACTTTTCAGTTTATGATTATTTCAGATGATCCTGCAGGACCAAGATATGCTACGGGATATTTAAACTTAACTTCTGTTTGCATTCCCCACAGATGACAGCCTGGGACACAAAAATAAATGCAACAACCATAAAAAAAACATAAAAGCAAATTTGTATTTTATTTTATTGAATAGGACTTTTAAAGTTTTACACCCTGTCCTTGACACAGATGTATTCAGACTCTCCAGCCAGCTAGATGTTATTGTAACTATAACAGTGCTTGTGATATGAAAAGCTGTCATCTTTTATTGTCAGTAACTGTCTACAAAGTGCATGTGACAACAGGAGACCTGTGGAATGCTGGAACTGAAGCTGATGTCTATATTTCTGTCTATGGAGAAAGAGGTGATACAGGATCAAGACAGCTGCTCAGGTCACAGAAATCCAAGAAATTTTTAAAAGGACAAGTAAGTGAAAGACAGGGCATTTTTTGATATGTTTGTCTGGCTTTTCTCTCTTGGGCGGATGATGATTCCAAGAAAGGTGCAATTAGAAAAGGGATAATTACTACATTCCAACGGCTCCCCACAATTCCCTAATTAAATTCCAAATACTTTCTAAAGTGAAATTCTCACTTTTGAAAGTGGGAATTCTCATTAATAATATAGGCAAGCTGCATATTTTCATTCTTCTAAAAATCTGGTTTAATAAGCAAAGAGGAAATGAAATTTCATTTTATGTCTGCATTTCTGATATTGACATTTGCTGTAATTTGTAAGAGTTTAGCTATTGATGCTTTCAACAGGTTTTTGTTTCCTGACTCTGATCCTATTCATGTGAATGGCACTAGTCCCAATAGCAAAATGATCAGGCTTACTTCCACTTCTGTTCCACCTAATATTTCAAATGATGATCTTGACAAAAAAGTTATAAGAGTTTATGGGTCTTCAAAATTTTTTGGCTGAAGAATGCTATGTTTTTTAGATTTTTCTGAAATTTTGTTGGTTGATTACAGACTGACATCTTTGCTATTGAAGCTGTCCACCTCGGATGCTTGTACAAGATTGTTATAAGACACAATGGGCTTGGATCAGGTCAGAAATCTCACCTTCACTCTTCTCTCAACCACTATGTTAAGGACAGTATCTGATAGTAATTTTTCACTAATCCCTATAAAAATATGAAGAGGGGGAATGTTTGTATGTCAAGACATTGATTGGGTCTTGTATTAAAGTTAAAATGAGCAATTATAATTTTAGATGGATAAGAATAATTGGTTGCACTTCAAAGATGCAATTGAAGGTTTTTTTAACACTCTCTTGTCGTTAGACTTCCAGCTAATGGTGAAATTTAAGACTTCCAATTTAATGGTGAAAATGCTTGTGACCATTGAAACGGACACAAGCATTTTCAAACTATTGAGCCTAAATACTGTAAACATAGTAAATTGTTTTGAACCATCATAAGCTGCTATCTAATTTTGTTGTTATTTTGATTGGCACAACAAATAAGACTCATATGATGGCAATGTTAAAGGAGGGAGGGATGTAGCCAGGGAGAGACCCAGCAGCTTGCAGGCCCATAGGGAAGCTCTGGAGCACTTAGAGGAGGTACTGTCCTCTCTCCAGCCATAAGAACAGCTGTGACTCTTGCAACCTGCCAGTGGAGCTGCAGATTTTGCAGTTCCAGTAGAAGAGGAAAAAACTATGGGAAGCCTGACATAGTTAAATGCATCAATATTTATCTCATTAACAACAATTTTTTTTTACTTTATTTCTTCGGAGGTAATGGATGGTTTCTGGACAAAGTCGTAATCAAGGATCCCATAACAGATTTGGATTATACTTTCCTTTGCCGCAGGTTGGTTATGTTTGATTTGGGTTATATTTTTTTTAAATTTATAACTACTCTTAGTTTTTCTCCTGATACATCCTGTAAGGGGAAGTATGTTTTTCCTAAGAAGTGAGTTGGAATGGTCTGATTCTTTTTACAGCTCTAGGATCTGCATCTATTCAAACATCTGGTTTTTGAACTAAGGAAAAAGCAATAAAAAGTTCTGTGTGGGAACAGAACTTTCCATTCTTGCACCTTTAGAACTACTTAAGATAGGCTTTTGACACATATTTTCTGTATCCAACACCCTGCACCTGACACCAACAGGTTCATCCTTTCTTCCATGTCATGCAATGCAAGGCTTTTCAGAAGAGTGGCTTGCTGTCTCTAGAGCAAGCTGTTCCTGATTTACTGAAGTTAGTATGGAGATTAATGTGGGGTTCAGTGAGCTCAGGATGAGACTTCAAGATCCTGTGAAATGGCAATCACAAATGCAGCTACCTGACCACATCCCCTTTACTCATTTGCTTTGCAGCCTGTCACTGAGCTGCAACACAGTTAGAGGCAATCCTAACTTCCCTGCCTTTCCCCCTGCAAATACTGCTGCTGCTCTGAATCTTCTCTTCTATAACTCATTTACAGTTTTATCTATGCTTGATTAATTCTCAACACCTTGCAGAAAAATTTTAATCTATAAATATCAGTGCAAATATTAGGAACAGTAAAGTCCAGTCACGTAAGAGTCTAGCTGCAGCTTGCCGGTGGCACCCCAATTCTATTTCTTCCTCTCACTTCTCTCAGTGAATAAATAACTGCCTGAGACAGCCCAGAGTGAGCGATGTGCACACTGAAACTGATTTATGTGTGAGTAAGGGCTTTCTGCCTATCAGATACAGCACCTCATCCTTGCCTGACCTAATTTTGAGTCTGTATTCTAGATGAGATGAACTGCTATGAAGAGATCTATAATGCTGGCTTCATACATAATTTAGGGAGAGTTCAAATCCATTTCAGGCAGAAAAATGCAGGCTATGTGCTAGTTATTGTTAGAGCTTGATGCCGTGCTTGCTATCTTGCTCTGAGTGTGTGAATGCTTTTGACTTAAATGGAGTTAGACTTAACTGACATAAGTGGATGCATACAAAGGCATTGTGAAAGTATAGTTCAGACATGGTGAAAGTGTTGCCACTGTTGGATTTTCCTCCTTGTATAGGGATTTTCAGGGCATGGAACAATTTGATGCAGCCTTCTTGAGGACAGGAAGAACAAACATCATGACCACTGCACAATTCATTATTGATCTGGGATGAATATGAGTTCTCTCATATTCTGATTTGTAATAATTGTGTTAGGCCCTTGTACCTCAGTCTAGGAAAACATTTACTTATGTTTCACCAAGAAAAATATTTTTTTACCAAGTTAATCTCTTTTTACTAAGGCTAGATTTTTGTATTACTGTTTGTCAGCCTTGAGAATTTAATGCATAGGACAGCAAGTATAGTATCCAAGTTCTGTGCATACTTTGGAAGTTGCCATTCAAGTTTATTATTGAAAGAGGTTCTGCTTCTTAGGTGGCTGGACCAGGGACAGGATGATGGCAGTATTGCTAGAGAGCTGCCTGTGACTGATGCCAGCACATTTCCAGGAAGTAAGTGAAAATTGATGGGGAGGAGAACTGTCCCAAAGGGAATGAAGAATTTCTGTAAATTAATTACACTGTTTTTATCTGCACAGGACAGGAGCTGAAACTCAAGAGGGAGGAAATTGTAAGACTATACCTTTTTATTTTAATTTAAGCCAATTTATGAAATTATGCTTTGAAATTATGCTTTGAGTGAAATCAGGTCAGTTGAATGCTTTGTATGACAAATTCCTGTGTATCATCTTCTCAAAAGTCTTTTCTGTTTGTTGTTTACAAAACCAGTGGGCTGCAGAAAAGTGGAAATTTCAGAAAGGCATTACACTTCAATTTTACAACAGGCTCACCCGTGGTTTCATTTGCCTCTACCCAGATAGCAGAGTTGATGCTCTTGGTGACAAGAAAAACAAATACGGTAAAGTATTTTCTATGTGGATTATGCATAAGAGATACAAGAAAGAAAGACTTTCATATTGAGATTCCTAAAATGGTCAGGAGTAGAAAACTATACTAAACATTTTCCTTATTTCAAACATATACATGTATTAATGACTATAAGAAAATATATGCTTACTTTACACACAAACACAAATTCTCATATGGTGTCTTGTTGCTGGATTTTCTTTACCAAATAAAAAAACTTCTTGTCATCTGCAGTTTGGTACTCCCAGAACTCACATGTCAAGGACAGCTAGAGTCTTTTGAAACTAGATCCATCAAAGAAAACAAGTTCAAATTTAGGCAGAGTTCATTAATAAGGACAATAGGTATATATATGTGTGTGTGAGAGTGTGAATGTAAATATATATAATATATATATGTATGTGTGTATGTATGTATAAATTCATTTTATTCTATTTTTTATAATTGATTTTAATGGCAGTGTACCAGTTCTACCCTTTATCAGCTTTCCTCCTACTGCATTAGTAACACTTAACTTTAATACATGTCGTATTAGGTACGTATATTTTATTCCCTTGGTAGTGATGGAGCTTCTCAGTCTTTCTGACATCTCACCAGGGACCTTACACAGATTTCTTTGGAAGTGATAGAATCTTTCAGGACACACCAAAGAGTGCATCAGGACACTACAGGATTCCTCCAGAGACAGCTGCATCTTACAAAAAGGCAAAATAATGGACTGGTAGAACAGTTGCATAAAAAATCCTTATTGTCCCTGGGAACAATGAAAATGGCAAGAATTTACTTTTCATCAGTATTTTGTAGCTGTAAGAGTTAATTGTTTGGAAAATTGGTCAGATTTAAAATTTGAGAAGCCATGAGCTATGCTGCAGGATTTGCTTTACAAGTTCTAATATGGATATAGAGAAAATTAATTCTTTTTTCTTACCTGAGAGCTTTATGTTCTCTACATCATCTCTTATTTATCATCTAAATTCATTGCTAGAGCCCAGTTCATTAAGCTGGAGTTCTCAGCTCCTTTTTATGGATTTTTTAAACATATGTGCTGATAAAAAGAAATTTGTTCCTTATCATTACCTCTCAGGGTTTTTCTCCTCAAGGCAGCAAAATAGACAGTAGTCCCTAGATGCCCTTTCCTGAATGAATGAGAGAATTTATTGATCAGAGAGGTCAAACTGTTGAGTTAAACACTTAATTAATTCTTTTCCCTTGAAAGTGATAAACCATCGATTTTGATTAAATGAAAATATGAATTAATATAATTTCATATTTCTAACTTTTTTTTCATTTAACTCTTAGGGCTTTTTGATGTAAATGTCAAAAGGAGAAATATATGTATATTCAGCAGTCATCAGATGCCATCTCTTGCTCTTGCTCTTGTCAGTGGCCGTGTAACTGGAAAGGTAGGAAATGCTGTTACTGATTCCTGCTTCATAAAGACATGTCATTGTCTGATTAAAAAAGAAGTTTTTCAAATCTGTCTAATAAATAATTGTATTTCCAATCAGTTAAGGTATGAAGAATTGCAGAACTGAACCCAGGAAATTGCTGATAAATAGGTGAATTTAGACATAGGGCTTTGTTTTCCCACAGTTTACTTTTTATACTTTGGTTGATTTCTTTTCTTCAATTCAGATATACCAGGCCATTCCAATATGTCATTTATATTTGTTTGCCACATGCCTACACACTTGTTTCACAACTGCTTCTAAAATCCATACAATTTTTCCTTTACATTTATAGGTATATTGAATCTAATAGACAGTTCTTTTAGCTTTTTCTTCAGAGGGTAGTGCTTTGAAAATGAAAAATTTTTCTAGAATATTGATTCTTTGTAGACTTGAAAATCTTAAGATTATGTCAATCAGAAGTATTGTCAATTATTAGAGGGATTTTTAGCATTTTACATTGGTTAAAATTCTAGTTTTATTTAAATATGAGAATGATGATGAGCTGATAAAAAATTTAAGTATGTATTATTATGTATTGATAAATGTTTTGATAAAATATTAAGTTATGTCTTTTTTATAATGGGATCACAGACCCTGCCAAGCTGATTGGGCAAACATGGAGTAAAGCATGTTGCTTTATACTTTCATGCAAAATTTCTGATTCTCTAAGAGTTTTCTGTGAGAACGGTATAAATTAATGAGGAGAAACACAAAAGCAATAGAAGATGAGCTGGTGGCCAAGAGTTACCATGGCTCGTTTCCTGTCTATGTCAGTTTTACAGTTCTTTGCCATCTTTACAGGCTGTGACACACTCTCCAACTGAGGCACTCAAGTATCTTTCATATTATTGCCAGATCTGTGTCATCTTACAATGAACTGTTTCTGTCAAATTCCACGGAGTCCACAATTTCAGTCCCTAAGTATTAGGACTGCAAATCTGAAAAATTGAAAGATTTTTGTACTAGACTGCTAGTATTGTGGGAACTCAAACAACACAGAAACTATATTGTGATACACTCTGTTTTGAATTTTGCCATACAGTTAATGTAATTTATAATTCCTTCCTTGACTGTGTTAGAGCAAAGACAAGGCATGCTGTGAGCTCCGTGTTCACCTTCAGCCAAACAGTTGTGCCATTCTTGAGTCAGCCAGCTACCCGGGTCACATTGTAGCTTTCAACCTCCACGGCAAAGTAGCTGATGAAACAACAGGATATGCTGGGCTTTCCAAAGAATTTGTTGTGCATGTCAAGGTAAGGTGGGCAGAGAGAAATTAGGAAGACTCTTCTAAAATTTGCTGTTACAAAGCAGATTGTATCTAACCGAGTGCCAGAGGTTTGAGAGCTAAAGGAGGGATCCTATTCCACGAGGTGGAGCTCAACAACAGTTTAACAGGTAGGCGGCACTTGGGAAGGTCCCCTTTGCTGCTCTCCCGGGGCGAGCGATGCCGGTGCCGCAGCTGGTACATGCAAACAGGGTGGGCTGTAACACAGGAAAGGTGATTCCTAAACTTCCTAGTAGACCTTCGAAAAGTAGCACACGAGAGCTGCTCTTAAACAGAGACAAGTTCCTTAATTTGCCACTTTCCTTGTGCTCTGGATATTGTGCTGTGCTGCTGGGCAAGGAAAAGCGGGATGCTGCAGAGTAGGGAAGGATTTTCGCTGCTCTGGTTAGCGCCCAGCCAGAAAGCAGCACATATTCAAAGAATTGAATTACTTGAGACTGACTCTTTTATCTTTTATGCAGGGACATGCATGAGTAAGTGCTTGAAACAAAACAGTAGGAGCAGTATCAAAGTTTAATATGGAGAAAAGCTGTGCTGTTCACAAATGACTTTTTGTTTCTGATCTAAAGGGTGTGTTTCACCATGGTGCCATCATTCTGCTCAATACAAGTCTCTGCCAGGCTCTGTCCCTTAGACCTGATGGGAGCTGCAGTGGAGCAGGTCAGCAGCAGCAGGAATCCTACTGGAAAGTGCATAAAGTTGCCTCTGGACTCTGCATGTTTGAAAGTGTGAAAAAACCAAGAAGGTATCTGAAGATCAAAGACGACTGGTGTGATGGAACAGTAAGCAGTTCTTGTTTGCATTTCCCTCTGCAGATAGTTTGAGTAAATTGTCAGTGAGAGGAGAAAACATTTTTTATTTGCTTGGATAAAAATGACATAAAATTTGTTCAGATTAAAAATATTTCAAATATTTTCCTTTATTTGTCAAAGTAAAAGTAGAAAAATATAACAAGAGAAGCTGTTGTGTCAACTGGCAGTTGACTGAATCAGTGAAGATCTTTTTATATTATTTAACTATTAAGAATTTGGATCTAGTTAAAACTTATGTACTGCTAGATAGATGACGCAGAAAAAACCCATTAAAGAGTAACTAAGATGTAAGGAACTGTATACTTCCCTGAGTTTTAAAGTGTGATTCTGTTCATCTAAGTTAATAAATGTAAGAAATATATTTGCATAATTTTTATTTGGGAGTTTAAGACAACTGAATATGAAATTGAGCTGTGTAAGTGCTGAGATATGAGAAGGTCCATGAGAGTTTTTTCATTGTCTCCTGTATACTTCCAGAGATTAAAATATTTGATCCATATTTTAAGTATAGGCCTTTTGAGTATCTTATTTTTCAGCAGTGCTCCCATCAATGGATCAGGAGGTCCAGATAAAAACTGGCATTGGGTAAAAGTTTTGAAATTAAACTTGTAAATTCTATGAGATTGAGGAAAAAAGACATTACATCTATTTAATACATGTTATATTGTGTAGCATTAGCAAATCTGTGATGTGCATAAAATTTGTATAGAAGTGTCCTATGTGTTCTGAAATAGATATTTTCACATTCCTTAATCCTCTGGAAACTGTTTAAGTGGGGAACTCCTTTGATTATATCCTAGCCTTTGCCTAAATTCTAACATAAATCAGAATGCTTTCACTTGGTATTTCACTTACCTGACTGATGAAATTAGTCTCTCTGGTCTTAAAGGAATAAACAGGAATTAGGTACAGGTACGTCTCTGTGTGTGTAGTGATGTAGCATGTTGTGAAGAATGTAAAGTTAATCTGAAATATTACTAGAAAGTAGCGATAATTAAGAATTAAAAAAACTCTTCTAGCTATATTAATTCAATTGTTGAATTCATGTTTCTGTTATCAATTTCTTAGGGCACAGGTGATGAATACTGTCATTTTAAAATTGAGAAGAATTTGGAAACTGGATCTGTGAGTCTGGAATCAGTGCGAAATAAAGGAATATATGTTGGTCTTCTACCAGATGGCCAAACTAAACCAGTTGTTAACACTGGAGAGAGAAATATCTTTTTCTACCCACAGGTCATCAAATGTATGTGATTTCTCAACAGCTTTTAGTTTTATTTAGTAATTAGTGTTTCTAACGGTCAAAATTCAAAGCAAAAGTGTAAAAGATACATTGACACAATTTCACTTGTGTTTCAGTAGTTTGAAAAGTGAAGAGTTTACTGCATGCACACTTAATTTCTCCTGCATTTTCAGTTAACCTCATTCCATACTACTACTACTACTACTACTACTACTACTACTACTACTACTACTACTACTACTATTACTACTACTACCAACAACAACAAACAACAACAACAACAACAACAATACAGTGAATGTCAATTGTTTTACTACTAAATTTTGAAAATTAGAACTGAAACAGGGGACAAGATAGAGGTGGCATTGTCTTCCTGGACCACAGATTTTGGAAGCCTGGGAAATGTTGTCTTGCTGTCAACTCTACCACAGTTTTTCCTGGTTTCATAGCAGAATTTCTAGACTTTCAAGAAGGCCTACTTGGCAGTGTTCAGGTTTTTTTTAGTGATCTGAAATACATTGTACTGCCTGCCCAGAATATTCCTTATGCTATGCCTCTGTCCCATAGTCAGATTTTGAGAGCTATTGCAGTCAAAATGTTTCCTCAGTGGAGAGCTGACTTAGTCAACCAGCCAGGACTCAGAAATTGGGTCTCAGCATGCTCTGGATCACCTGATTAGGTAGCCTGCTTGTCTTTTCCCCTTCAAGAGAAGAAAGTCTTTAATTTGGTGAAAAACTGGATACCAAAGATAGCCAACTGACTTAGATAGTAAGATCAGGAAGCAGGAAATGTATTTTTATCTGGTGGACTTCAGTACAGAGATCAGGAAATGAAACAACTCATGAAAAGACTAACCTGGACATCAGTTTGCAATTGAGAAGTTGGTCAGATTTTCTCCAAACACAAGAAGAACAAACTTGAATGCTTTCACCAGCAAAAAGAGAGTATCAAAACCTACAACAACTCTTACTAATCGTTCTGTATGTATTCTGACCGAAGCACTATGAAAGTCACTTTAAGCACATTGCTGCTCTTCTGCCCCTGTTTGCTGCAGGGTTATAGGAATATTTTAATCACTGTGTCCTTGTAGAAATGAGGAAATTATTTTGCTTTATTACCTTTTGGAAGAGCAGTGTTTTCAATAGAAACTCTTGACAAGGCAGTGCTTATTGGTGTCATTAAATAAACCTAAATGTTACTCTGTCACAGGCTTCAACCCTCTTGAATCTGTGTTGCTCACTGAAAGGAATATAAAAAGGAGCTAATATTTTCTATGCTAGCAATAAATATTATCTATCTGAAATGTTCATTTTAACAATATCTATTTACTTTATATTATTCAAATGGCCTCTAGCAATTTTCATTTCAGCATTCCCAGTCTTAAGTAAAAAGCATTTTGGAGGTGGAGAAGATTATTTTGGGGAAGATTACATTTTAACAAGTCATTTTATTCCTACATCAATGTTAAAATTTTGCTTAGATTTTTAAAACACTGAGTGGACTTTAATTGGTATGTCAGTTTTTTCCCCATTCTTTTGTAGCATTCTGCTAACAATAGAGAAAGGATTTTGATGTCTATTGTGTGGAACAACTGTGAGGTCTGTTGTTAGCTTCTGAGAAACAAAAAGCAAATGGCTTCTAGCTATTTTACATTTCACTGTCTTAGTTGGCCGGGAAAAGCCTATGGGAACATCTGCAGCACCCAAACAAGAGAAGAAAGACTTCAGAGAATCTCTATTCCAACCAGCAAAAGCCCAGGAGCCAGTACTTCAAAGGCCTTCAACTCCCCCACCCTCAAGTAAGTGACAGTTTACAAACCAGCTGTGGTACATGTTTTATTCTTGTCCTCTGTGCCTGTTTGCAGAGACTTACCTCAGGAATGAATGTTTTTTCTAGATTATTGAGTTATGCACACAAACATACTAGATAAAATACACTGCCAGTTACTCTTTTTCTAAAAGGAGCTTTGGAATGTGGTTTATTGATACAGCAACAATCAGTGGGTTGAGTAACTTGTTAAGTAACTTCCTTTTCTTTTTTTTTTAAATTAACTAGTAATCTATTGATTGAATTTTCTGTGGTTGATATGGTGCAGAATCCTATGTAAATCTCACTGAAAGAACGGAATATTTCTCATTCATGCTCTCACACTCATGTTTTCTGCTTTATGGTTCACTGAGGAAAGACAAAGGTTTTGATGCATTGCATGCTAGATTTATACCTATGTTTTGGCAGGTAGGAGTAGATAAACAGCGTTCTGTTCATGCTTCAGGAGTCATAGTCTAGCAGACATGTTTTTCTAGAATAAAATGCTTTCTCTTTAGTTAAAGAAGTTGCATAAATGGTCTAAGAAAAGAATTTTTGGAATACCCAGCATCCTAGTACCCAAATTAAGGAACTAGAAAACTAAGCAAAACAGGGACACTCTTAAAGTGTGGGGTTGCTTGATCAAGTTTGCTTCCTGCATCCCTTATTTCAATGTACCCAAAGACCCTGACAGTCCAAATCGTGTCATATCACCATAAAAATCAGGTGGGGTAAATGGAAACTTCTGAGCTGCAAACAGCACATGGAGGCACATTCACATGGTGGAAAAATATCTGTTATTTTGAAAGAGCTTTAAAGGCCAAATTATATTGCAACTTCCAGTATGGGAGACATGCTCACTCAGTTACAGGTGTTCTCAAAGGTATTTATGTAGCAAATAATTCATGTGAGTTGCTGATTTGGTTTTGAACTTGATCCTCAGACTGTTTCAAAGTGTACAAAAAAAGTTTGGCTATGCGAACAAGACATCACATCTGAAATCTTTGTTCATAGGATATAATGAGAAGTATCAGGAAGGATTTTAATTAAATTCAGTTCAACCAAAGTATTCTGGTTAAATTCTAAGAAGAAATGTGAATCACTATAAGTACTTAATTCTTTTTGGCAATATGTTTTCCATTTTTAGCTCAAAGCTAAACCCAATTCCTAATCTGTCAGACTTCATCTTGTATCATTGTGTCACAAAGCCTTCCAAAGTGTGGTGGGTTGTCAGCAGATATGCTGTGTCTGAAACCCATGGCAACAATACACAAGCCATCAAACCTGTTTTCAAAGAAGCTGGATGTTTTTAGGGTTGGGTACAAAGGATCCTTTTATAGAAGCAATATCTACCGTGAAATTGGTTACATAGAGTCTATAGCGCTTTGTAAGTAGTTTTTCTGGCATTCATAAATATAGATTCTGCTTATGGAAAATGAATAAAAATATCAAAGTTGCTCTGTCTTTCAAATAAAATGATAATTTTTTAGTAAGATACTTTTCACTCAACTTATGTCTTTTGACATGTACAGGTGAGCCTTAATTAAATTCTCGTTTTCTATTTTTCACTCCCAGTTAATATTTGGAAAAGGACGATGTTTGTATTGAGTATAAAATCCAGAGGTAGGCTTAGCAGGCAAACTCAGAGCAGATTAACTCTGTGGCTGACCAGACCCTCATTTTTCAGTTTGGTATCTGGTAGATATATTTTGGTTTCAGTTTTCACAAATAATAATTGATTTAGGATTCATTAAACTAAAAACCCTGCTACAGCATTTGGGACTTCTCCCATTGCAGTGTGAGTTCAGTGTTCATCAAGAAACTTCTTTCACTGTATAGAGAGGAGGTCAGGTCCCAGCTTCCACTTAATAGTTCAGATGTCGTTAGCTCCCGTGACAGAAATGCAGTCTGTGACCTTGAGAACATCTCTGTGGTTTGTTATTAACAAAGTGTATCTCTGAGAAATGCTCTCTGTATCCTCCACATTCTTTTCCTATATGTCTGGTATTATTAGTTGCTATTCATTTTTTAATATATTTTAGTTATAAGATACAAATAAAATCTGATCTCATTTCCACTTCAGTTAACATTGGAAATGATGATACACACAGGTGTAATAAAATACATCAACTTTATTGCCCAAATTCTGCTCCAGAGATTAGTTTTTCTGAAGGTTCATTTTAAAAGCATCACTCAATCATATGGTCTTCTGAGATAATTTTCTTTTTGTGTTACATTTAGGATAAGTAAGTAAATTTAAAAAAATTTATTTCTGTGAAATTGTGTGAAGGGTTCTGATTTCATCACTCCCATGCAGGCCCATTAGAATTAATTTTTGTCACAATGGATTTACAGCATGGTGTCATGAAGTGTGTAAAATCCCATGAGTAATGCAGGACAACCATCAAATCCTCTTTTCAGGCTGGAATATTTTTAGCCTGTAGCAAATCAATGCTACTGATTTCCATTTGTAAGAAGAGACAGTAATTTATGAGGCAAAAAGCATTCCAAACCTGTGAATTGTTTGTGCATTATAATTGTTCCAAGACGTGATAGTTTGAGGTTGCAGTAACTGTTTTGGGTAGCAGCTGCCCAAGAGTGGAATTCTTGTCCTAAGCACATGAAGCAGCATGGGATTCCTTATGTTTCTTGAATACCTTTGCATTTTATGAACATTTTAATCTCTTTGCTGTAAGAAAGTTGTGGTTTTAGATAGCTGAAAGGAGCTCTAGCATTCAGAGTCACAGCTCAGAAGTTAGGTAACTACAGTTACAGAAAATTGTACAGTCAAGTTCTCAAAAATATTTGTCATACCAAAGTTTTGGTATACCAAATTTATACAGTTGGCGATATTACAGTATTTATACCAATACTTTGCTGTACTTCTCTTATTTCAAGCACTGAAAGACAAGTGTAATTAAATTATTATTCGGGTAAACTCTAGATGTTTGCCTATTGCTTTACTTTAGGGGTATGGATTTTCTTTTTCCTTTCAGAATAATTTGTTCTCAATCATGATGAAGAATACATTAAAACCAGCCATTATCATGACACTAAGGCTTATTCTAAATCACTATGACCATTCCAAAGTCATACTACTGCTGTTAGGGTCACTGCTGTAAAAGTCTGTCTGTAAAAGTGTACAACAGTTCTGAATTTCTTAAAAATTGATTAACAAAATATCATAACCTTTATGAGTGCTAAATTTCTTGTGATTCCAGAAGTCAGTCCTTATTTATTATAGAACTTTGCACTGGATCCTAAGCCCTTAGCAATTCCTTGTGTAAATATTTTGCATCACTTAAGATATCAATGCTAGTGGATCATAATTCAGTTTTGGTGGTTTAGTTACCATGTTGATGTAAGTATAGGACAACCTGATGATCCAACCAACTGTATAATTTCTTCTGAGTACAACTTTTAAGAAAAAAGGACTGTTGGTGGTGAGTGATAGTTTTTG
>VXBU01002279.1:93252-107200 GCA_013400315.1 Bombycilla garrulus
TCATGTGAATGATTTGGGAACCCCTGGAGGACACAGTATATTGGCAGTGTGTAGGTTAATATTTTCAAATTTGAGGCTTATAACAGCTTCCTGCATCAGAATAGAATATAAATTCCTGGCAGCAAGAATTCCCTCTTTTGGAGAGGGCTCCATGGTCCTGTGGTCCCATTGTTGAAAAGTAGCGTTTCAGACACCTGATGTTTGTAAATTCCACTTTGATTATATTACTCAAAACTAAATTCCTTTACCCTATTAGAGTCTGTTTTTTCCCATATCTCCTGTGCNTGTCATTTGATGTTTCTGCATGTGCGTACATTTCTCTTGAGGGTAGATGGAAGATCACTAGGTGCTGTTCAAAAGTGAAGTCTATGTTTTACAAAATTATATTTGCTCAGCCATTAGAGCTGTGAAATTTATTCATAAAGTGCTACTGTGCTACTATTGTCTCATTCATGCAGAGCATGCCTTAATCCAAATGATGGCACTGCATAAGTATGGTTGGGCAGGGCTATATTGAGGTATTTTTTTTTTAACAGTATTTAGCTGAAGTATTTTACAGTATTTAATTTGAAGAAAGTTAATTTTCTGATTTTTTTTTTTTTTAGATTTGAAATTAAAATTGTATATATTCCTGGACATGTGACTCTGAAAACAATGTCCCAGCACAAGGCATTAGAGGAGGAATCCTACTTGTTTCTAAATGTCAGACTAAGAAACCAGAAGGGTCAATTTAATGGTCATGGTTCTGCACCATAGCATTCTTACTCTGCTCCAGAATATGTACAAAGAATATGATGATTGTGCATGCGAGAAATAACTTGTTCTTTTCCAGCTGATTCTTGTAGCTCAACTAATCAGTACATTTTGGTCTAGACAAGAAACATAAATCAGTCTTTTCAGACTATCTCACTTGCCATGAAAAAATACAGTCCCCCTGCTGTTATGGCCTCCTTATGTGCTGAAGTTACAACAGCAACTGGCAGTTTCATGTCAATTTTCATCTCCCACTAACCTTCTGTATTTCACAGAGGAAATGAGAAATCCCCAAGGTGGTGTGTGTCCCCTTCCTTCAGATGATGAATGGAAACTGTCAATACTGACAGGAAATGCAGGAACTGAAGCAAGTGTTGCTCTTTGGATATATGGAGACAGAGAATTAACTGGACCAATAACTCTTGGCAAGGACAACAGGAAGCAGCTGTTTTTTCCCTGGCAGGAAGATGAATTTCAGGTAGCTAATGAAGGCTAAGAACATTATTTTAATAGGTACCTTTCCATGGATTATCCTGTTGTGTGAAAAGAAAAAAATGTTTTTTCTCCTATATTTACTGCAAAAAAATTATCTGTATCTTATCTCCATGAATTTTGTGTTAAATCAGCTTGTTATTTATAGTAAGCAACAAAAGAAATAATCTTTCTTTTAAACCTCCTCTCTTATATAGAAGATCAAATGGGGCAACTGCAGAAGTAACTTGTTTCCTTTAACACAATTTATTTGAAACTAGCTTTAAAAACTATTCATTCTGAGACAAACCATGTCTGATGTAAGACTTGCATCTTGTTTAGGGATCTTTAGTAACTATATTTTCAGGCATACAGTTTTCAAAGAATACTTCAAAAGGTATGCTGTGGAACTTGCTCAATTAAAGAAAACCCATTTTAGAGCTGCCATAGTATAAGTAACTGAAATGCCAGAAATGTTTACCTGTAGAATAACTAAAAGTCCAATGAAATCTGTGTGTTACCGTGTTGTGAAAACACAGGGTTTCCGCTTTTATTTAAGAATAACTCCACCTCTACTTTAATAAGAAAATTATGTCTAGGCAGGCTGAGAGGAAATTACCAAAGAAGTTAAAATTTCTGTTTTGCTTAAATCTCTGTCTGAGATGCATGTAACGTTGCTGTCCTTAGTACCTAAAGCACAAGTTATATGTTTTGTGATTTTTTTTTCTGGACTCATCAACTCTTCTAATACAATCTTAGCACAATCCAAGATTGCTACTGTCAATTATATTAATAATAATACTCTATAAATAGGGCACAGGCAGGGAGATAACCTACCACAATGTTCATTTTCTAAGCATATAGGCTATAGATTATGATCCCCAGGGAAACCTGTTCTCCTAATTAGTAAATAATTTATAAGCGATGTTGGATAATGGCATGTTTGCAAAGTTAATCCATATGTCCAGAAGGGATGGGCCAATTTTTCTTCTCTAAAATGGATGTGGCCCATTATGGCTGTGTGCTGCAGATATTGATCTTGTGAGAGAGCAGGATCTTTCTCTCAGCACCTGGGGCTACTACTAAGATTTTTTTACATCACATTGACACAATTGCTTTCAGGCATGAAACAGCAAATGTCACTGAAGTGCTTTTCACTCTTTAGTCTGCAGTAGATAAATCCACTAAGAAAAAGCCAATGAATAAGAGCTCTTTCTTCTCCTTTTCCCTTTAAACTTTATCCTGTACTTGTTTAACCAGATAGGTCTTGAAATTAGGATAGGAATTTAAGACATAAAAAGTTACATCTTTTTCTTACCACTTCTGTCTTTGAACTTTTATATTTTCACTGACATATTCTAGAACAGAGGATACAAAATTTTATTTTTAAAGTAATCAACTTAATCATAACTCTGGCCAGGAGTTCTAGGAAGAAAGCAGCTTCTGAAAGACAGTAATAATCCAGCAATTAGGAATCAGGTTATAGCTCTTTACCCTTTTGTTTATCAGCATCATGTGCAGCTATGAAAAATCTGAGTAGAGCTAACTAAAGAATTGAAAATTATTAATATGTGGCCTTCTCCTTCTTACCTTAACCATGTGAATTTTCATTGCCAGTTTAATCATTCCTGAGACCGTGCATGAAAAAAATCAAGACTACCAGAATTTCTTCTGGAAGACCTATACTTGTTGACTTAGTCTATTATATTTTGTTTTGTGTTGTGTGGATATATGAAATTATGTGCAACCTTTTTTCTTTATTAACTAAAAGTCTGAAGAGGGATTTATTAGAATACACAGACAACACGATAGCCTTGTACATGCAGTGAACACCAGTTCGATGAATGAGAAGACCATGTCCCATATTTCTTGAAAAGTAGATTAGTTTGTTTGTGAAATGCAGGAAAAGACAATGCCTGGTTCTTATTTGCATTCAAGCTGAATATATGCTCGTACTTTACTGCTGCTTTAATCCCAAAGTCTCCAGTTTACCTCCAATAAGACTACTTTTAGAGGGGAATATTATGCAGCATAAGCAAGGATATGACTCAGCAGAGCAAAGCAAAGCTATTTTCTTCAGCCAATGGAAATGAAGGAAACTATATTGTCACATCAGTGGTGCAAGCCTGATGTTCACATCTATTTGCTTAATGGAATTCAGGTTGATGTAACAAGTACAGCAATATGAATAACATGTGTGAAACCCACAGATTCTGTCTCAAACAACCATTGTGAAATTCCAATGTGTATTTCAATGTTCAGGAAATCCAGAGTAAAAGTTTTTTGCTTTTAGAAAATCTTTGACTAAAGCATGGAAATACTGTGACTATAGCATAGAATTTTCTTACATGAAAGCACAAAGAGCCAAAAGCTGATACAGGAAATTGGGTGATTCTGACCTCTAAAATTACAAGAGTGCTTTCTGTTAGTGAAGGTAAAGAATGAGTGGATAATGTACTAGTAGGTGTTTTTCTAAGAGAATGAAAATAGTTTTCATACAATGTAAATAGCTTTTTTGGATGTAAATGGTGAAAAGGAATAGGCTGTTACCAATCTTTTATGAATATAATTATTATTTCAGTAATAGCATAATAAGACACTTTTCCTTTCTTCAAAGTACATTACAAATGAGCTAAAATTATTTATGCTTGCTTTAAATAGTGGTTATATTTTAAGTGAACCCTAGATAAGTGAGGATTCATCTAAAGTTTTGAAGATAGGTTTGCATGGAGTAGTTTTTATAAGCAAAAGCACACAAAATGCTTGAAAGTGCAAATGAATGTAAATCATGGTCAGAAAGCAAAGATAGCATCAGTGGCTTCTGAAGTTTTGTAGATGCTCTGCCAGCTTTTGGGAGCTATTCTTTAAGGTCTCCAGAATTTTATATCTTTCTGTTTACATATTAGGGTTTATGGTCATCTAATCGTGCAATTATGAAACATTTGTGACTTGTAGTCAGAGGATATAATTTTGTTTAGAAGATGAAATTTTGTGTTGCTCATTGCTCTCATGAACAGCCCTCACCAACTATTTTTACACTTGAAACTTTAAAGAGTTCAAATACCTGCCAAATCATTCTCCTGGCAAGCACTGTGATTCCACTAGGCTGTAATCTGGTCAGACTGGGGCTCATAGAGTAATCTGCTTAGTCAAAACAGAAGCACCATGTTTTCTGAATCCTGTAACTTCAAAACTGCCAACCAAATATTTCGTGTTGCTCCTGAACACTCAGACACTGCAATGGTTCAGGTAAATCTAGAATCAATTGCAAAGATAAAGATGTAATTTTATGTAGTGATATACTCTACTGTTCTGACTTTATTCAGGTTAAAATAAACAGCATTGGGAATATCTACAAGATAAGAATTGAACTTGATGGATTACCAAAGGAGCAACCCGAGTGGAACTTACAAAGGGTGAGAATTTTATGGTGATTTTGTTCCCGTTTTATTAATTTTTATGTGATATAAGTGGCCACCTTTTCATAAATGCAAAGTCTTATGAATCAATCAGTTGGGATAAGTTCTTACTGAATTGTGTTCTTAGATTGCTTTAGAAATTACAAAAACACTGATACAGGATGTTGGAGTCCAGGGTGTTCCCCTGGCTTCCCTGGAAAAAATTATCATAATTGCAGGAGGAATTATAAATCACAGAGAATAGGTGGAGTATAAATTAGATTGTTAGAGGGTGGAGAAGTAAATCTGTAAGGTAGTTATGATGAGAAGCTTAGAGTTAAGATGGAGGATTTTTAGGTGTGGTATGTCTTTTCTTCTTCTTCTTTATGTCATCCATCTTTGAGTCAGGATGGCATTTCTGGATTGGTTTGAGAGAAAACTGGACAGTGCAATGTAAGGGTCATTCATTGGAAATTAACTGTAAACATTAAATTATGTAATTTATAGTATAAAAGATAAGACCTGCCCTCTGGGCAGGCAGAGTGCCCCTGACCAGCTTGCTAGACAGACCTCTGTACCTCAGAGAGAAAATTCTTTAGATAAGAAAGAATAAACAACCTTGAAAACCTCGGAAAACGGCTTCTACTTTTGCTTTGGTGCTCGAGATGGGCAAAAGAAAAGAACACAAAAGCGAACCACCACCGAATGTCCTGCTGTGGGTAATCTCAGGCTAGGAGAACCCACAGACTGTGACAAAGTTCATCTCCTAAGGGATGGAACTATGCATGATTATTTTTGCAATTATTCCTAATTCCTGGAGACAGCAATTTTATTGAATTGATGTGTTTGACCAAGTTTTTCTTTCTGAAAATTTGCCATACTCTTTGATATTTCTATACTCATCAGTGTGTGTTAGGGACATTCTAGCTTTAAATTCCAGCTCTGAATAATTGAAAATGATGGAGCAGCAATCATTCCATGACAACAACTTGCAAGGAATGAACAAAGTTTGCTGAAAGGTAAACTAAGTAAGCTATAATAGGCCCCACCATTTTTTATAATTAAGAATATTTTCAGAGAGAAAAAAGCTGCTGGGTTTTTTCCAATTTTGTGAATTAATTCTGCTTTGGTTTTGTTTTAATTCTATTTTTCTTTTGATATTTAGGGATGTTCACCAGACTAAATTTGTTCTAAATGCTTGCTAAGGCTGACACCCATGTAAAATTTATTTCAGAACTGGGATAAGAGTTTTTAATCTGTTTCTTGTGTTGAATTTGTAAAGGAAACAAGTTTATTATTTTTCATTTGAGTAATCTTAAAAAGCCTGATTTAGACAGTGAGAATTAGGCAATAATAGCAAATTTTTACATTAACCTAAAGGTCTTAACTAAGATTGTTAATAAATATTTCAGTTACTCAAATGATTGCAGGAATCCCACTTTCCAGCCTGATGGTTACAAAACATTTCTTTGACATTTTGCTCCAAATTTCAAAGAGTAAGCCAGGGATTTCAAAAACTTCCTTTCACATCAAGAAATAAATCATGTTGAAAGCTATGTTTTTCTGAAAAAGCAGTAAATTTATGCAATTGTTGTGAATCAGTGGGGAGGCTTTGCCAATAAATATTAGAGATTAGGAATCAGTGCTGCCAAAGTATTTAATGTTAGAATAAATACATGCTTTGGTGTTGAAGGCAGTGTTCATTTTAATTTAAATAATGTTTTATTGGAAAAGTGAGATAAAGACATCTATTACCCTGATTCCCTAAGTGTTAGAATTTGGATGTGAGTCCTTCTTTTCATAATTTTGTTTGCAAGGCTTATGCATATTATATGCACACTCAAAAACACAACTGCAGAAATATAATTTTTTATTTCCTTTTGCTAGTCAAGACCTCTGGAAAACCCCTGTAGTAAGTATTGTAATTCAAGACCTACAAAAACTGCTTTCATAAAAGAACATAAAGAGTGCTGTAATTACAGGTAACAGGGAAGGCAACTATCTTACTGTACAGCAGCAAATAACTCTAGAAAGTGGAATTCTAAACATCTTAAGAATATATGGATGATTAAGTTGATTTTTGTTTTGCTGTAGAAGAGCCAAATTGATTTAAGATTCCAATGTATCCTCTACTTGTCAAAGTTCAGAAAGAGGTAGATGATGAGTTTCACCCTGCTTTCATTCTAAAATAAAAATCCATGTCCACCTTTCCACACCTTGCAAAAGCTCAGTGTCGTGTAACAGCAGCTACCAGAAGGTTTTCAGTCTTCAAACCTCCAGGCAGTGTTACACAGAGATGCTTTACTTGCTGAAACCAGACTTAGTGACATTTCAAATGCCAAACCCCCAAAATTTCAGCTAGAGATTGGTTTATTGCATAGTACGGGCCAAAATAAAAATGTTTTCATACTGCAATTTTGTATGTGGTATTTACTGATTGTGCTACTGTTTTCTGAGATAGAAAAAAAAAAAAAAATATACAAAAATATGTTTTGCTGTTGAGAACTGAGTCATAGAATTTCTTCTCCTTCAGGTGACACTGCAACATCTAAAGAGCAAGAAAACACTGAATTTTCCAGCAAACACATGGATTTCAAAGAATCGTGCTGGTAGAGAATTTCTGTGTGAACTTCCAGTATTGGAAGCTGGAAAACCTATCTATCCAAGTATGTGTGTACAGTTATTTATATATTGGCTAGCTGGATTTTAGTATTAATGCCAACCAAATTATGGTCCTAGCAATCTTAAAATCAAACAGTTTGATACTGTTTGGAGTATCAGTCCAGAAAATAGTTCCAGATCAGACTTACTGTCATTGCTATCATTAAGCTATAATAGTGATTAAAATTAATTGTGATTATGTATAACTTGCATTTTCTTCTTTTGGTCATTTTTGGAAGTTGTTCTATACCATGTTTATGTCCACACTGGTGACTTGGAGCAAGCTGATACAGACTCTGCAGTTTATTTGTGTATCTATGGAAAAAGAGGAGATTCTGGTCTAAGACTTTTGCATAAAACTGGTATGCCAGTGACATTTCAGAGAGGGATGGTAAGTCTGGAAATGCATTTGCTTGGCCTTATGAATATAGTTAAGTAACTGTAAACAGGTTATACAGGTTCCTAATAATAATAATAAAACAAGCCACATAAGTTTAGCTAAATAAATTTTAAGAACTAAGGAAAATATTCTTCTACTGACCCAGGAATAAATAGGATGAGTGAAAACATACGCAGGAAAAGGGAAAGAAAAATTATTTGAGGGCCTTACCCTCAATAGGGGGAAGAGCTGCCTATGAGTTTAAAACATATCCTTTCAAAGTATCATGAGTTACAGCTGGCTCCAAAAGAATATACAGAAATTGTTCTATGATTTCAAATCTTAGTAGGTCTGTTATGTTTTTCTTTTAATGGATTGTAGTAAAGTATTGATTAGTACAGAAGAGACTTAAAGTAATTTTTCTTTCAATGTATTGCCTCCTAGCTCTTCCAAAAGTAAAATATACATAATCCTGATTTTCTGCAGTATAGTTGAATTTCAGGAACTACTGAATTTAGTGTTAACTCTGCCACTAACCTTCTGGTGACCTTCTATTGAGCTTGTTTCTTCCTTTGTGATCTATTGAGGATTAACGGTTGTATGTATAACCAGTGGTATCAAGCTGTTAGTGGAACTCTTAGTTTCAAAATGAAAAGCAGTAGCTAAAGTGCTAAAAATAGCCATAAGCCACTGGGAAACTTTTAGTGTATCTATACGATTTTAAAATATATATTTTATGCCGTTACAAAAGTGTGAGAGATAAAGTTCTATTCAAATTAAAATGCAGAATTTAAGTGGAATTTTCTGGGGGGCATTATTCTAGCCAGATTGATAGTCAATTCAGCATATTATTTACACAGGGGCTAAGGGGAATGGTTCAAAGTGCACTTTGTTATGGAAATGAGTGAATAAGACAGTGGATTGTTTGGAGCAGCAGAGCAGGGACTGGGATATATAATTTTATGGCAGAGATAGTGGAATGCTGACTTGAACAACTTAATTTCATCACTGCCACAGATATCCTGCATTATATTGTGCAAATTGCTTAAAATAAAACTTTCCTTAGTGACCAGGTTTTTCATGCTTGTGTATTGCTGCATAACCAGTTTAACTTTTCTGAACAACCATAGCTGTAACTGAGTTCAAATAGATTTCTGCTCTGTACATAGTATGCTCTTTGATATGCTAAATATTCCAGTAAATTAACCCTTCTGTTTCTCAGTTGAGCACCCACATCACCTTGCATATTTGGCAGCTTTTGTCAGCAAACTCTCTGCTTTAACTATGTAGATAAATTGAAATATTATGCAGATGGACTTTCAAAAAAGAGATTAAGCAGCTGCAGAAAATCAGGGTGCTATGGGAAAAGTGCAAAGGTGAAGTCTCTGGGGAAATCAGTTCTGTTTCATTGAGCTCTTTGGGTGGTTACAGTAAATAATGCATAGAGTCATAAAGATAATGAAGATAAAAAGAGATACTGAAAATCTGTCATCCTCCTGAGCATACTTCGAGGCAGAAATCTTTTAGAGAGACTAGCTTGTGATCATATATTATCTATACACAAAGGATAAGTAGTCTTGCACAGGCAGTCTCAATTCTGCCATTTGCTGAGGACCAAGAACTTTACAGATATGAATTTTCCAGTGTATTTCTTTCCTTTATTTTCTTTTTACTGAGAAGAATGGTCTGGACCATTACATTTGGAGACAGAAAGCTGTATGCTTTCTGTTGGGAGAGAAAATTATCAACCTGAACCTGATCAGTTTCATGCTTCTATGAAAACAATCTTTTCCAACTATAAGCACAAGTCTAAAAGAATAACAAGGGAAAAATGGCAAGTCAGATTTCAGTTTCTTTCAGTAGAACAAAATGTAAATAGAGGAGGTGAAATCAAAAAGAGTAAATGATGAGAAGGTCTGTTTTAAAGTAATATCAACAAAGGAAATAACAGCTTTAAGTCTTTCTTACCTGGAGAAGAGTAATGTAATTGGCAAGGTATGGAAACAATACTAAAGGGTTGCATGAAGCATTTTGGATGATGTCTGTAAAAGCCCAATTTATTTGGGGCTATTACTGTATCCTGATTTTGGCTGTGTTTTCTTATTTACTGTGACACTTCATCAAAAGACATTTAACTCTTCCGATCCAAACTATATCAATACAGTCCAGCTGTCACTAAAACCAATTGAAATCTTTGTCAATTGTGGGAGTTGATCAGGCTTTTAACACACTTCAGTTTTTTGGACTGCCTTATTGGTAGCAAATTGCAGAGTGCTGTCTCCTCTGTCTTCCAGGTCAGTGTTTTTGAAGTGGAAGCTGTATCTCTTGGGAAGCTGCAGAAGGTGCTGTTGCGCTGTAAGGCCAGTACCAAGTCCCAGCATTGGTTCTGTGATAAAGTCGTTGTCAGAGAAGCTGAGAACAGCTCAGAATATGTTTTCAATTGTGGAAGGTAGTTTTCACAACTATATTCTTAAATATTCTTCAATATGTATCACTAAAAGTATTATGTCAATCAATGCACTAAATGTGAGATTTTCAGGCAAAGACAATTTTTGATTATTTCACAGTTTGATAAAATCCACAAAATATGTTGTTCCAGAACAGATTGCTTGAATTATTGTTCTATATGGTCTGTAGCAGAGGTTAAACACTTATATTGAGTCTGTGTTACTAGATTTTAGAGTACAGCCTTATCTTACAGGATCAGTGCTTTAAGCGTGGTTTACCTTTCAGGAAGTAAAGATAAAACACCTGAAATGTTCTAAAATAAGTGTATTTCTAGATGGGAAAGAAACCAGGTTTTCCATTTAGAACTAGCATTCACTCTCTTTACAGCGTGGCCAGAGAGACAAAGATGATGCCCGGATCTATTTTGTAAATATTCCATTCAAGTTATTAAATGGGCATCTTAAAAGTCAATTGATAAATTATTCATTTTACATTTTTAGAAAAATGTGGTAATCCTATGCTTGGAGTTTCCAGTTTACAGTTCTGTCCTGGGTATATACATGACTTCAGTGGAATAAAGAAAGTGAAGAAAAATAACATGATTATGTGACCAGGCATTAGAATAAATAATATTTTATTAATAATATTTAATAAATGCATGTTGCCTAGTTATTTTGTCTGGATTTTAATGAATATGTTATATAACCTTGAACAGCTTCTTGCAATTCTTGATGTCACATCCACAAAAACAGGCATAAAGATGTTTTCTCACCTTGATTAACTCTCTAAATTTGAGATTTTTCTTCTACTGGTAAGATGATTATAAATAGTAGTATAAGACTGAGGATTTCTCAGAGTAGCTTAGGATGCAGACCAAGTGGTGCTGCTAGCTGTAGTTTCTATCTTTCTAAAAAATATTAGTGAAATTTCCTTTGTGTCATAGCTATCTTGAGTGAGGAACATGGTAAGCCATGATAAAGGAATGATAAATGGCAGGGCACTTTGCTGTATTAATTATGTGATAATTAACATCAGATGTTTATTATTCTGTGATAGAGAGTGCTAAAAAGAAACAAGTGTTTCTTTTTTAATATATAGCTTCTCTACAAGGAAACCTTCCCACTGATAAAGGATTAAAATAAGTCGGTGGTGGGGATCAGGTGTAGCTTCCATGTTTGCCAAAATGTACCTGTGCTCTATTCAAGGAGGAAGAAGATTTTTGCTTTTCAGAAATCTAACTCATATTTATTTTATTTTACATAGATATTTTCTGATCCAAGACATGAAAAAAAGATCTGTCTTTGTTCTCATTTAGCCAAGGGAACATAAGCACTTTATCTGTCTTAAAAACCTGATAGTTTCTGAACTTCTAACAGCTTCTACTCAGTTGCAATTATACAGTATTTGCTAGTTACTGATACCTTTTAGCATACGGAATTTCAGAAGATACCTGTGCCACCAATTTTTAGCAGAAGCGACAGAAATAAGTAGTTTAGTAAGAGAAAAATTATTTCTTAGGGACTAGCTCTTATATGAATTGGCCAAGTAATGTTTTCAAGACAAAAAATAGAAAACTTCGTAAGTTGCACTGTACTTTTCTTGCCCAGCTTGTGCTGGAGTTCCAACAGGCTCCATAGGAGACGGAATGATTTAGGTCATTCCTGGAGAGTCCGTAGAAGTGGACTGAGGAAATAAAAAAACTGCAGCCCAGAAGATTGCTGAATTTCTTTTTTGGTAAAAAATGAGCTGATTTTTTTACCAAGTGAGAGGAAACAAAAGCTGTTGGTAATCCATGTTCTGAATGAAAAGTTTTCAAAATTATACGTAGCCTAGGGTAACATGACCAGGAAACCTAAAGAAAGTTTTCCTTGATTTGTCCTTTTTTAGACTCATTTGCCTGCTCTCAATTTATAAGAGGAATAAGAAAGTGTTTGGTTCCATCTTTATTTATAACACTGAACTGTAGTTTTAAGAAATACTGCAATAGACACATAGAAATTATACTTACCTCTCCATCCATAGTACTGAAAAAAATATTCAGTGCTAAATTCTTCTGTTTAGCTATAGGAACAAATATAGTAATGCCATACGAGTCTCTTAATCTGATACAAGTGTATTTTATACCTACATAGCTCTTACTTTTGGAAAAAAGAAGTTCCTTTGTTACATCAAATAATTTTTACTGTAACATACATCGAATACTAAAATTTTAGGAGTAGAGATCCTTTGCTGTTAGGTATATTCATTATGAAAATTAGATTTGGACCATTCATTTATATGATAATATAAATAAAAATTGATTACTATCTACTTTCTTATGTTCTTTCTCATTCTTAGGTGGCTTCCATTTATGTCTCAAGGTATAATCCATTCAGAAATTGAGCTGTACCCTCAAGGTAAGATTTATTGTAACTTTATGGAAGTAAGAACAGTAACCGGTAATCCTTTTCCTTGGAAGAAATCTGGGCAGATTTTACTCAGTAAATATCAGAGTTAACTGATTTTGCAGCTTGTTTTGCTATATTTCTGAGAGAATTGCTATTGGTGATAGTGAGAAAGTAATGAGGGAATTAATGAGAAAGAGTCTTCTTGTATTGGCTAGAAAACCAAATATCTTTTTGATCGCTTCCTTCAAACATTTTCTGTAATATAAAAGGAAAGATCCTTTATTATTGGATTTTTTTTTTTGGCAGAGAAAAAAAATCAGCCGCTGAAAATGCCAGAAACAAATGGTAAATGCTGCTCTTGTTTTCTGATTTTAATGAAGACCGTTTCTGTTTCAGAACTAATTGCTTTACATATTTGTTGCCACTTGTTTTTATTTTAAATCATTAATTGTAGCACACAATTTGAACATTTCAGTCAGCTCTGAAACATATAATTTAATAAATAACTTTGTTTAGGTTTTCTTTTTATTCCATCATTTTTCTTTACATAATGTTAATTTTCTTCCTGCTTCTTTGAAAATTTCCTATTTTTCTAATACTTATTGGTGATCTATGTTAATTTCAGTTATTTAGAGTTAACATTTCAAAATGTGATTCTTTTTCCTGGCCTATATATAGTTTTGTTCTCAACAATAGTTTTTAATTTTAGGTTTTACTTGTGATTTCATATTTGTTCAGGTTGACTTTTCTGTCCTGGCAACCAGAGCAGATTAAATTTAATTTCTTAATAATGCATTAGAATTTCTCACGATGAGAAGTGCTTCATGCTGTGGGCTGAACCATGACCTAAAAGGCATTGTGAGGTGTGAAAATGTTTATTCAAAATTTGTTATATCAATCAAAATATCCATGAAGTCCCAAATACCTTGTCCTAAACCTTGTTCATATGGCAAGGGGTTAACGATAAAATTTTTGCCCAGTTATTTTACAAAATATATTAAAATCTCACCTTGTTATAGAATTTCTTTTGAGTCACAAGTATCTTTGTCCTTCCTGCTTTCTAGGCTTTTTCAGCAGGCAGAAATTTGCTCTCTGTTCACCACTCTGTGCTTTATCTGTTCTGCACACCTCGCTTTTGCATGGTCTGCCCTGAGAGATCCTCCTTTGCATAATTCAAATTGGTCTGCTTAGTCCTTAGTCCTGCACCTACAGTTGGCTCTCTGGGCTGTGTCATTTAAACTCTGCAAAAGTCGCAATCAGAGTAAGGCAGCCAAAAGTGCATGCAACAAATAGCCTCTTGTTTGGGACACTTGGTAAAACATAGATCTGGAGGAAAAAGACTTGAAATTATGTATCTAATACCTAGAGGGAATTCTCCAGTTCCTGGTTTAGTGGTTGATCTGAGTTTGTCCACTTACCTATTTTTTTTTTTTTTTTTTTTTTTTGGTATT
>VXBU01002279.1:107206-141670 GCA_013400315.1 Bombycilla garrulus
TTTTTTTGGGAGATTTTAAATATATCACATTATCTTTCTCTATCACTTTTTTAAAAAATAATTGAATTATTTTCCTTGGAAGTAAAACTTTCTATGTGTTGTAACATTTCTAATAATATAAAACATTAAAAAAAAAACCAAAACCCAAATCAAATATGTCTAGACAGTCATCTGTGTCAAGATACCACTTTCTGATGTTTCCAGAACCCCAGGTGATAGGTTGCATCTTTCCTCTATGCTAAATGAAAGTTATGTCATAACACCTTAATTTGTAATCTTTTCCTCTCCAAGTGTGTTCCTCTTCAGTCATTAAGGGAATATAGGTGCTCTACCTAATCAGAACAACCCATCTTTTTATGCCAATAAGAATTATGTATCTGTAATACTTACAGTTTCTATTTTTCAGCATGCAATGAGGATTTCTGGCATCAGAGAGATTAGAAATTTAAGGACTCTTTTCCAATACCCCCATTGTGTTTCAAACACAAGACCTTTCAGTTTCCAGAAAAAAAGAACTAGCCTCAAAGTTAATACAGAGGAGTTCAAAACAAAACTCTTCTTAATGACGTTTTGGGGGAAGTTTGATTCCCCATTTTACCTTCAGAGGGGTAGTTGAGTACAATATAATTTATAGATACTAAGCTTATATTTGGGAGGTAGGAGCTGAACTAGCTAGAAAATACAGTAGTAACAACTGCGTCATTTCAGAACCCCATTGCTTAAAAAAAGACAGACTTGCAGAGGATAATACAACAGAAAGGGCCGTCAAAACCACTTGAAGCACAATTAATCAACGAATATGTCAAAAAGAAAATACTTTAAAATGAGTGTTTCTGAATGGTGTTTGAAATTTTAGGAGATGTAGTGGGTCATATTTTACCTCTTGTCTGTACCATTCTTCATAAGCCCTTGTAAATGGGATTGTCCTTGTTTTCCAGTCAAATGGTTCAAAGGAACCTTGTCTTTAGGAAATTAACATTATACTGTTTAAAAATTTTCTATGGGGCAGGGAGCCTTTGCTGTATGCTCTTTGTTTTCACCATCAGTGTATAGAGGCTTTTCACTCTTCTAACTGATGTTTATCCTTTTGTTTTCTGGTGCTGCGGTTCTTTTATCAAGAAAGTGAGTCTGTAGAGAAAGCTGTAAAGATGCAGATTTTCAAAGGCACAAGAGAGTTTCTTACAAGCTGGAGTCTGACAATTCTTAATGAAAATTGGATGGCTCACTTCCTTTGTGGAATTGTAAAATGGTTTGGAAGAAATGTCTAGAGGTATCTAGTACAGCCCCTGACATGGACAGGGACATCTTCCACTAGACCAGGTTTCTCAAAGCCCCATCCAATCTGGCTTCAAACACTTCCTGAGACAGGACATCCACAACTTCTTCGGGCAACCTGTTCCAGTGTCTTACAATCCTTACAGTAAAAAATATATATATTCTTCATGTCTTATCTCAATCTACCCTCTTTCACTTTAAAACCATTCCCCCTTGACATATCACTACATGTCCTTGTAAAAAGCCTTTGCTTTTCTTTTAAGCCTCTTAATATATTGAAAAGCTGTCAATAAGGTCTACCTGCCTGGAACCTCCTCTTCTCCAAGCTGAAAAACAATGTTTTGTTACAGGAGAGGAGCTCCAGCCCTTAATAATTTTCATGGCCCTTCTCTGTGCCTGTTTCAACAGGTTCACATCCTTCTTTGTTGGGGAACCCAGAGCTGGATGCAGTTCTCCAGGTGGGAAGTCATCAGAGCAGAGTACAGGGGGACAACTCCTTCCCTCAGTCCCTGGGCCAGATTTGATTAGACAGAACAAACAAGCTGCTTTCTGAATTCCCAGCCATGTGTTTATGTGCATTTAAAATTCTATCACCTTCCCAAACCAGACATCAACTAGACCTCTAAAGACTTGGAAAACAGGAAATCAAACTTCCTGCTCCAGTTCAATTTTTGTGGGGCAAATTACTGAGTGATAATGTGGCTGGCCCAAGATAAATACTTCTGTCAGACAACAGATTTAAATCATGCAGGCATTATCAGACTGCGCTTTACTAAGAAAACTGCAGTGTATGCTATGGCATTTATTTATGATGACAGTGGGCTGGTATTTCATTTGTTGTTTTCCATATACAGAATGAATTTAAGTCACTATGTGGAACACAGACAAAAGCTGCAATCAGTGAGGGGTGGAGAATTGTGCAGTCCCATCTTTTCAGATGTAGAAATGCATTTTACAATTATGAAATGTTCTTTTCTAAAATGAGATTTATATTAAGCTTCTTTTGAATATTTAAATAACATGTACATTGTATGAGAGCAGAGATGGCATTTTAGTGTCAGGGAGCTTTATGTAAAATGATTTTCTAATGAGTCCTAATCTAGTTCAGAATTTTCTACAAAACCTTATATTTTTCATAGTGATTTCAATCTTAAATGGAATTCTGTTGATGTATCACATCAATCTAAAATGAGAAGAATTTTTTTTTTATTCAGGATGCTTTGACATTTTTCCTGTTGCATTTCTTGGTAATACTGTTGTCATAATCCAAATTCTGGATGGTGGTCTGCTTTTGTGTTGACCCTCAGGGTTATCACTAGGAATCTCACTTTGTGTTCATATTTCTGGCTTTAGTGGCATGTAAACCTCCTCGAGCCTCGATCCATAACTTGCTTACGATGAGTTTGAATGATGTAGTATTTGGCCAATCCCCTGCTGCCTCTCCTGACATCATTACCTTTTAGGTACATTATAGTCACAGTCCCTGGGCCAAACTGTGTTTCATTTATATCTTTCAAGTGAACTTCTTCATGTAAGTAACATTTTGAAAAGCTTTTTAATGTTTTTTTGCTTTACAGAAGGAGACTGGAAGATAACTCTAGTCACTGGGGATTTTGAAACAGCTGGCACAACAGCAACAGTATTCCTTTACGCTTATGGAGAAAACAAAGCTTCTGGTCCTATTATTTTGGGATCTGGGAAACAGCAGCTCTTTAATCCCCGCAGTGAAGATACATTTAAGGTATAGTATGGTTGTTACATAAAACACTGGAGATTTCAAAACATATGCAAAGTAGCTTTTCTCAAAACTAGATAATAGAGGTAAAAAAGAAAAAAAAACCAACATGTGAGGATGCTTAAGTATTTCTGAGGGAGTGGCTGACTTAAAAGACCGTGAGTTTTGAATCAGGAAATGTGTTCACAACTGCATGGGGCAGATGTGTCTCTCAGAATCTGCTTCATACTTTCATCTTCTTGATGTGTTAGTTTACACTAGCTGTTCATTTGAAGAAGCAAAAAGAACTTTCTTTGCATTTATGTATTAAGTATGTCTTGGTTATGGTTTGTGTTGCATATCTGTCTTTGGAAGGGTCCACTGTAAATTCTTCCATGGACTGCCTCAGACTTCCACTGAAGCACACCCTTGTGTGAAATTTTTCTTGGAGAAAGTAAGAAGGAAATTAAGAAGGTGGCTAGAAAATAGAGGTAAATCACAGAGATTAAAGTAACTCATGTGATTTAAACCAGTGTTGTCCTGCTTCTCCAAGCAAATGGAGACATTTCTCTCTGCTGACAAAAAACTCTCTGAGGTGCGCTTCAGAAACAAGATATTTCTAAGGACTTGTATAAGATCTTGTAATTCCTGTAATTTTCTCTAGTCCATGCAATTCCTTGGTCAGGACTGTACCTGTTGCAGTAGTTAAACCTGTGATATGTCACTTAGGTTTAAATAATTTATGGATAATAAACAGATGATGAGGAATCAGTGACAGATGGGACAGAAAGTATCTTTTGATAACAAAATCAGCCAGACAGAAACTTTCTAGCACAGTTTTTTCAAAAGGAAGTGTTGACTGATGCAGGTGCTGGAAGAGATCAGCCTAATATAATGGAAACAAATAAAACACAGTCATGCCTCACAAAAACAATCAAAACACCATATGGTTTCAAAATTCCTGTAGTCACACATACAACCATAGGAAATCACAGAGAAATGGCCCACAAAACGAGAATGAGACCAAACTGTACTGGATTGTCTTAATAAAAGTCAAGAATAGTAGTTAACTGTGTAGTAACTGTGGTAACTGTGTAGTAACTTGGTTACCTAAAACTATGCAATGAATATTCAGTAAAGTTAAAAATAATGAAAAAAGAAAATTAATAAAACTGGAGTAAATCAGCTGGTGTTCCTTTAGAGCCACCTGAGATTTCATTCTAGAGCTTAATTTTAGTGTTGCTTCTGTTGCTTTATAAAGCAAGCGTAACATCATTAACCTTGGCTATCTCTGACTGAAGTTTGCGTAAATGAAATTAAAAACTGGCCAAAGTCCATTGTAAGGCAGGTATAATGTAACAAGGCTATTGCCCTTGGAGATTTCCATATGTTGGCAGTAAAGGTAATTTATTCATTGAAGGTAATTTACGATTTTGTGATCGGAGGAGTTCTTGTTTCTGACTGGGGTCCTAGATTCTAGGTTTCCACAAGACAGTCACATGTACTCTGCACATCACTTACTCTTATGGCTTAGCAGTTTTTTCTACCAGATGGGTATGTCAAGGACAAACAATAAGGGAACAGGAAAAAAAACAGAATTTAAATCTGATGGATTTCCTATTTTGCTCTGAATTTTCCCTGTGTGTTCAGAGAAACTCTTTCTGGGCTGTAGTTTTCTGCTTTGGTTACTATTGAGGCATAGTTTTTAGGGCATAATTTTTCTGTAGAGAGTCATTCTTTCTCCAGTAGAGGAATATCAATCTATGATAAGTTACAGTTTTCATCACAACTCTGGTCTGTTTCCTGCATCTTCCTCTGGTGTCATCACAGTCCCTGAGTATTTCTCAGTATTTCAAAAATACTGATTTTGGCAGAATGCTGGGTTGCTTAAGACACTGGAGCTTTAATTATATTGTAAACTATATTCTCTGGAGCCTTGTATTCTGTATCATCATTCTTTGAAACATGCCAAATTATCTCTTATGACTGTACACACTGTTTGATAAAGAAATTATTTTTAAAAGTATTCTTTTAAAGTTTGGTCATTCCAAACATTCCCTTATGTGTCAAAGAGAACTAAGCATGAGACTGTAAGCCTGTTATCTTCTGTAAAAGCCAGCTGCAATCTCTCAATTTTTATTACTTGCATACATAATAATTCCATACCTTCGGGTACAAGTTCTGCTGTTCTAATAATAATGAAGTCAGTGAAAACACTGACTGATTTAGTAGATCTGCTTTCAAAATACTGCTTGCCTTAGTGATAGTGGCAGGACCTAGCACTTCCCTAACAAGACTTTTTCCATTATTTGCTTTGTGAATTTGCTTCATTATCAGCTCTTCAATCTCTTTAGGGTGTTGTTGGTCTTAAGAATCTTAACACAAAGTCATTTTTTTAAAAAAAACAGTACTTTATTAAACTAATGGAGATGCTGGAATTTTTCCTAAGAAATCTTCAAAATCTTCAATTTAACCTTAGTTTATATTTTGTGGCTGGTGGCTGTCTTTGTAAGGAAGGCAGCTATTCCATGTTTAGAAGCACAGAATATGAAGTGTGCATTATATTTTAGGAGCATTGGAAACTGAAATCCATCCCTGGTGTGAATTTTGCTGCATGAGCTCATTTTTCTAACTTTTAAAGCTGGTGCCACATCCATTTACATGATTTAGAGTTTCTTCATCCGCATAAACAATCCTTTAAACACTCTATAATCTAGGGCATATACCAGAAAGTAACACAGGGAGAAGAAAAGCAGGGCTTTTATAATACTTAAAAAGATACTTATTACCATTAAACTTGATAAAGAGTGCTCCTATGATGAGGCTGTTAAAGTGTTAAATACAGCTATCTTCCTTCCATTTCCGCTTTACTTTGCTAAGAGTTGTGTTCATCAGGTGCACCATGCTGTACTGCATCTCAGGAATATGTTTCACTTTGAAGTTGATATGTTGTTTTTCATTTTGTTTTACTACTGTTTAAATAAAATTATCAATTATTTAAAATAACCTACACATGAATAATTAAAACTCATTTTTTTAGAATCAGACCCACGGATTATAAGAATCTGTTGTGTTTCACTGTGAGCCTTTCATTCCTGTACTCTGGATCCATAGTCTTTCTTTCATCAGCCAAAACTGAGATCTCCAAAGTAAAATAAGAAGCAGTGAGAAGAAAACGAAATGTTGTAAAAATAGCCTGAAACAAATCAATTTTCATGTTTTTGCTCATCATGTTCAAATAAAAGAGGCTGAAATGAGCTCAGAATCCTTCCAGAGTGGGAAGATTGCAAAAGTGAACATAGGCATTAATGTAGCTATCCACACTCAACTACGGGACTGACAATGCCCAAAAGCCGGATATTGCTTGTGTCCTGCTATTTTTCCAGCTGTCCCCGTTTTCCATAATGACCATTAGGTCCAGAAACAGTTAAATAAAACTTAGAGAATCCCAGATTTCAGTCAGATCTGCTTAAGGCAGCACAAAAGAGTCATACTCATAACTGTTACTCCACTTGAAATTATCACTGTCTGTGAAATGCATATGATAACAAGATGAACTTCATCCCTTGCTGAGATAAAAGGGAGAAGTATGTAAAATTATCTTCATCAACTGTGGGCTATGCATCAAACAAAATTTAGCTTGTTCCAAGAAACAACACAGGATTGCAAAGAGCTCACAAAAAAATCTTGGAGAAAAACATGGCTCATCTCATCATCAGGAAATGGGAGTNTGCAGTTGACAAAATTTTATTCACCCCACAGTAAAAGAGAAGTTATTCCAGAGCTTGAGTGCACTCGAAAAGAAAATGTTTTTACAGTCCCTGTGCAATGAGCAGTATTTGTTTACCCAATCTATTTTTGTGACCAAAGCAAGTATAAAGTAGGAAAAAATAATGCTCATCTTTGTGTGGCCTTTAATCCTATTCCTTACATTTCTATGTCCACCCTTTTTCATGACACTGTTACATTTCTGTATGAGCACTTGTGACATACTTTAATTCTTGAGTTAGTGTATATCTGTGCCAAGTTTTTTGGGCACAATTAACAAATTGGCTGAATTCAGACACCTGGAAAAAGCAAGCAGCATGGGTGGACTCTGGGCACTCTACTGGTATAATAGTTATTGTATTTTTGGCAGCAGTTATTAGCTGCATGTTCAAAATTAAAACGTATAATCTACTTCCAAAGACTTCTCTATTATATGCCGATACTGTAGAAGTTAAACTGATGAAGCCGATGATTTTTCTTCCTTTTGGGTATCCAACTGCTGTACATGATTCTCTGAAATTCTGTTAATGAAGTGGCCTTACATGAAATTAATTACTGTCTGTCAAGCATATTCTCTGGTAAGTGTGTTAGACTTTAGGATTTTGATGCAGCTGCCTCTGAAGTGTTGATTTTTCCAAATGATTTTCATGCCAGCCTGAGTTTATCTCAAAGAGATTGCAGGATACTTTCTGCACAACAGGAAAGCAGTAATATTATTTCACTTATTCTAGTATATCACAGAGTAATGGAGTCATTACATATATTCTTTCCATCCATTTATTGAAGTATCTTTCCACAGAACCTTTTCTCTTTCAGACAAGGAACTTCACTTTTTACTCAGTTAAACATCTTGAGTACATGAAGATAGTTCATAGCGACTCCACTCAAAATATCACAGGTATGCTAGGGACCAAAAAATGTATTTGCATTGCTCACTTAGAAATTGAATTAAAATCTGGTCCTTGCATCCCCTTTGGGAAGAACTTCTAGCTGAGAAACCTGGATTTCAATTTATGCTTAGAGATAAATTATGTAAAATATGAGCTTTGTTAAGCTTCAATTTCAAAAAGTAAGGCCAAGTTGTCTAACACATGATGTAATGAAAATATTCCCATTGCCTATGGTAAGAGAGATTATGTAGTCCTATAAATAGTAGCAATGAGCAAAGCATATAGATGTATTGTTTAGCAGGTCAGTGTAGTTTAACTGCTTGCCAACATTTAGAATATAACTAAAGCAAAGGTGCTGTGTGTGAAAACATGGCCCTTTTGAAAGTGATGGACAGTTTTTTCAATCATTTATACTGGTACTTGTACCATGAAACATGATGTGTTGATATTACTGCCTGTAACAGTGAAGAAAAATGCTACAAAGGCAATAGAATTACCACTGTCATTGTAATCACAACGGTATTTTTAAGTTTATTAAGTACTGGCAGTTTGTCACATAAGTAAGGTCTACATGAGGCTCATCCCCTTTAGAACTTATTACAGGACTTAACACAAATTGGTTAATGCATCAGAAGGAGTTTCACAATCAACCAAGTTAACTGTAGATGATGATTCAGGTGTTTTGCAAAATCTTTTTCTGGGAAGAGGTTGGGATTTGTAGAAGAATTCTCTAACAGGGCATCTCTAAGAAGATCACCATACCTGATGTTTGTGGTGTCTAGATCCCTTTACCTCAATCTTCATTTCCATTCCCTTGTTTTTTACCTCTTCAGTTTAGGTTTTATTTATGTTCTATATGTGGCTGATGTAAGCCACATCATAATGGAATTTGAATTTCCATGCTCCAAGCTCTATTACATCATTAAAATTCACAACTCCTATTGAATTTTGGAAATGTAGCAACTAACCCAAAATGAACAGAAAATTTTAGAAAAAAATACAGAATTTCAGAGTGATGCCTTTTTCTGAGGATCTCAAAATTTATAAATAAAGTTTTGCAATGTCCCTGTAAGGGACATGTAAATGTTATCCTTGTTGTGTAGTTGAGAAAGTGAAGCAAAAAGGGCTTGTGAATTTTGTAATGTTTCTTAGGAAGCCTAAAGCAGATCCAGAAACAGAATCTAGCTGCCTGATTTTCAGAGCAATGCTTTAGTCCAGCAACTCATCCTTTCCTCTTTGGACATTTATTACAGGCCTATCAGAGTGCCTGTTTCCATATAAAAAGGAATTTTATTTTTGCAGCTTTAGTACTGAAACATTGTAGAACAGCAAGATTACAGTTTTTGTAAGCACTTTGTTTACAAGGCTGACAAAGTCAACTTTGTTCTACAACTTTTCACAGAATTTTTTGGCTGTGAAAGTAGATTTCTAAATGCCAGGTTGTGTTCAAGTCATGCAGAAGTTCAAGGCAATTTATTCAACACAGGAAAGGAAGAAGCAACCTCAAGATACTGTTTATGTTGTCAAAAGAATATTGTTAGCTCTACTGTTATGAGAATATTTTCTTTTGCATTTCACTGCAAGAGCAAAATTTGACATACATTTGGTGGGATTCCAATTGATAAAAAGTCACGTTAGCAAGTCGATACCACTGAGAGACCAATGTGATATCTAATCTGACATCAAGATGAATTGTTCCAAGCCCTAAATATGCAACTGGTACTGAAAACAAATTTCTATTTTTATTATACATCTTTCAGAACATCACATACAATTGATTTTCCCTCTGTCACTGGCCCAATTTCCACCTAATAATAAGCATGACTTTTTCCCTCCCAAGGTCACTAACAAAAAATTATTCAGAAAAAGAATATTATGTAAAAATATTAAGCATATTGCTTATTAAATATTAAAAATTAAATATTAAAAATATTAAGCATATGTTATCTAATGGGCAGTGTCCTGTGTTTTGAATAATTTTTGAGACTTTCAGACTCAGAAATACGCCATTACCTGTAAGTCCAGCATAGTTTACCATACTAGTCAAGGATGCTTTATACTGTTTCTCCCTTTAGCTGACAGCAAGCAAAATATATTTGACTTGAAACTTTGGGCAAATTCCCCTTTAGCACGTGGTCATAATTTTCTTAATTTGCCTACATCATAACTTATTTTAGAGTGCAAATGGACATACATGTTTAGAGATGCTAAACAGGACTTCAGTGAACCTAATTGAACTAGTTACAACTAGATATATCTCCTGGAGAAACCTAATGGTCTAGACAGAGCTTTCTGTTCTCTACTGATTCTTCTTGAAACTTCATTTGATTAGGTTTGATGGATTGCTCTGCTGCTTATCCAGTAACAGGAAGTCCCTGCATGCTGGTATGGTGATGAATGATCTTCATCACTTTCCTCTCCTTTTTCAAATAGCCTTTTTTTTTTTCTCCCCTCCCCCCTTCCTTTTTTTGGGTCAGCTCTTCTTCATGTGCTATTTTGTGATATTTTCTCTAGTTGTACGAGTGGTCTGTCAAAGATCATTAACTGTGCAGCTGGCAGGTCAAGGGAGGCAATTCTGCCCCTCTATTCTGCTCTTGTGGGATCCCACCTGGAGTGCTGCATCCAGCACAAGAAGGAAAAGGATCTGCTGGAGCACAGCAGGAGGAGAAGGACCACAAGGGCATGCGCATAGTCTTTGCAGGGGAATTCACCTGGGAGCATATCTTAGACCTCCTTCTGAAACAAACGAACAAAAAACCCAAACAAAAACCACAAACAAATAAACAAAACCAAAAACAACAACAAAAAAAAATCCACTTTAGCGTAATGTGATAAATCAATGTAATTGAAAAAGTTTTAGCTTCACTTTTTTGAGCCAACTCATATGACACATACTATAACTCACATATATACATATATATATACTATAGGTATGCAGGATTTGCTTTATTAATGTTTCAGTTTGCTTCATAGCCAAATGGCTGATGAGATGCTTCAGAAATTGAAAGGGGCTCTTATAGAGTTGTTTGGTCCTGACCAAGAATCACGGTAATGATTATTGTATACAATAATCTGTGATGGCTATGATGCTTCTCTTCCAACAGGATTAAGCTAGAATTTATTCATGGCTATGAGGGCACAAGGTATCAGTGTTTTATTTACTAAATTGCCCTTTAATACTTCTGCACCACAAATAGCAGCCAGTGCCTACATCTCAGGAGAGCACCACCTTTGCTGTTCACCAATACCTTACTCTACTCAGTTTGCAATAAAGGTTGAGAGTTCTAGTTAATTTTTATATTTACTTTCAAGGAAACCTTAGCAGTACCTTGCCCACAGCAGAGGTCTCTGTTTTGCAACTGGGTGACATTTATTCGGGCAATTTAGCCTATGTTCTGGCTGCATTTGTGGCTAATTTCAGAGTGCTTTTTAGCTGCTGCTATACTTCTGCTCTGAGTATTAGCAGCATATCTTTGGTGCACATGGTTTTATTGCATTAATACTGAAATTGTATCTTCAGTTGGCAGATCTTACTTTAACATACTGTTTTAATATAGCAAAACCTACTACAATGGTCATAAGTGTGACGCTATTCAGACTTTTTACTACTAACATACGTGTCAAGCTTTCACCATATGAGACTGAGCTGTGCCAGGCTTTCCTCAGGGATGTTTGTTTCCTTTTTGTTTTGATGTGAAATAGTACAAAATTGCTATAATAGTAAAGAAAATTACTATGTTTTGTTCTTTTTTACTTGGTGATTTTTTCCCCAATTACCATGACCTTTCAAACAACAGCAATAAAAAAAGGTTTTTTTTAAAAAAAGGTTGAAAGTGGTTAACCCTGCTTTTATGCCTAGATTCCTGCCATCAGAATTGCCCAAAATGCTTCTGCAACCCAAAACATAGTGACTCCTATTTCAAGGCTGTGGTATCCAATGTGACATAGCCATGTTTTATTGTTTAAATTTGCTACAGTGTGGCATCAGCACTTACAGAAACAGTTAACCCTGACACCAGTGCACACAAAACAGGAGACAATGAGAAAAGTAGCAAACTGATAAGTGGTAGGAATAGTTATTAGGGCTCTGCTGATGGCAGATGTATGGACTCGTATGATTTCATGTAGCAATGACTGAACTTACTTCTGTTTGTTATGGTATTTGTCTAGAAATGGAGATTTACACTATAAAAACAGAAAATTGATTCCTTGAAGAGATCTAGAAACAGGCTGGATTGTCTGAGCCCTTTACTCACTTTAAATAATGCAGTAGTGAAGTCAATAAAATTACACTTGCAGGCTACTCCATATGTTTTTACCATTTGTCTCTGGGATTCATTGTATATTAAGGCTTAGTTTTCTAAAAAAACTCATTACTCTTGGCTATGTTAGCTGCACATTTGGTTTGCATGCCCAATATAAGAAGTATGGCTAAAGACAACAGTATAAATTGTTATTAAAATCCTTTTCTATTTTTTTTTTTTTACAGATTACTCTCAGAGATCTTGGGCAGCTATATAAAATACGCATTGGCCACGACAACACTGGAAATGATCCCAGCTGGTACCTGGAGGAAGTCAGACTTGAAAGAGTGGTCCCTCCTTCTGATGAAGAGATTTGTCTCCCCATAGAGAGCTGGCTTTCCGAAGACAAGGATGACGGTGATACATGGAGAGAAGTGGCAATAAGAAACCCTGCAGAGGAGCTTTTGCCAGGTACGTGCTCAGTGGTTTAGATCATGTGTTCACTAACCATATCCTGTGAGTATATGACAGTTTTTCATGTTTCCTTCAGGGCAGCCTGCCCAAAAGCCAGTGTAACTACGAAGCAATTCCTTCCAGATACTTTCCAGCTCCAGGAGATGGAAGTGATCCTTTAACCCTACTCCTTTCCTTCCCAAAATCAGAATAATAGCTGTTGGCCATGGTAAATAAATTACACATTTATTTACCCTATAAAATGTTTGATTTCTCAGAGTCCGTATTTTCCTAGTAATTGCTACTCTTTAGAGAAAGACATCAGGCAGGAAATCAAGGCATGTAATGTCATGTGATACCCAGTTCCTTTTAGCAAGTTTGAGATCATCCTTCCTTGCCCTTCATAAAACATACTTTATAAGAAATCCATGATCTGAATAATCATATGCGTGTTTTTCAAATCAAGCTTGAGTCACAGCCATTCACATAGAAATTGTTAGCTGCAGGGTGACACTTTGGAACTTCAAAGTTTATGACAGTTTTTATGCACTTGGTTCTCTTCAAGTGAAGTGGGAAATAGCCCATCATATAATGTTATTATTTTAAAAGTTCTGGGTCTTTATAGAGGAATAGGGATTCAGTATAATCACTATGTGTGATTTTTTTTAATAGATTCTCTTTACATTAATAGAATGACAGTGATGCAGCTGATGGCCAATAATGTCTGGCAGTGATACGTCTAACATAGATAGGTGCTACCATTTAGTAGATTGGATTCAAACTGATGCAGTGAATTTTGCAAGGTGTCTGGGACTCAACATAAAAAAGATGATCATGCATTTAGTGGCAATTAAATAATTTTAGAAGAAAATATCACAGAAGTGAAAACCCTTAAGTCAAAAGAATGTAATTCTCTGAAAAAAAAATAAAGGCTGTGATATGTGAATGTTTTATTGCAGAGACCAGAAGATGCTGAAAAACATGTATGAACCAGCTCACATTTCTGCTTTTTCTGCTTTGCCCTTTTTTTAATTTTTTTTGTCAGAATGCTTATTAACTTCAATAAGAGATTTCAAAAAATGGGACTGATCAGGATGAACCAAGTTTTATGACCATTGACATGTACCACAGTACCATATGCCACTCACAGTGACATATATGTCATTTACTGGTGCAATAGAAAAACAGTGCAGAAGCCAATTAAGTTGTACAAATAATCAATTCAACATCAATAATTCAAATCTGCATTATGCAGTCTGAAAAAAGAATTCATAGAAAAGTACTAATATTCTGGTCAGTGCACTCTATTAATGTATTTGTATATGAAAAATCAAGTCAGTTCTATCAAATGCTAGAAATATCTTTAAATTACACATTTATTTAGTCTTTAATAATTATATTACTGCATATTTGCTTGTATTTACAGGAACATTATTAAAATATATGTTTCAAGTATGTAAGAAAAAATACATTTCCAAAAGAACTTAGAAATTTCTCAAAAATTTAAGTTTTACTAATTAGTTATTGATTTTAGGAACATTTAAATTGAACATCAATACAAACTCAGCAAGAAGTCCAAAGGATTTCCTATTTATTTTCTCAAGAACAAGCAAATGAAACACTATCTATTTTCATTTCCCATCTGAAAGCTAATTGCTTGCAAGTACTGAGCAAACCACATCAAGTCACTTTCTCCAGCAGAAGAAACTACATGCTGGTAATTACTTAATGAGAATTTTATATGATTTAGGAGTTTGTATTCTGTACTTTCAATTTAATCTGTTATCTTCTGGTGATAGTAGATTTGCTTAAGTATAAAAGTCATATGCTGGAAACTTTAATCAAACTGAACAAATGTAAACTAAGCACAGAAGGCATTGGTCTTGTAATTGCGGTTCTTAAACACTTACCTCATTGCTCAGCTTCCCTCTTGGGAGAAACAGTAGTTTTTCTCCTTATTCTTTTTCTCCCTTTCCCCAGCTGAAGTTTTATATGCAACCAATATGGACCCATAGCCTTGGAACTGTTTTTTGACTCAACTTCTTGGATTTCTTTTTTTTTTTTTTTTTCCTAGCATGTCTTAAAATCTGAATTTATTCCCTGAATCTGATAGCTTTTCTTTACCTTCCTCTCTGAACGTGCTTCTTTTCCATTCAAATTTCTCACCTTAGTAGCCCCTCTTAGTTTTTCTTACTGTCCCTCAGCCAATTCAAAAAGTTGACACTAATCTGGTCTCCTCTTCCAAGTACTGATTTCAGTTCTTTCTCAGTCTCTCCATCGCACCAGTCTCAACCTCCTTTCCTAACTCAGGTTTCTTGTCCCTCCAATACGTTTGCCATTGTCTTCCTTTTTTTTTATTTTTTTCCACATTGCCAAGGCTTCTGGGTCCATGGTTCGTTTTTCTCTTCCTATTGCATCTTCTCTTTTGCTTTTTCCAGCCCTGGAGATCTAAAAAAGTTCACCTGCTCTGTCTTTGAAGTTGTCCCTGAACTCAGCATGTTGAACTGCGTGATCCCTGGAGTTTTCCTCCAACCTATTTTGTTTGGTTTTTTTTCCTGTGATTCTTCTATGCAGTCTTTGCTTTTTTTAAATTTTTTTTTATTTTTTCATTCTTGCAGTTCCAGATTCGTTTAGTTTACCAAACTTTACAAGTATTGGATTTTTTACTTGCTGCTCTTTTGATATTATTTCTTCCTCTAATTAAACTGTGATGCATGAAATAAAAGTTATTCAACTATTTTCTAAATGATAGATATTAGAAATTAGTAATCATGCTCTGAGCTGGGTAAATCTTAAAATAAATCACTAAATGAAAATGAGAGAAGACTTTGAATGCTTTTGGTTTAGCTTTGTAACACAGGAATATTTGGAGAATCAGACCAGATGTGGCAGCTCTGTGTGGCTCAGCGAGGCTGCCACAGCTGCATGGCCGCAGGTCCAACCGACTCTTTTGTCCACTGACAGTTTTATTCCCTTCAGTCTCTCCAGTTGCTGACGTGCAGGACTCAAAGTCCAGATCTGGTACTTAGACTCCCTACCCACACATGCACACACACAGAGAACAATTTGATTTATTTTCTAACACCATTTCCTCCTCGGGTCACCTAGTCCTATCTGTTTCTCTGCTTTTAGTTCCTCTCCTAAATGTCTCACAAGTCCTCTGCAATCACAAAATGTTCTTCCCCTCTGCCCTATATTGCATCTGACACCCTTGGGCACCAAACCTCCTAAGTATGATAGATAATCCAAATTGTCTCATCATGGTGGGTTTTATACCCAGACTGAGACTCTTGGGACAGCCCTGCAGGGGCTGGGAGGGGGTTCCCTTTCTCTAAGTCTCCATGGGTTCCCACCTGCTCTTGTACACCTATGATTGTGGAGATGGGCTGATGGCTCCTGTGATTAACCTGGTAGATGTGTTACCTGGAGTGCCCCTTGCCTGTATCTCTTTTTACATTTGCAGACCTTTATCACAGATCCTAATATGGCTTCTCTTCAGATATGGCTGAACTTTAGCTCTAAAGGGGTAGCTGATGCAAGAGATACTGAATTTTCTTACTGCTATGTTTATGTGAACATAAATATCAAATGAGGATATAAATGGGTAAATGTGTCCTGTTCTTGTTCACGTATTAAAGGAATAGCTGTACTGAAATGAGATAAAAGACAAATACTGAGACTGAGGCAGTAAAAAGTCCAGCTCTGAAGATTTAATATTCTTTCCCCTTTGGAGAAGTGTGCAGGCAAATACAGAAAGGTTAGTATGTGGCCACTGACTGAAACAGTGCAAAAGATGGCCAAAGCAAATAGTACTAACACAAGTATTATCTCTACAAAAATTTTATGCCTGTTTTATCACTCAGGAGGCACCAACTACATAAGTAAATAGTCAAGATTTTCTATTGTAAAATTCATTAGCAAGTGTGTTTTTCCAAAGGTGATAATTTTCTTGCATGTCATGAAGAATATCTATTTTTTAGACTATTGTTCCATATAGTACTAGTGGAGATTAGAGTGAGAACTATAATTCTAACTGAAATGTCCTAACCTGATATTGTTTTGTACTGTGTCTTGTAAATTAATATATGCACCACTTTTGAGGAAGATAGTCCCTCTGAACTAATATCAGCCATTAAGAATTTGTTCTCTTTCAGCCTTAACATTGCACTAACCTGTATCTTTTCCCTTCTGTCATGGCAAAATGCCAAACACCCTTTGTGAAAGCCAGGTAGTAAACACCAAGTGACAAAGTGATTCAACCTTGCTGTTTGACAGATTGAACCAAAATGACCGTTTCATTCAAGCAGGCAAGTCATATGGAAAAAGCCAGAACCTGGAGCAGTGCTGCGCAATCTCATCCTGGGCTCTTAGTACACCAGAATGAAGGGAGAACTGAATAGAAACAGTTGGACAGTTTTAATGTTGTGTGTCACTTAACATCTCTCCAGGTTTTGTGCTCTTTGGCCAGTTTGTCTGTTTACACTGGCAGCCTGGTGGGAGTGGATTTGCTCATTGAAGCACTCAGTGCTAAAATCCAACTTAGTTAAGTGTCCGATGTGCTCTTTATGGGAGTCTAGAGGGAAGTTACTTCAGGCTTGTTCTAGTCTGTTCCCGCAGACTGAATGCCAGTTTGTGTCAAGATTGTTGTCATTGTGTTCCTGAAATGTATTATCTGGCGTAGTTTCATCCCAAAAGAACCTACTTCTTTGCTCTAAAATCACTCCATGCTGCACACCAGAAGGAAGGCAGTAGAGGCAACCAGGGAATTCAGTGGTGTTGTAAGCAAACCAGTGTCATTAGGCACAGACAGCTGTGGATCTCCAATTAATTTGCTCTTAGCTAGAATTCTCAAATAATTGCTGTACTTTTAGTAGAATTACTTTGAAAAGAGCTGAGAATGGGACAGCAGTTTGTACCAAGTCAGTAGAATGAGACCAATGTTTCTGTCAGGAAAACTTTCATTTTCATATTCTCAACAATAAATTCTTCTTTAATTCTATTACGTTTGTTTTCTTCTCCCAAAACATATAAAAATATTAACTTAGTCTTCAGTGCAAGGTAACAGGAGGTGTTTGCTCACTGTTTATATTTTCCAAAGTGTCTTAAGTCATTGAGTTCTGTATATTACTTCTTCAAAAGGAATTGATAATTATATATTGTGCACCAGACTATCTCTTGTCACTGGTGAAGGCTCAGAATTTATCAATTTTCTGTATTGGAAACCCTGATTGAGGTGTCCAGAATGGGAAATCTGGGAAAAAGGTTTCTCTAACTTGCATTCTATTGCCTTTAGTACCCCTTTAGGTTACCTCTTCCTCATAACCAGGAACACTTCCTTTCTCTCTCTCTCTTGTCCAAGGTAGCTCATTTCTTATGTCATCAATAGATGTCAGAAGCTGGAGTTGGGATTTAAAAATCTCCTGAAGCCTCATGATAGTATCTCAGGAGATAAAATTTTTACAGACTGAGCAACTAAAATTTTGGTATTAGAACACTTGACTGCTCATATGACTGTTCAGTATTTTTTATATATTTGGTTCTGTCAATTTTTAGCACAGTTATTATACTGCTTTAAAGTCTGCCTTTTAGCAGCTCATCACCTCTGTCTGAAAACACTTTTGCTCCCTTTCTCATCTGTTTCATCCATGTTGCAGATTTTTCTGTTTGCTTTCTAGAGATTATCTAAGGTTACCCTGTGAGCAATTTGAAGATTCCAATCACTTATTTTCTGAAAGGTCATTTTCTTTTTTACTGAGTTCTAGCTGAGATTTTTCCCCCTGCTATTCTGTATTAATTAATCCTCTTATATCCTTTATCAAAATTACTGTGGTTTCCAAGACATTTCTTCTGTTACTTTGATGTGCTCCACATTGGACAGATGCCTAGATGTGAGTCTCACAGGTCCCTCTCAATGATGAAACACTGTTTCCTGACTTCTGTTGACTGGCTGGCTTCAGGAAATAATTTTCAATTTTTTTTTTTAATTTTTTGTTGTTGTTGTTGTTGTTCCCTATGGGTTTACCTCTCTGAGTGTTTTGTCACCCGATTTTACAGCTGGTGTAGTTTCACTGAATCAGGATATAGTAAAATGAAATTACTACTACAGAATAGGGAATCAGGCTGTACGGTTCTAATTTTCAGAGTTTTGGGATGGCTTTTTCTTCCTGCAGTGAAGGAGGTCTCTATTGCAGATGGGCCCGCAGCACGGGGCCTTAGAATATGTTGGTTACTCAAAAGAAATGAAACCACAGTCTCAGAGTCTGAACACATTACCCAGGATCACTTTACTCTCTATACAACAAACTGTGTTTTGTGAACAATATAGAGAAAACTACAAATGGAAAAAAATTCACATAGGGTGAGCCTTTTTGTCTCAGCAGTACATCCAACGGGTAGGTTTGTTCTCCAGTTTTGGTTGTATTGTTCCATCGAACAATCGGTGTACCTTGTTTTATCTGATACAGAGTGGCACCCTCACTGTTGGTTTTAAGTAATCTTTAGCTCAGGAGCCATTAGCACTAGCACCTTTTGTAGGTGCTCTGCAATCTAAAGGAACTGCTTGAAAAAATCTGAAAAATTCAAATCCTTTCAGGCTGGTCTGTGCCTAGGTTTCCATTGGCACAGGAAAGGCTTACCGTCCACAATCTATTTAGTGAATGTTTATTTGAATGTGCAGGCATTTCACCATAGGGTCTATGTTCACCATGTTCTAATTAGGCTTGTGTGTTTTGGAAAAAATATTTTCCTCGCTTCAATTTTTGTGTGATTCCTATGAAATGCATTGTAACACATACTCAAGTTAAGGGGTATAAACATTCCTTTTATTATCTTAATATAATACCCTTGTAGTATTGTAGTAGCCTATATTTGTCGAAAAATTTAGAGCACAAACTGATCTTTTTTGTTAAGAAGTATAAATAATGCAGATTGTGCAGCTTAAATAAATGTCAGACCTAGCATTTTACAGATGGTGAGGGATGTATAGATACATGAAACTATGGAAAATATTTTACAGTTTTTCAAATTTCAAGATGTGCATGCTGTCTACTTCAGACTGATTTATTTAGGCTGGTAGCAAAAGAAAGCTCTATTTAATGATTAGATCATTATCATCTCTCTGGTTACCACAGAAATGCACAGTGCTACAAAACGTACCGCAATTTATTTATCTGTTAATATCTTTGTGTTGTGTTATAATTACCTCATGTTCTCTTCTTCTATGAAAGGACTTGCTGGTATCTTGTTTTTGTAAATATTTATTGTTAAATGGTTTCTTTAAAAAAACCCTTGAATATGCTTTAAAATTGTGCTTATAGTTATTGAAATTTTTTTATTTTAGATCACGGAAATTACTTGTAGCTGTAAGTAATACAGATACCAGTCTTTCTATGTAAACAGTCATAATATAAACAGTCTATACCCTTTCTTTTCCTCCCACAGATATTTTGCATTTTCAAAGCTAAGAATGCAAGTAAGAGTGTGAAAGTGTGTAGGAGACTTCAAGTCAATATGTCCCTTTTTTCTACTACCTGCATCATCTTACTTTGTGGGTAGTGCAAATTAAAATTATTAAATTATTAAAATTTTTGGCCACAGATTATTATAATTTTTAGCTTTAAATGTAACCTCTCTCCTTCCACACTCCTAAAGATTTTGCCCCTTCATGATCAGTGTGGATCTTTGCTTTGCTGCATGTTTTCTGTCACAGTTTGCTGCCACCCCTTATCCTCTGCCCTCTTGTCAGCTGTGATCATATTAGCAGTTATGAGATAAAATGTAATTTGGATATATAGCTCAATTATGCTAATTATCAGGTCAATTTATCTTTGCTACTTGCTATTCATATCTATAATTTGTTTAACATGAATTTAGTGCTAAAAACTTGAAACTGATTTTTATAAGGCTCTGCCAAAATTTTGAAGATGTGTATGTGTTATTGAGATAAATGATATGCCATAGGCAGTGTTGGTATACATTAATACATGGATATGAGAGCTGCACATTGGAATTATGGGAAATTATAAAATTGGTCAAGGAATGCCATTTCTGTTAAGGGTCCCAGTTGTGATAGTGATATAAAGTTGGAGAAACAATGTTTTAGGATAATTTTTCACAGATTAAAAGAAACACCCTAATTTGATTAAGCATAGAGTCTATCCATCAATGTTTCTCCTATCCTTTAATACATGTGGGGGTATTTTTCTCCCTTAAGTATTTGCAGTATTATTTTACGACTTGTTTAGCTTTTCCTCTGGGAATCAGGAGTAGCTTTTCTTCAGTGGTAGTGGACAACATGACGTTTGAGTTTTATAAGCAGACTTGGGAACCAGTGAATAAAAATTTTATGGAAATGTCAGACTCTAATACGTATTTGATGGTTTAAAGGTAACAGTATTTTAACTAGTTTTTGTGGAGTATTGTCCAGTTTAAAGTATTTTGTTATATTCTGTTTTCATCTTTATTCCTTCTTAAAAGGAACTAATTGTGCTTGTTAGGACTTCTATAACCTTTCTTCACTCCCAAGAACTGTTAAAATTACACATAAATGAAACAGGAATCTTCTCTGTAATCTACTACATAGCAGCAGAAATGACCAGCTGTGATTAGAATAGAAACACTGCACGGAAAAATGACCATTAAAATGTAAATAGGAATTTTTTTTTTTAAAGTCACAGAGAGAAAAACTGAAATGAAACATAATAGTATATGATCACTGCAAAAATTTTTCTAAAAATAAATTTGTACATCTGGATAGTTATAAAAATACTATTAGTGTGGCATAGAACATCTTAATACCGTAATTCTAAATTATATTGCAGAATTCTTTGAAGATGTATATATATTTTGTGTGTAAGACTTTGATCTAAACTATAAGGAGAGGCATTAAAAAGTTGTAAATATATTTGAACTGAGAGCTGGTTTTGGAAGTTCTATCATTCACTACTGACAGATGTAGAAACCTTCAAAAGATGACTGTTCATTTTTTATAGGTGTGGGAGATGTTCATCTGCTTTCCCACCTTTATATGTGAGATGAAAATCTAAAACCCCTTGGATTTGTGGTTGTTATTCCTCTTTTAAGATGAAATGAAGGTTAACAACCCAGATAATTATTTTGCATAAATCTGGAGGTTGAAAATGCTTTGGTAGTGAAAAGTAGCTCTTATTTCAGATGATCTCTCAATATAGTTAGGTTGTCTCCAGATAAATTGCAAAGAAAGACAATGAATTAGCAATGCATAACAATGCTCAGCATAATGTGGTTTTCTTTAAGCTTGGTGTTTTCATATTTTTGTGAAGAGAATTAAAAATTTGAACCTAGATGTGACAACCTAGATAGCTGTTGCTACTTGCAAACCTGAAAATCAGTAGAGCTTTCTGGCAAAATTTTGATTAGAAAACTTTAGAATCTTGCAGGCTGCAAGGATAATCTCAAGTTTTTTCTTCTTGTAGTGTTGATGTATGAGGTCCATGTATACACAGGTGCTAAACTTGGTGCTGAAACAGATTCCAATGTTTATATCAACCTCATTGGGACAAGAGGAGATGCTGGCAAAAGGAAGCTCCACAGATCTAAGAATAATAATGTTAAGTTTCGACATGGACAGGTGAAGTAAAAACAGTGCTACTTCTGATAAATAAGAATAAATTATGGCTAGGAAACTGTTTCATCAAGAAATGTAAATATCTTTTTATTTACAAGATTTATTCAAGCATTGACCATTTTCCTTATTCAGAATTGCTTACATAATTGCATCATATGGATAATTTTTATCTGCTTGATCAACCATTTACTGAGATCTTTAGATATTAGAATTTGGGCATTCTGGTTATTTACATTGCACATATAGATAAAATGGTAACAATAGCATTTTTGTTGTCCTGAACAGATCATTGCGAAATTTAGAATCAAGTTCTAAATCTGCAATCCTAAGTATGTTTTCCAATCTTGGTGAGGCAGATAGGGCTAGAAAATATGATACAGATACAAGCAAGTAATTGAAACTAATCACTGTGTCATGCCAAAGGTATCAGTGCTGTCTCTGTGGAGTAATTTTCAGGTTTTATTCACCATAGAAACTTTTAAAGGATTCTCACTGCTTGGCCAGGATGAATATAAAACAACTGTATTCATTTGGAAAAAAAAAAAAAAAAAAAAAAAAAAAACCACCAAAAAAACCCCAAAAAAACCCAAAAAAAAACCCCAACAGGTGCAGTAAGAATAGAATATTTGAAAAAGAAAAATACGCTTTTTTATACTGTTAGAGTCAAAGCCATAGCTGTGTTTAAGACCTTTATCATTTTCCATGTATGGTTCCACAGATGGATATTTTCTTCATAAAGGCTGTCTCACTGGGAGACTTGGAGAAAGTTCTGATTAGCCATGATGGAGCTGGTCCAGGTAGGATTTAATTTTCTAGAGACCCAATGCACTTGTTTATGTTGCATCCCTCACACAAAATGTGACAGAAGGTCTTGCAGTGATAAAAAGTCTTCCTGCAGTTTGAATGCTGTGATGGGACGATGAAAAACTGTGGTAATGGACAGAAAAAAGGGCATGCATTTAACGTGATATACTGTTATTCCACTTTTTTTTTTCACAATTATTTATAAGAAAGCACTATTTATTTGCATGTAGAAAACTCTCAAAAGTGTGGCTCACACTGGTAAGACAATCTTTAACTAGAGAAATGGTGAAAACTATCCAGGATGGAATTAAAGATATTCAGCAGCAGATTTGCTATCTTGACAAAATTTGAGTTGGTAGAACACAATGTCCTTGCTGCTTTGGGAAATTGTAGAAGATTTGATTATGTATTTGATCTGTGAAAATCTGTGTTGAGCTGTTCCAGTGAGTGACATTGCATTCAGCTTGTAGGTTTTTCAGGAAAAAAGAAAGAATTTGGTAATGAGATGAATTTTGGGTACAGGCCCTTGAAGAAGTGTGCATCCCTGGAATGATGTAAATTAAGACAAATCAAGCACTTAAAAGCATCAAATATTTAAATTCTTCAAATATGCTTGCAGACTAATATCTAGCAAGAGGCTAAAGATTTCTGGGCAGTTCAGGGCTCCACTGATAACAGATTAGGAAAGCTCTTTTACCCTACTCTGTTTGAAATGGCCCCAAGCAACACCCATCTTGCTGTCTCTGCTGCCTAAGGCTCTGAGCAGGCTTGTGACTATTACAGAAATAGCCATTACAGTGCAGCCTGGAATGGTGTGTAATCTTGTTTCCTGAATCTGTAGTTCCACAGAGTTTGCTGCCCTCAGCAATATGGATGCCTGTACACCTGAGAGTTTCACATTGTAGTAACCCAAGACATAACACAAAAGGCACTGTGGCGGAGCCCAACTTCCCTCTATCCCCCACAGCACTTTACGTGCCCTCTTCCCTCTTATCTCCTTTAACAGGCAGCACCAATTAGCAGGATCAACAATTACAAATCTGTAACTCAATTCAGCTGTCTCAAGATGTTCTTCGACATTGGAGTTCAAATCTGTGGGTTTGAAGGACTGTCTTAACAGGACAATGGATTGAATTCTGTCTGTAACAAAATGTATGCCTTGGTAATTCAGAAGGTTGTGAACTGTACTCAGCACAGGCAGATCTCAGAAACATTTTCTGAACTGTATCCAAAACCAGCTCCACATAAGCCTAGCCTAGCCTGAGACAGCTGAGGGGTTGAGAGCTCAAAAAAGACTCAGCAGAGTCAGGAGAGATTCAACCTTTTGGGGGTTGAGAAGGAGGTTTTCTTCAAAGGTGGGGTATCCCTTTTTTTCATCACTTGCCTGAGTGACAGGGCAGGAATGTCTTTAGTGTTGATTTGGAGTCTGTCTTGAAAGGATCCTAGAACATGTTTCCTTGGGGCTTCTAGGCTGCAGGGCACAGATGTACTCCCACATCCACTGTGCATGAGGAAAGTAGAGGACTTTTGTCCTAAAGAGCAGGGTTTGCACCGTGCGCTGCCTGGGGATGCCTTTCCTGTGTGACAGAAACTGCTGCCTTCTAGGAACTTCCAGACTCAGATGCAGCCAGGGAGTTGAAGCATAAGGATAAATAGCATGACTGTTGGCTTCTGTCCAAAACATCCCTCATCCATGTTTTGCTGCAATGTGCTGATAGGTAATGGTGTGAGTTGGGTGTGTCATATTGCTTGTATGCAATATGACAAGTTGTGAGTGGTGCAGGTGCAGTGAGAGCAGGATATTTGAGACGGGCATGGCAGGACAACCAGACCAGTCACTAGGATGGTCATTGGAAGTGATCTACAGGATCAGCATGGATGTGCCAGTGGTTGCTGCTGTCAGAGAAAAGATGAATTCAGTAGCCCAGCAGAAGTGAGACTGCAGAGCCCCATGCCTGCTGGTCTCACAGTATCAAGCGTGAGTGTGTGTTCCCCATTGACATGCCCACAAACACATTTGTAAAACACATATGTGTGCACGTAGCTGGCCATGCAGAACAGCACAGACAGGAACTCAGCACGTGCACAAACAGCACAAGTGGCCTTTCCCTGTTACCCCCTGCAGCTGATCAGAGCAACAGTCCATCAGTGTCAAAAATGAAAAATATGGACAGGATGAATGTATAAAGCCTCCAGTAGCTGGCCTTAAGCAGTCGGTCTTTCTGGTTGCTGGCTGGATTCCCAGTTTTGCCAGGTACTGTCACCAAGGCTTACAAAACCCCTCCAAGGCTACAGCCCCACTCCATTTGCATGTGAGGCCATAAGCTTTGAAGATTTGTTAATTAATATTCTTATATACTCAATGAGGAGTTGACTCACAGAGGACCAAAATTTCCAGCCTTTACACAAATCCCAACATCCTTGTGCCTGATTACGGGGAATCAAAAGATGCAGGCTGGGATGCGAATGGTATTGACAGTTCAGAGATGTATGCATGTATTTGTCTCCGAGGGAAAAACCCCACCCCTCTTAAAATTAAAACAGGGTAAGGCAGAAAAGAATTGCATGTCTTATGAGAGATAAAAAATAATAAATCTTTCATTCTGTTAATATATCTTATTTATTTAGATGAGATCTGTCTTAATATGATCTGTGTTTCCACTAGAAAAAGATAATCTGGGCTTTTTTTTGGTAAAATTTATTTTAAAAAAGTATTATTTCACATGATAAACTTCTGTCATTTCTACACAGGCAGTGGATGGTTCCTGGATAAGATTGTCATCAAACATAAAGAAGGAGAGGAAGCTCAGGAGGTTGTATTTCCTTGTAATAGGTATGTCATTCATAGAGAAAAAGAATTTGTTACCTGCCAGCAATGTAATGAAAAAAAATTTAGAGCAGATATGTGCACACAACCTAGATGTTTGAGCAATGCCCCAGAGTTTTCAACATACAAGTGATGCAAAATTTTACAGCTGAAGACAAGGAAAAAGTTCCTTTATTGGTGTAGAAGGGACTCACAGCCTAATGCAGAGAAGCCCCAAACCAAATGTTCCATAAAAGGAAAGGTACATTGATTTTTTTTTTTTTTTCAATCTAAATTACACAGAAACCATGTGAAACTAAATAAGCTTTTGGTTCTCAGTCTTTTAAGAAGTATTGTGTGTAAGGATCTGAAATGACATAGCTGCCGTCATGGAAACATGGTGGAATGACTTGCAAAGCTGCAGTGCTGCCAGGGATGACTATAAACTCTTCAGTAGGGAGAGGCAAGAAAGGACAGGATGTAAGGTAGCCCTGTATATTAGGGAATTTCTTGACTGTCCAGGGCTTGGTGATGGTGATGTTATAGTTGGATGTGTATGGATAAGAATCTGGGGGAAAGCCAGCAAGGCCAGTGTCGTGGTGGAAAGGTCTACATCTGTTATAGACCAGCAGACCGGGAGGAAGCGGCAGACAAAATGTGGTAAGAGCTGCTGGAAGTCTCACAGTCACTAACTGCTCTCATGAGGGACTACAATGCAGCAGAGGAGAAGGAGTTTAGGAGCTTCTTGAAGCCCATGGAAGAGAACCTCCTGAATGCATTTGAGGAGGTAGCGGAGTAGGGAAGTTACCCACTGGATGAAGGAAAGGCTGTGGGCCACTTAATGACTTCTTCCTCTCAGTCTTCAACAGTGACACCAGTTGCCCACCCCCTGAGCTAGAAGAAAGGAGTGGGAAGCAGAATGAACCCCAGAATCCAAGCAGAAGTAGTCAGTGGCCTGCTGCAGCTCCTAGACATACACGAGTCCATCGGGCTGGATGTGACCCACACAAGGGTACTGATGGAGATGCATTGGGTCACAGCAACCCCATGCAGTGCTACAGACTTGGGGATGAGTGGCTGGAAAGCTGCCTGGTGGAAAAGGATCTGGGAACAGTGCTCAACAGCTGAACACGAGTCAGTGTGTGCCCAGGTGGCCGAGAAGGCCAAAGGCAACCTGGCTTGGATTAGAAATAGTGTGGCTAGCAGGACCAAGGCATTGATTTCCCCCTGTAGTCAGCTCTGGTGAGGCTGAATCTCAAATCCTGTGTCCAGCTTTTGTCAAAAATTGCTTTCTACTTTTAGAATCTGCTTTTAGAAACTTTTGTTTCTTAGGATGGAATGAGGAGATAGGTCTAGAAGTTAATCAAGCTATTTATTGCAACAAGAGTTGAAATACAGTGGAGTTTAAATTTCATGCATAAGAGTTTTGTTACATACAAGAAATTAAATCTATTATGGATCCTTGGGTTTGAAGAACTATAACATCAACATGGAATGAATAGAATGGAAACTGATAGTGAGCACGTATTTATTTACTTTTAAATAAGTGAGGTTGTTGCAGATTGGGAAATATTATGTGAACAAGGAGGTTCAACTGAAAGAATCTGAATGCATGTTTGCAGTGAAATTACATTGTAGCAAAGCTCCTTAAATTCATCATATAAGTAAATATAAGTATAAAAGAAAAATAAAGAACAGAATTTCAGTTTGTTGCTGGAGATCTGCAAAGGTTTTAGAAATTTCCAGACCTGCAGGTTTTATATATAATTTTAAGTACAATGACTATAACTAACCACTGCAGCTTTTATAACTCCCTCATATGTACAGCTGAGTCTCTGAACCAATAAATGATTAGTATTTCATATAATGCACTCCATATAATGCTACCGCACTTCATACAGCTACCATGAAAATTTTTCTTTGCCTGGAGCAAATTGAACCAAATTCTTCTTATACGAATAAGGCCAACTGTGCTGAAGGTATAAAAGAAAATTTGATATTGGAAGTAGTTTCAAGGTGTAACTTGATGAAAGGTGCATAAAAAATACTGTTGGAGACAAAAGGTAATGGTCAGATGATACATACTACACTAATAGTTTTTACTAATCTTATTATTTCTGTTTTTGGAATGAAAGATGGTTAGATGAATATCAAGATGATGGGAAAACAGAGAGGGAGCTAACTGCCAATAGTAAGTATTTTGTTAAAGCAAATTTATTATAGCACTACAGTATATACTTAATGCCTAGTTATTACTGAAGAACCCTTCCAGATAAGACCATAACTTCAGAAAAGTGATTATAAATTTAGCTCACAATTATTTTTCCTGCTCCTATTTTAGAGGATGGCAGTTCAATGAAGACATTCCTTAGAGGTAAGAGTTGTTTTCCAACCATTCTTTTCTATACCATAATTTTTGCTGTTTGAATTTAAATCAGTATTGTGAGAAAAGCATGAGCAAGTGACCTCATTTGTATGTGTGTTTTCTTGTATATCAGCTGTGAGAGAAAATGACAAATTGTTTGGCAATAGTCTATAGAAAGGACTAGACCTTTATAAGCAATGGAGAAAAAAGAAACCATTTCTGCTTTTCTTCCTATTTCTACTATCCTGTCCTGAAATCAAATAGGAATTCCTCTGAGAAGAGATTCAAGAGCTGTTTTGTTTACCCCAATGTCACTGTCATTTAATACTAGGGGACAGGTCCCCTAGCATACATCAGCAAGTTGAAAAATGTGTTGTGAAGTGTCAGTGGAAATATTTTCAGGTCAAAATTCCAAAGTAGGCAGAAATAATGCAAGCTCAAAATCCAGATCCTCCAATGAAACTAAATGCAGTACAGACATTCAGTTGGCTAAGTCTACTTGAATTAATAAAAAGACAATAAAAAACTCTTCACCCAGCTTTTCGTTTTTATATCTACAAAGACTAAACTAAAAAAAGTAGTGTTTCCATTTGTCTCTAAACAGTGACTTGCTTTCTGTAGGATGAGTCCTAGTCTCTCAACCTAGTTCTAGTTTCAGTGAAAATTGAATAATTTGCATTCAATCAAAGAGTTTAGCCAACAGCTTTATTATTCCACAAAAACATAACTTTGACAAGAGGAGAATGATGAACTCAGGTAAGTAAAGATTTTCTCACAGAGAAAGTTGATTTTCATGAGTGACTTGGAATTGGATTCTGTACTCTGCTAAGTGCACAATTCTGAGAGACAACCATAATATCTGTTTCACCTTATGTTCAGAAAATAGACAATATTTTACCATGAATTAATATTTTTTTTCCAGCACGGTTTCATTCTTTGTTACGTTATAGTAAGCAGGCACAGGTGCACAGGCTGCTCATTGCCTGTGAGCATCAGGAGTGATCAGACTCAACATATTGATTATGAGGAGAAAGGAGTGGCTTATTTTAAACCAGCTTTCTAAATGTCACACTGTCAAGATGCCGAGGTGGACCCAGAGACCGTTGAAATCACGGCTTCTGAAAAAAGAGATTATAAAAGAGGAGAACATTTTTAGGAAGTTATTTTTCAGTTAGCTGTATGACAGCTTAGCTTGAGCTGCTCTGCAGCCATCTTTGTTTTTCCCATGGGCTCATTCCAGTGAGGAACTGAGATAGGTTAGAGATTGAACTTTTATGCTTTATGCGAAGAAGATGATGATGATCGGGACTGATTTTTCACAGTTTAATCTGTGTTGTTGTATCAGTGATCTCACAGACCTTGCATGATTGAGCTTTGTAGGAGGGTAACAATCACAAGAAGTTTGGAAAGGCATCCTGTAGTCAGTGCTGCGTCATTCTATCATGACATAGTGCCAATGTCAGAGCTGGTAAGAGAACATTCCAGAGATGCAGAGTCCTGGGAGAAAAAAATAATTCCTTTGGATTCTCCCAGCACCTGTAGCAGTGAAGATTTTACATGGTAGAATAGTGATAAGCAGTCCCCTTCAGAGAGGAGGTGAAAACTTTCCATATAACATGTGTTTACTGAGTAAGAGGCAAGCAGAAGTTCTGATATTAGGCAGCCAGTGTTTTAGGCACTCATGTGGTCATATTCTGTATGAGTTGCACCCTGCAAATGGGCTTCAGGGAAAGTCATAAAAAGCTGATTGGCATAATTCAGTGTTTACTGATTTTCAGGGTAAGACCAATGTGCTTAGGTGAGGTTTAAAGCACACGTTACAGACACAATTACTTTATAAGTCACTCTGAAGGTCATAAATCTCATTCACTTTGAATGAGGCTAGTAACCTCTTCAACCACCTAGCCAAAGAGGAAACTTTGAAAGTCATCATTGCTAAGTAGGTTACTTGGGGGCTCTTTGTCCTTTTTCAGCCAGGCTGGCATTATGCCAGCTCTAATGAAGCATAAACCCCAAATCCCTGTGACTGCTGCTGTGGCTATGGATTCTGCCAAAATGAAGTCTGCCCATATCAAATTTTCTCAGTAACCTTTGTACATTACAGAGAGGATCTGGCAAATCAGGTATAGGAATAAATTTATCTGTATGCCTCCGATTCCTCCTTGTATATTTGATGCAAGATAAACAGAGAAAGTGTATTGCCCTGGAGGCGAAGGCAGATAGGCACTCTCAGCTCTAAAATGAAGTTGATTTGAACGGGAATTTATGTTACTGTCTAAAAGTTTCTTACATGGTAGGGATATTTTACTGCTTTTTCCTTCTGTTTTCTCTATTTATTTTCCTTTTCTGCCTCAAAATAGATGAGGTATTGTAATAGCACATAGGAAGGAATTTTGTCTCAAAACAAGGGGACAAGACACAGTATGTTCCAATGAAATCCTCACTGCAGTTGGCTGAAAGAAGTTGGCTTCCTGCAATGTGATGCCTGTAGGGTGTCCTGAGGTTTTGTGGCTTTTTGTGGGTGGTAAATAAAGTGTGGTTCAGTAGCAGAGTTTGGTTAATAGATATTTCTCTGTTGGCTCTTCTTCTGTGTGCAAGGGTTTTGATATTAAGGCATACAGAAAATTCATATGAAAGGAAAAAATAGTCAGTAAATTCTGCCATGACTAATTTTGTTTTGGAATTATTCCCTACCTTGCAAGTACTTGATAATGGACTAAGAATAATCACAGGATTCCCAAATTTAAAAGGGAATGGACCTGCTTCTAAAAAGCAGCAACAGTGTGTTTCCATTGCCAGATGGAGGCGGAAATCCCTAAGAAAAAGAATTAAGCAGACTGGATACTCTGCCTCAAGGCAACACAAATTTCTACAATCTTCAGGAAATAAGCAACCAACTCCTACATCTTGCAAAGTGTGAATATCATTCTAGGTCTTAAGACCAAAAAACACCAGAGTGAAAAAAACCCTGAAATAGTGTATTGTAAAAACAGATTTGGAAATTATTTAAAAATATATAAATGGCTCATATCAAAAAAGAAAACCAAAACCAAACAAACAAACCAAAAAGACACCAACAGAAAACACACCTTCCTTTTTTAGCTTTCTGAATTTTATTATGAAATGTTAACTTCAGGTTTTACCATGCCCAGATTTCTCTGTCCAGAAGTTATTGCAAATTTCATTTTCACAGTTTTATTGAAGGATCTTTCAGGTCCCAGACTAGTGGTTAAAAGAATTTCTGGCTGGAAATTGTTATGACTGATCCCATTTAATTTCTGAAAGTCAAGAAATGATCCCTAATTCTAACGTATCCAGGGATAAGTCTCTGTAATGTGAATCAGATTTTTGGTTATGTCATTATAGAAAAGAGAGAATTCAGAGACTTTTTTCCACAGAATTCTGATTTTTTCCCCTGTTATTCAATTTAATGCTTCCCACATTGATATCTCAAACTAAATGGCTATAGCTTTACACATAAGCTGTAAAAGCAATAACACACTAATGCACCAATCAATCTGAAAGGAAGTTGACAAAGGCCAGTGATATCAGGGGAAAGGTCTTTTTTAATGTGGCCCCACATATGAAACACAGAAGATAACCAATTGAAGCCCAGCTATCACATTTCCAAAACTTCACTCCTGAAGAGATATAGAAATCCATATAATAATATATTGAATGCAGTAAATACTTGGCATCAGTCTTCTGTCTCATGTAGTCATCCTTGCCAAGTAGATGTTTAAGTAAATAGAATATTAGACAAAGGATTTTTTTATTCTTCTGGCATGAGCAGGTTAGATGAGTCTGTTGAACTGAGAGAAAATGCAGTCAGCCTGTGTTAGTTCACTTACCAAACTGTGGAAGCATTAAAAGTAAGTGTAGGAGAATAAAGAATCACAGACACTAAGAGGCCTTAAATCTGTAACCATTGATTTATTCCCTGGAAATCTCCCAGCTGGTGTCTTAGCCTTCCTACTGAAATACTAATTAAAACCACAATCATGGATATTAATTAAAATAAATCACCTTGCCCAAAACACCTTCTCTGAACATGCTGCCTCTTTGAGGAGGGAACAGGCAGTTATGCACCTGTGTTTTCTCTTAACTTAAGGCTTGCTCTCTCCTGGAGCAGAGGGATATTACAAAGAGGAAAAAAAAAAAGCTCTACCTGGGAAATACAGAACTGCAAAATTATCTTAATTTCCTCTCTGCTGTGCTCCTGGGACAGCCTTCAAAATGGAGCATGGTTGGACAGGATAAGAGAGTCAGGGCTATGTTGGGAGTATTTTTAAAAATTTGAAGCTCGTCATAAACCCTTGGAGTGCTCAGGAAAAGCAAAAGCTCACACAATGCTTGACTCCACCAAGTGTGACACCCTGAAGAGTACCACATGCCAACCTGGCACAAGGAGATAAAATTCAAAGCTGGCACATATATCAAACAGCAAAAGTTCCTCATTAGGCAAAGTGTGGATCTTCCACACACTACATCTGACTCATTGCTGGAAATGACCTTAAAAAAAAAGAGTTCAGATGGAAGGGTCCTTTCAGCTAGTGTGTTAGTCAGAAGACTGGCTGTGAGATGAGTATTTGCCTGCTGTTTTCTAGCTGAGCCCAGAAGAGTCAGGGAACAGTGAGATGTAAGGCAGAAACAGGCTTTATAACAAGAGGAAAAACAGGGTTAGATAAAAAAACAATAAGAAAAAAGAGGAAAATTATAAATCAAGGAAACCAGATCAGGTTTCATCTAGTCTCCATCTTTAGCCAGGCAGAGGAAAACCAAAGGTACAAGAAAAGTACACAGTTCTGTAAGAAAATGTCACATCTGATTTATTTCTGAATTAAATGATTCTAAAATTCATTTTATCAGCATATTGTATTGTGGGCTTACACACAATCACAAAATAGTTCTTTCTATATCAGTCCCATTAGCAAATTACTGTATTATCACAGTATTGGACACAGTCTAAACAAAAGATTTTAATTTTCTTCCACTGTTAAGCTCCTCTTGCCAAGCAGGATCCAGTGTCTTTTCAACAATAATTCCTTTGAATTCAGAGGATGATTTACCTTCAAGCACTTAAGTAGCTTCCTAAACTATATTGTCCATCTAAGCACTGTATTTTTCCCACACCTGGAACAGCTTCCCAGTTGCATACTGGAATTCTAACACTATTATGAGTCCAGGTGACTTCCCAAAAAAACAACCTCTAAAAGGCCCAAGCCATGAGGTGAGGTCAGTGAGAACATCCCTTCAAAATTTCCTGAATTTTTTTTTTCAACCCTAATGAGTGATCTGATATGAAAAATGAGCAGAGTGGACATTACAAATTAAGTTAGAAAAATCTAAGAAAAAAAATTGAAGATTCATTGTTCAGCTAGTTATGTATTAGCCAGCAGGACTTACACATGTATCACATACAAGTCTTTCAAAATGTTAATATTCTTTTCATGTTACATTAGAACACTGTAAGAACTGAAATTTATTAAAATAATTACTGCAATTAAAGTAACTATTTTTTTTACAAAGAATGCACAAAACACACTTAGGCAAAGTGTCTTTTTCTGCTTCCTAGGTGTTAATTTCTATTTTCGTACCCACTTCAACAATTGTTTTGTGTTTGTCAAGTCTGAGGTGTACTTATCTTCAAGATATTTTTTATTAATTATTAATTAATTATGTATAGTAAATGGGATGTAAAGTCATGGTAATCTATAATTCTTCATTGTGATAGTAACAAAAGCATCCATTGCTCTCTACCATTGATCCTAAAAATGCTTAGTTGATAGATTGATGTTAACAATGTTTTTCTTGCTTTAGCACAATGGTGGAGAGTGCAGGTTAAAACAGATGGAGATTCCCCAGAGCCACAGGAGTGTAAAAGGACCCTTGTGATTTATGGCTCAAATGGCAAAAGTGACGAGCTTCTGCTTTCTCCTCAAACACCAGGATATGTGTGCTTTCTTCCCAGAGCAACTGATGAATTCATTGTAAGTCAGAAAGATACAGTACTAAAAATAACTTATCATGACATTGCCCTCTAGGATATAGATATATGTATATATGTGTATGTGTTTGTGTGTACACATAACTAGCATTATATATATAAAGAGTTGATTTGTCTGGTAAAAAAATGATGTAACTATTTAAAGAGATGGAATGACATTAGTTTAGGTCTTGAGTCATCTCCTACTGCTAGTCCTCTTCTACTACAGCCAGCACCATGGACCCTTTTGCGCAATTTATTGCATTCACCAGCTCATCTTTTTTCTAATTCCCTAAAGATTCCTGAGTTGAAGTTCATACAAAAGGCAATAGACAATTATTTGTGAATGCAGAAGATGAAGGATTGGGCAGCCTTCCCAGGGGACATAAGTGGGCTTTTCCTTCTTTCATTTCCATCTTTGTAAAGTGGTATCTACTCTCAGGCCAGCAGGTAGAGGATTTTTCTGGATAATCACAAATCGCTGGAGAATGCATTCATGCATATCAAAGAGTGGTGAACTCTGAAGCAATAGATTATATATATACATATATATAT
>VXBU01002286.1:1939-18928 GCA_013400315.1 Bombycilla garrulus
AAACTAAAAAGCAGCAAATACATAGAAACAATGAAACATCAGCCTCCAGTTGTGTCTATAAATTAATGGGACAGGATGAAGCACACTGTTAACATTTTTTTCTGGGCCCAGTTTGGCCAACTTTAATGAGTTCAATGAATGTTCAATATGAATACAGTTTGCAAAATACATCTCAAGTGGATTATGGCTCTACCTAATATATGAATGCTTTATCCCCACCACCAATACTTCTCCCTTTTTTGCCTCCTTCCATATTTCTTTGTAGAAATCTAGGCAGACTACTAAAATTCTACTGCACATCCACTGCATAAAGTAGTAGCGTCACAGAATCAAACCTAAAAACTGTTATTTGCTGCTTTTTAGTTTCTGCTGTTGCTCTGCATTGCAAATTTTGGGAAGAATGATTCATACACTAGACCCATGCTCACCTTGCCTGAAGTACTCAGCTCTTCTGGTGCTTTCAGGATAGGATTTTTTTGTTCCATTCTCATCCACAGTTTTACCTTTGCAGTGACAAGGCAACAGTGGTTTTATTTTGATGACTACCTGTGCAACCATCTATGACTGTGGATAACATTAATTAATTAAGTCTTCTCTTTGGGCTGCAGTCTGGTTTACCTGCATGACGGAGATTATTGCCCAAAGTGCTTTTCTATCAGTGAAACATTGATGCACGTCTCTTTCACATATAGCTCACTGTGTATGTAATCATAACAAACCTTCATTTTCACCCCCTTAGACTGTTTGGAGTCTGTTCCAAAATGGAACTCCTTATCAGTCTTGGGAATTCACACTTCTTTTTTAAATAATGCTTGCAATCAGCAAATGGAGAGTTGAAGCCTTCAGGAACATATGTGTATATTTATACATTCTTGCTCTACTGAGTGAATGTTGTTGACAGATCTGACAGCACTTCCTGAGAGTCGCTGAAGTAATAGTAAACAAGATGGCTAGGACTTGTATATTATAGCGGGTTTGTAACTATAATAATAAAATATGTCTCCTTGTTTTTATATAATTTGGACTATTTCAGTGAAACAGGGAGTTATTCTAACTAAATGCCCATACTATTTAGATGCTGTCTAGTATCCATTTTCCCCAGCAATAAGCAGAGACATCTTCAATTAGATCATGTCGCTTAAAGATCCATCCAACCTGACCTTAAACAGTTCCAATGATGGAGCATCCACAACTTAGGGCATTTTTGAGGACCTCATCACCATCATAAGGAAGAATTTATTCCTAATATCTAATCTAAATCTACTCTAATATCTAATCTAAATCAACTCTGTCTTGGTATAAAACTGTTGACCTTTGTGCTGTCACTACAGACCTCGGTTAAAAGTCTCGCCATCTATCTTATAAAAAAAGAAAAATAAAATTTAAAAAATCACTGCACAGAAACACAACATGTTTTATTGAAAGTTTTTCCAGAGCAACCTACACTACAAAAGTGAAAAAAATAATTGCATTAAATTGTAGGTAAAGATATTTTTCAGTGCCAGAGAGCAGAAAAGTGTTATCAGCTGGCAAAACAAAGTAGTCACAATAGTCACAAATGCAGAAAAGAATCTCTAATGATGTGATGTTCTTTCTTTTTTCATCTATGGGATAATTCCTATTTTCACTGGACCTCAAGAGTTGCAAAATTTTTTTAATAAAAATTTGGTTTAGAAATAAATTGACCACATTTCTAAAATGAGTTATACCAATTTTTTCCCCTCTTTACATAAATCTCAGAAGAAATCTTATCATTTTCCTATTAGATTGCAAGACTTTATTCCTGAGACTTATATACTGAGCCATGCAACCTACCTCCTAATATCTCTCTCTCAAGCACATAAAGAAGCAAGTAAATCAATAAAAATATTTCCTTTGTGTAATCTAAACATTACCAAGACTAATTTCTCATCAAACCCTGATAATATTGCTTATTTTGAATCCTAATGCAAGTATATCACAGGCCTTTTAAATATTCTTTTTATGCTGTTTTTAGCACTGGATAACTTTATGAAGTTGAAGTGTAATTTGTGTTCAGAATGGAGTTGCTTAAACCCATCAATGCGCCCCATAATACAGGAAGAGTGGCATCAGTTTAGCTCTTTCCTTTTCCTGAAAGGGAAAACTTTTGAACTCTTTGCTGATTTCCTTTTGTTTAGAATAGTAAAGTTATAAATGCCACACAATTTTCTTTTGTATGACAGAAAAAATAATTTTCGATTGCTGTGAGAGACTGGACTGATTAATGACTCAAACAATCTACTTAAGAGCCCAGGTGCAGAGGGCATGCACACCTATCACAGGAAGCTAAAGCTGGATGTTGAACAAGATAAGGGAAGAGGCTGATAAGAGGCAAATTCTGGATTTTTTTTTTTTTTTTGTCCTGCCAATGTCCTCCCTTAATCAATGGCTCAGCAGTGAAAACTCACCTCCAGGAAAGTACTGGGACCTTCACAGCTGGTCTGAAGGTTTTCACCACTTCTGATGGGGCGGAGTTGACTCAGCTGTGCTGAGATGAGAGGCAGCTGTGTCATCCACATCGTTACATCATTCAGTGCAACACTCCATGTCCCAAAGGAGTTACCTGGGTGTTCCCACCTGAAACTGAGAGCATATAGAGCATGGAATTTATGTTTTGTGGGTTTCTTCCACCTTTGGTAGATCAACACTGTAACCATCACTTTCATCAACAGACACTGAAATTGCAAAAGACAAGTCTTGTCATGGGATCCAATGGGTGACAACTGTATATCTTGCTACTCTTATCCCTTCTGAGTTTTTTTTACTATTTCTTTCTGTCTTTCTCTACCTCACATTTACTGTTAAATAAAACTCCCTACTATTGACTTTGGCATATAGTCTTGTTTGCACCTTAGTTTGGGCAGAAGCACCTTTCTAATAATTTAAATAACTGAATATTAACAATGGCAGAATAGAAAACTCCCCTTGAGGAGAGTCTTAGCAGATGAATACATTTTTAGTACTTTGGTTCAGCTAGATTATACTGGTGTATGTCTATTACACATTTCAGAGGAAATTAGTATGATATCATGTAAATATAGTTCCAACTAACTGACACTGCAATGGAATTACTCACAAGATTAGTTTTCAGATTGATTAAATTAAGTCTACTTCATGTAAATAAAATGGATCTTTTTAGTAAACAAACCAATGAACAAGGATGAGGAAGTGAAATCACCATTTTTTCTCTCTTCAGACAATACATTGTGGAGACCTATTAAATTAAGTCACTTAATCAATTGGATAACATATTAATGTCAAGCCCTGCAATTTAATGGAGTAATGTTTGGTGATTCATAGTTATGTAATTATGCAAATGCACACAGAAACACACATTGACTCTCACACACAAAACTGTACTAAAAAAAACAAACAAAACATTCAATGCTGTGTTGTCCCTATATGGAAGATAGCTTACTGCCCAGTTACTCAGTCCCCCACCCTCAGTGGAATGGGAGACAGAATCAGGACAAAAGTGAGAATACCTTGTTGTTGCGATAAATACATTTTAATAAGTGAAAGGAAAGAATAGAGTAAACATCAAGTGATTAAAAGATTAAACAAAATCTCATCACCTCCCACCAGTAGACTGATGTCCAGCCAGTCTCCCAGCAACAGCTAGCTTGGATCACAACACCTGTTACACACCAAGTTTGACTGTTCAACGTGATGTCATGTGGTATGGAACATCTCCTCACTTAGCTGGGGTTTGCTGTCCCACCTGTGTTTCCTCTTAAATCCCTCTGTGTCCCCAGCCCTCTCGTGGGCAGAGTGGGGAAAAATAACACTTTTGAGCTGTGTAAACACTGCTCAGCAACTGTGACACTTGTACATGAACCCTGTTCTAGTCACACATCCAAAACACACCCCCATATCAGCTTCTAAAGAGAAAATGAATTTAATCAGACTTGGACCAGGCAGAAAGTGTCTGCTGTTAATAATATGTTCTCAGCTTTAGATGACTAACATTTCAAAATATCTGAATTTAGGTATCTGCTTTTTAGTTGAAGAGGAGAGGCAAATTTAATATTGATTATGGATACAAAATAATGTATTTATTTTATAGCTTGGAAAACAGCGTCTACTCCTTTTATGGCTTCCTTCTAGCATAGTGGGATTAACTATGTGCTTAGAATTAGTGGACAGATAGTCCATGGCAGAAGGACACAGTGTTTGCACTCATTTTACAGTACAGGGTCAGGATTGTCTGGATGTACCCTGATATGAGCTGCTTTGAGCTTGTTTAGCTGTAATTAAAAACTTCTGGTAGTCAGGTAAGTATTTTCTAAATTTGTTTCAGTTTAATTTTAGTATATGAAGAAACAAAGTAGTTATTTTCTGCCAGCTGAGCTGCCCATGACTCCAGAATATAATGCGGCATGGAAGAATGGAAATACAGGGAAAGTATCAGAGGTCCCAGGCTAAAAATGTGCAACTTGTATTGCTTGGGTAAAACAACAGTTTTAGAAATAAGAGTGTTAAAAAAAATATTTGGAAACTATGAAATGGTGTGTAGTGTTTTCAGATAGCATTAAAATAAACCTCTGCAGTCTCACAACTGAGAAGAAAGAAACTGACATCCCTCTGATGGAGAGGCAGAAGAAGCTCCTATCATGAACACTGTCTGTCAAAAAACTCAGGATTCTAATGACTGACTTTATCTCTCTGACTGAAATCAACAGCCTTGTGACCTCGAGAAAAGCCAGAAATTCAAGCATAGCACCAGGAAAGGCGTAGATGGCATGAAGATATTTTTCTGTAGAAGAGTTTTAATTTTGTTGGTAACCAACTAATAATTTGAACTAATTCAACAAAATTCAACTATTAAAATTTAAATCAATAATAAAGTTTTGCCTTCCCTAATCAAGTGTGTTCCACTTTTGCACATGAATAATTTTGAGCATAAGAAATTGCCTAAGTGTCTGTGGTAGAAATATGGATAAATTTCAGCTCTTTACTGCAGCATTCAGTTGACTATACCACAGAAATATACTGTTTTGTTGTTTTTTAGTTGTTGGTGTTTTTTTGTTTTTTGGGTTTTTTTTTTACATTTGTTTTTTATAATTTCATTTACTGAATAACTTAATTTTCTTGTAAGTGGTTTTTTTGGTTTTTTTTTGGTTTTTTTTTAAGAAACTTTTAGAAAATATCATGATGTACTCATCTCCCAGAAACTTAGAAACTTGACAGCAAGTTAGTTTTTTGGAAGAGTCTCTTCTGTGCATGAAATTAAAGCTAGGTTCTGGCAGAGAAGTCATTCCATGATTGTCACAACTGACAATGCCGAGTTTCTTTTGGATTAGTGTTCTTGAACTGATTGAATTATCAGGGGTTTATTGAGAAATGATGTTATCAGCATGAAGAAAATATCTCATAGTAGTGAGAGATTTGATGAGAACAGGCACACACTTGACAGAATAAATCCATCAGTGATGCTGTCTGCTCTCTACCTGGCCATATACTTGCATTAACTATATAGCACTGTATTTATACTTGAGGCCGCTGTAAGTCCATCAACTTCCCTTGGAATATTAGCATGTTTACTAGGGAGGGGCATTACTGACATGTTTAAATGTAAATATATCCAAGCTAGTTCTCCAAGGTTTCTATAAGGCTGTTGGAAATAAACAGGCATGATTCCTTTTATTTCAATTCAGTTTATCCTAATAGAGTGACCTGAAAAGTTGAAATAGAAGCATACTAAGATGTACAGTCTGCTGCTATCCAGGCTACTGGTTTACCTGCCAAAGATTACATCGTTCTCCACTCGAGTCAGTACTGACAATAGACGTTTAAAATCTTTCTGCTTTCACAGAAATTTGCTGAGAAACTGTAGTGCTTGGAAGCCACAGGACTGTAGAATAATTTAGGTGGTAAGGGATCTCAGAACTTTTCTAACTCTGCTCTAGACAGGGGCAATTGTGAGCTCAGACCATATTGTTCAGGGCCTTATCCAGTCAGGTGACAAAAATCTCCAAGGACAAAGACAGCATAACTTCTTAAGGCATCATCTTCAACCATTAGGCTCTTCTCAGGTGGGAAATGCTTTCACACCCAAGTCTACTGTGTGCCTACTTAGGCCAATTATCTCTCATCTTCCAACTACACACTGCTGTGAAGGACCTGCCTCTCTGTTCTTGATGCAAGGCCTTCCTGCTATGTTCCCCCAGAATTTGTCTCTTCAGGCTAACCAAGTCCTGTTCCCTCAGACTCCCCTAACGCAGCAAGTGCTATTGTCCCAAGCATCCCAGCAGCCTTCTCCTGAATTTTTCCCATTGTGAATCAGTCTTTCTTGCCTTGGGGGTAGATTGAGGTCCAACACAACACTAAGGTTAGTCTTCGTATGCTTTCACAAAACTATTACACTGTGCAGAAATGTTTTGTGACTTCTAAGTTTTAAACAGTTTTACCTATGCAAAAAATTCATGCATTCAAGCTTACTAGTCTGTTCTGAGATTTCTGTTCATATCTGAATCTCAAAGTAAAATTTAGGAGATATAAGTCCCAGCAGATTAAACCCCTCTGTAACAAATCTTCTGATTTTTCAACAGCTGTAGACAGCAATGAAGTTTTTTCATTCTTTCATTAAAGTTTACCAGCTGTATTACCATATTTGGCTTCTAAATTTCCAAATACCATAATTTATTTCCCAAATTTCCTTTGCTAATAGAAAGGACAAGATAAACTTTGTAGTTATGTTTAACATCTTATATTGGAGTATTTACTAACACAGATGGCTTCTTTTAGCATATGGTTCATCTATTTGGTGTTACTATTACATTAAAAATGTATTAATTACCCATGGTCAGTAGGCATTTTAATTACTCAGACTTCATTTATTCAGTCTCATTTTATTCACACATTTTTGATTGTTCTTTAAACAGAAAAGCACATAATTTTTCTTTTTTGTTTTTTCTTTCCCCCATCTCCTTGCATGCAGTATGCTAAAAGCTCAAAGATAGCAACAGTATGCAGTGTGTGTGTGAATATCATACTTTTTACAAGACAGGGGGTATTATAGATGCAGGATAAATATTTGTCTATGTGTACACCCTTTGGGAAGTTCAGTGCTTGAGGGTCTCTGTGATAGGACCACAGAGTACTGTAAATGGCATTTTGCAGAGCTTGTCCTTTCAGAGAGAATCCTGAGAAATCAGATTTATTGCCCCCAGAACTTTTCAGTCATGATTAAATGAAAGAGATGAGTTACGAATAAAACCAAAAGATAAGCATGTATATGTATTTGCTGCATCTCTTTACAGCAACAAGAGATTCCTTCTAGTAATGGCATAGGCATGTAGTGGTTGATGAACGACCTATGTGTTTCCCTGAGAGATAAGTGAATAAGTACCCTGTCTTCTTCATGGTATGTGTTTTCATCTTTTAAATGCCATGGCTTCAAATGCTCTATTAATGCCAGGCATGAAAACATTACTTTTTTTGGATTAATATTTCCTTTTCTGGGTGCTTTCATAACAGAAACCAAGTCATATACTTAGTCCTTGTCCTTCTAAAATTAATGGAATATGTATTCAACAAGGATTTGAATATTATGTTTTCTCTCAAAGGGAATTCTAGTAAGGGTTATAACTCATTTTATTTACAGTTAATGGCTTGTTGGTCAAGGACTTTGAGAAGCTCTGGAGCAGACCACGTAAACAGGTTTATTGAAAATAGTTTTCAGTGAATCATTGCTCATAGTTACAGGGTAAAATGATATAACCCTCTAAGGCTATGCAATACAACAAGCAGTTTGACTGTTAGTCCAACTGGGTTTGATTTCTTTAGAGACATGGGTCTTACAGCCGTATTTGATCTCTGGACACTCCATGCCATGTCCAAGTTATGTGGACAAATTATGACTTTCATCATTAGCTTTCAGATACATGCAGAGTTCAACTGAGTTTCATTGCAGTGGGAGTCTTTCAAATCTATCATTTGTTTTCAAACACAAGTTATACATATGCAAACACTACTAGTCTTTGAATCTGATACACATTGTTATGCAATTTGCATAGTTTATCATTCAAGATATTCTGTTCACAGAGATTGATTGGTTACATTAAAATTTATGTTTGTTTCCTGTGTATTGAGCAGTTTTGATCACTGACACTAAGCAATTTTTTGCATTGACAGTATTTTAGTTTAGCAAACAAATATGTGGCTAATTCTGATTTTAGACAATACTTGCATTAAATTTTCTGTGGAAATCCTAAAAATGGAAAGGTGCTCTCCACAACTCTTCTGCTGAAGGCTAAGTGAGATTGCCTCAATAATCCATGAGTTAAATTTTCTAGTGTAAGCACATTGTGTATTGGTTGTGCAGTGAAAGACAGACTCAAGACAGAAGAGAGTGTATCTCTGAGCTTTGGTAATGATACAGGCATCACAGAGATAAAGGGACATAGAGATGAAGATGTTAATAATGAGGTAACCTGAGAATCAGATGAAAGGTATGAAAAAGTCTCCTTCCTGGAGAAATATACTGGTGCTGAGTGTTTGACTACCAAAATAATGGCAACTCTGGAGAAACTAGGTAAATGAGGAATCCTAGAATCAAATTTGAATTAGTTTTTTGAGGCTAAAATTTTCTGAATTAACTCATTAAATAAGAACATCAGTAGACTTTTCTCTCATATTTGGTTAATGAGCCACTTGAATCAATAAGAAAAAATATACAACCCTCTGGGTTATAGATAACAAAGAATTTTTCTGTCAGAGTCCTGAATGTATGGAGAGGCTTTAGCTGACCTGATCAGCCTATAACTGTGTTTTTCCACAATTCTTTGCAACTTTTTCTCCGAGGTTGAGCAGCTTATTTAAAAAGATAGCTATGACATAGTGCAGTCATGTGAACCTTGTAGCAGACATCTATAAATACAGAAAAATTTCAGGAAAGAGAAGTGAGAAGTAGAAAGTCATATACTGACAGAGAGCTGTCAAATGCTTCACCTGGGCTCCTCTGTGTACAAATTCTGCTTATTGATCTGCACATTGCATTTAGACTCAGTCCTTCCCTGAGCTATATCAGTGGTGTGCTATGTTCAGGCCTTATTTCTTGCTGATCTCAGCCCTGCCATGATGATTTGAATTGCCATCTTGTCTTCAGGTCTTCTATGGATTTCCCTGGTGATTGCCGGGCATTCAGCTGACCCCAGTCACCATTTCCATTCCTGCCCTGGTACCCAGACTTCACTACTTCAAAACATCTCGGATTCTAAACCAAGCAAGCATCATAGAGTATTTCTCTCAGTCTGTACATTAAATACCTGAGGGTTTTGGTGGGAGACATTTTGTTTGGTGTTTTTTAATTTATCATATTTATAAATATGAAGAAAAGAAAATTGGCAGGCATAAGAAGCCAACACAATGCATAAAATGCATATCATCTTAAGTCCTGCTGCTTCCATTGACTATTACATGCAAATAAAATACTAAGAAATAATAAAATGTAATAACCACATAATGAGAGATGCTGGAAGTATGCTTTCAATCTATTCCTGAAATTCGAGTTCCATTTAGTCTTTTAATCTTGAGTTCAAGGAGAACTTGATCTAATCCTTTTAACAATTTTTGTACCCCAATTTTTACACCTTTTATTTTTCCTTCAATTTTAGCCCCAGTTTTGGTTTGTTCTGATTTGTTTTGTTTTTATTCCCCACCACACTGATGGTAAGAGATCTTGGGTTTGTAACACTGAACTCCTTTCCAAAATGTGCCTTACCTGTTCTCCTTCTGCCCTACAGAGAATATTGCTTACAAAATTTACATTTTCATTGCTCACTAATCTTAAAGAGTTCATGAATACATGCAGGGATTTGACAGATGTATAAAACTGGGCTACACAGCCCATAGGAATGCTGATGTTTTATTAAATGTTAAGTGATTACCCAGAGTATAAAATCCAGAATTAAAGGATAGTGCTGTTCTAATCTTCATTTTATATTTCAAATTCTTCTTTAAAACTATTCCAGTCTGGAATTATTCTGAAAACAGTTACTAGTTATAGTCTTTGAGTTTTAATCTGCATTGATATTATTGTGCATGTGGTTTCAGCAGATGCACTCCATGTGATAGTACATAAAGAATCAGGCTGAATTGTTTCCACTTTTGCATTTTTCCTTAAATCAGCCATGTAGAACCACAACCAGTTACGTGCACTTATTTCTCGCTTTCTTTATTTGAAAATAGTACCTTTTCTCTATCTTCATATTCTCTAATTTTCCATTTATAAAACATAAGAAGCAAGAAATTAGGTCAGTCAAATCTCACAGATCTTTAAGCTTTATTGTTCATGCTGAGTGGGTACAAAATCTGACTTGTTTTACATACTTTCATTCTTGGAAACAAAGAATAATTAGACATATGCAAATCTGCCAAGAATGCAGCTGTGCTGCTAACACTTAAACAAAGAAAGAAAGGGATAGAGAGAAGATAGACTTACTTTTGGAACTGGTTCCTAAGGCTATCAGTTTTCTGCTGGTCACCATGTGACATTTAAAAAGATGAGTCTTTCAAATTGCTCTATGCCAAATGTAAACAACAATTCTGCAGTGTGATTTGAGGTTTACAGTAAAGATAGAGAGAGCTGCTTTCAAGAAATAACTCCTGTGATTGCGGAAATATAAAGCCAATGTAATTTAGTTGGATTTTTTTTAATACCTTACTATTCAATATTAGTTTCTTTTAAACTCTGAGGAGAAAAATATTTAGAAATATTTTATTTGTTGACATTGCAAGAACCACAGTCTAAAAATGATGTCTGAATAAATAAATGGAAATTGTTGAAATAGCAACTTCAGAAGGAATATATCAAAAGCTGATATGATAGCTGGGAAGTAAATGGAAGAATAAGAAAAAAAATTGATCTCGATTTGATCTGCCTAAATATCTCAGTGTTTTCGTCACCATTTCTTCACCTTGATCTGTAGCGTCTTCAAAATTTGTTCAATAGCCGTTTTAGTGGGTGATCCATTTCCAAACATCCTTGAAATCAGTAAAATACAAGTGTATATTTGTCATCTACGACAACCATGTTCTGAGTGAATTGACTTGGGAGCTGCAACTGAGGAAGCAAGATTTCAGGATAGGTAATTCCAAACATGGTTAATAAATGTAATCGTTAAAAGATCTCCTGGTCTCTTTTACATTTTAGTTTTACAAATAGACAGAGTCATACCTTTGGCTGGTCTCAAAATGAGTTAATATCTTCTTCAAATTATGGTATCTGAAGGTAAGCTAACTTAATCTGATGTTTCATCTCTAGAAAACTTTATATACCTCCCAAAACATTTTTTATTGCTTGTGCATAGCTTCATGCAATATGCATGCAAATATGTGACTCGTATACATTATGCTGTACTAAACTCATGTTGGTTATGACAACTGGTCTTGACACAGAATAAAGTTTTCTGTGCATCTGGCCATGTTATTTTGGGGAATGAGCACAAATGCTTGTGAACTGAAACTTTATTTGCCTATTTGAGCAGGGAAGGGATTGTCACTATATATCATAGAATCACCAAATCCTAGGAGGGTTTTGATTTAAAGGAGCTCTAAAATAATTTAGTTCCAGTCCCTCTGTCATGGGCAGGGACACCTTTCCCTAGATAAGGTTGCTCAAAGCTTCATTCAACCTGGCCTTGATAATGGCTGCCATAAATGTATATTTGACTTCAGAATTTTGGAACAACTTTCCAGGTGTGATTCCATAATTCTGTATAGTTTATCTTTCAAGTATTATAGTAAGAGTTGTTTGTCAGCAAGTTAGTTACTTTGCACCCAGTCAAGGAGAATGCAAATGACTAGTTGCTTAAAGATGTTCTTAACATTCTTTTCAAAACTCAGTCTCAACAATGAAGAATGGAAAGTAAATTTTTCTTCTTGAAGCTAAACAAAACTGTTGCATAAAAAAACGCAAATCAAGATTATCAACCAAATCAATTTAATTTATATCTATTAAGTCAAAAAGATTAAGTCATAGCAAAATGTGTTATTGGAAAATTAATGGCTGTTATTTCTCTGCAGCTTCTTTTTACTTGACACTTAAAATAATTACAATGTTAAAAAGCTGGAGTACCACACTAAGAAATATATGAGTATTGGCTCAGAATAAATTGCCAAATACTGGATTAACAAAACTAGTTCCTGGAGCACATAGAAGGGGTTTTTACACAGTTGCTGAAACTTCCAGGCATTATGAAGGTTGGTAATTCGGAAGAGATCATTGGTAGAGGTACTCTAAGTACAGAATGAAATAACAAAAAAGTTTAGAATGTGCTCCAGAGAATAAGCATAAAACAGAAAATTCATGCTTCATTTTGCTGAGAGATCTATGTAAGATTAGTTGAGAAAGCTTTTGAATGCTCAGTGCATTAAGCAGTGACAGGAAGGGCAGCAGAAGGCACTTTGATTATTGACGAAGTAAAGATATGACCACAGACAGAGCATCTCATTTCAGGATTTTTGAGTTACTACTTTTAGCTTAGGTGAAGTAGAAAATAAAATCAGGTGTTAATAAGAAAAAAAAAATTATACATCTAATCACTGACATGTACCACTTTTCTCCAAATATTTTGTTTAAATATTTTGTCTAAATATTGTCCTTTACGTTTCATTTTGACCAGCTGAAATGCAATGACTAATGGAGATTGTCAATGAATACCATAAATCAAATGAGTTGATCAAATGAATGAGTTATTTAATGGGAGCTTTGAAGATGAATTAAAGGAATATTTTCATGAATTGCAAAATGGGGGGGAGGGGGGAAAGAAACATTTTTTCCACTGTATAAGGTCCTCAGGTAAGTACCAAGCAAAGTTTTGGCCAAAACTAGTTCTCATGAAACCAATTGTGAATGAAGAGGTATCTCTTTGTGACAGAAACAGTGAGCTGGGAAAAGAAATGAAACACCTGAAACTAGATCAAGGAATTATGTTTATTGGTAGAAACAAAGATAATGAATTTTTGCATGTAATATTTTCTGAGAAATGGTGGATAATCTAAGCAATAAAAAGCCCTTTCTATTTGTATTGCATTGTGGGACAAAACTGTGTATATATATATACATGTACATATATATGCATATATATAAATGTAAAATAAAATGAGTCTTTACTGCTTACATACTTTATACCAACAGATATGAGCTGAAAACAAACAAGTTCCTAATTTGGCCTTGTCTGAGATGTATTTCAGTCTCATAGATAATTTTAAAACTGTCAACAAATGAGCAATAAAGGTTAAGCATGGTTGTATGACTTACGAACATGTATTTAGAAGAAAAAATGAAGAAGTAAATAGCCTTCTGATTCGAGAACATTACTGGAGATTGCTCCTCTAGTCTCCGAGACCTTTTCTTTTCCATTCATTTTCGCATACATTTTTTCCTAGTTTTGATTCTTATTCAGAGCTGTACAGCAGCTTTGTCAATAAGGTTGCAGTCTGGTGCTAATGTACTTGCTTAGCATTATTGCCAATCCATCTTAAACCCAGAAATAATACCTAGAAGTTGTGAGCCATTATCTTCTTTACATATCAGCTTTCCATATCCTTCAGCTACTGTCCTGGTGACAGTATTGATTTTACTCTACATCATTCTTGCTAACAAAGCAAACAAAACAAAACAAAACAAAACAAAACAAAAAACAAAACAAAACAAAACAAAACAAAAGAAAGCAAAACAAAGCAAACCAAAACAAAACAAAACAAAATCAAACAAACAAAAACCAAACACCAAAAAGAAAACCCCACAACAAAGGAAAGACATAGAAATAATAGTTTATCTTTTACAAAAGTGATTAAAACATACTAAGATTACAGTCAAACCTAAGGATAGCAGTTAGGTGTGTAATTTGTTTGACTAAAGGAGACATTAGTTAGCATCTATGCTGCCTTTAAAGGCAGAAACAAGGACTTCTAGAATACTCCTTTTCATCCTAATATAAATATCTAACTCAGGTAACCCAATCAGTTATCACCTGATACAGTGTTATATCAGGTTATACAGGTTATATAGGAAACTTAGTATTAATTGTATTTTAGATGTCTGAAGTTACGTAGCATCACATGCTATTTTTTCTGTGCAAACAGTAGTTTCATAGAACTTTCAAAGTCATATAACATCTTCAAAGTGGGAAATGACAAACAAAAGTTTCCTTACAAGAATATTGCTATGCCATGTAGTCAGCTTTTAGAATAAATAATAAATAAGAACCAGAATGGTACAATGGCAAATGACAATTATAAATTCATTTAACACTGAAGGAACTAAATTGAAAATTCAAATTAAATAAATAGCTCCTTGTAATTGTGGGTCTGATGAGTAATTGTTGAAACAAAAGGATTTATGAATAAGAAAGTGTCGAATTACTTACGCACAGATGCTTAGTACAATGTGAGGTAGCACCAGGTGCTCAAGGATCAGGACATTCCATAAATCCTGTGTCATATCAGTCAGCTCACTCAAAAATTTTGCTGTGAGCCATGAGGTCTGCACCTTATTCACCAAATCAGGAATGTGCTTCTAATTTAATTAAAAGCTTAATAAGAATTAATTCTTAAAATTCTAGCCAAAAACATATTATTAGTCTAGTTATAGCAATAGTAACAATTGTTCAAATTATATTCAGGTTAAACTGATACAAGCTTTCTACTATCTATCAATTTCTTTGATGTTATACTATGTTTTTCAGGTCTTTGGCTTCAGTTTGGGAGGAGATTTAGAGTATGTTGTTGTCCCAAGTTCTTCGCTGAGAGAAATGTAATATTGTTGAGAGTCACTTCTTCCTTGCCAAGAAATGAGTATGTAATTTACATTTATGTTTTCTTTCTCCTTAATCCAGGGCATGCTTGCCTTTAATTTTTGTGTTTGCTAGTAAAATCTGTGCCTTGCTATTGTCTTCTGTGGTTCTTACTACAGCTGAATTTATCATATATTCAGTGTCTTACATGAACTACAAGCCTGAATTTCCTTTAATATGATTTATATTTGGTGATTTTTTTTTTTTTTTTCTGTAGCTTTAGGTCTCCTGTGTACCATATGCTGTCTTTCTTATTATATTATACCTGTATTTGATACATTTATTTTCAGAAACAGTCTTCCTCTACACTATATATTTATGACAGGTCATATATTTCAATCCACTTAGAATAACCACTTGCTTGTAACTTCTAATATCTGTGTAAAATGTTTATTATACCACTTAATTACACACAGATAAATTGTAAGAATTAGCAATATTATTTTAGTTTATTAGTAGCTAAATTCTTTATTTGATTATATAATTAATAATGGGGAAAAAAAGGGAGCTAACACAGAATCATGGAGCTCTGTTCTACTTCTCTTCCCAGCTTGGCCTTGGGGGGAGCTGGACTGGAGGCAAACATGATCCATGGCAGGTCTTGAAGTGGCATGACTTTTGTATTTTTACATGACTGAAGTCTTAGTATTACTCATTGTTTAGTTCTAACAATGGGAGAGCATAACAAGTGCCAATAAATCCACCCTGGCCAGTAACAGCAGTGTTGGCACATGAAAGGGATCATTGCAACAAAACAAGGAATCATTAGGAATACTTTAGAAATTTCATTTAGAAATTTTATTTAAAGATTGTTGGATTTTTACCTTACCTAATTCACCTTACTGGGAAAAAGAATGTTTATTTTACAAGTTATTGTTTTTCTTTATTTTACAAGTTATTTTTTTTTACTCCAGATAAAAAAAATGACAATTAGGTAAGGCTGAAAACTTTTTTCTTGCAATTAAATAGTTATGAACACTGCTAGGTTCTTGGATTAGTCATGTCATTTCCCAGTCAGCTTCTCTTTTATGATTCAGATCTCAAAACACCCCCAATTTTTTACTTCATTGATTCTTGATTAGTTAGTATCTCTATATCGCATTTTTCAAATTTATTTTAATTTTAATTAAAAAAAATACTTGTTACATTGTGATATGAGATTACGTCTTTATACCATTACTCTGTGGACATTTTACCTGTTCATCATATTGGCTTCTTCATTTTTCCAGAGATAATGATTTCCATTATTAAATGTTTTCTCCTTTTAGCTGCAGTTTTATTTCCCACAGGTGTTCTTACAAAAAGCATATCTTTTTAATATGGTTGTTGATTAAAACTGTGAGTCAAATATTCTGTAAAAGATTAAATTGTGGACTGAGTGTTTTTAAGGGTGATTGTTTGTGGTCGCACACAGGCAGAGACAGCCTGACAAGCCTGCAGCTCTTCCCAGCTTGGCCTTGGGGGGAGTTGCAGAAGCCTGAGAAAGGCAACTTCTCTCAGACTGTGTTGTGCGAGAAACTTCCTAGGGAATGAAAAACAATTGTCAACAGTGTTTTGCACCTGAAGTTGTACATGATGTTTCACTTTCAAAGGATTGTTTCCTTCTTTCACCAATCAGCCTTTGTTTGTCTTTTAATTGATCAATACAATTATACCTAACTAGGTGTTCTATAAAAAGAGCACAGCTCTTGCTTTCTGTAGAATATAGTAGGAGAATATAGGAGAATATAGAGGAATATAGTAGATGATATAGAATAATAAACTCATTTCCTTGATGAAAAAGCCTGAATTATTGGAGTCTTAATTGTGTTGCTTGGAATCTGGGAGCAACAATTGTTCAGGTTTGTTTTTAATCTGTTAAAATTCTTCTAGAGACTCAAACTGAATCTGTGTCCACTTTTTGTTAGAATAAAACGTAAAGGCCTACTTTCCACTCAGATCAGAACTGAAATAAAAACAAATTCTTATGCATATTTTCTAAATTATTCTTCAAATAAAATCTTATTTCTTTACACATCCTCTCACTCCTGATTGCAGTCAGGGTTAGAACACTTGCAATTGCAAATGATTTGTAGAGAAGCATGGTATAACTTTTCTTATTCTATTCTCCATTTGTCTTTACACAAAATAAAACCAAAACCACCAAACAAAAAAAAAAAAAAAAAAA
>VXBU01002286.1:19035-41034 GCA_013400315.1 Bombycilla garrulus
AACAAAACCACCCCAACACAACTCAAAACAACTCGGTTACTACTGATGTGGAGCCAAAACTGTCAGAGGCTTACAGATACAGAAATTCCTTTGTGGGGCCTACAGATAATAGAATACACCAATTTCAAGTACCCAAGACTGAGTAAAACACTGCCAAAGAAACATGCAAATAAAAGCATAAATAAAGGGAAAAGAAAACAATAGAAACATTCTGGCCAGTGGCCTGCCATGAAGAGCAATGGACAGTGCAGACAAGTCTCCTTCTTAGGGCGTCCATTATTTTCTGTAAGAAATCCAGCGTGATAACAATTCACACTCTGCCAGTGCTGGCCCATGAGGGGCAGAGTACTCACCTGAATAAATAAATGGACTTCTTTTTCCACCATGAGCTTATATTCTGTTGTTCCTCATTGCAGATCCAGGGACCTGTTCAGTAGTATGATGGTTTTTATTTGGTATATCAATAATTAAATAGTAGTGATGTATTTTAATTATTGAAGTATAAATTAATCACTAATTATTTTTCATCTGTTTTAGCTATCTTCTTTATCATTTTTTTCTAACCCAGATTATGATAATTTTTTTCTTCCTTTCATATTGCAGATGAATGCATTTACAAATGAAGTTGAAAGACAAAGTCAGAAAAATGCAGAAACTATTTTGCCTTCAGGAAAAAGGCAGCTCCTCTCTGTAGACACAGATACTTTTAAGAAATTTTAATGAGAATGCAGTCATGTGTATATATTTGGTTTCAATTTATTTTGGGAGTAGTTGTATTTTGATGTCAGCTTTTACTGCATGCTGTGAAGAAAGAAGATGAAAGGCTTGTACTACCTTTTATACAAGTAAATGTTACCTATTCTCTCTTCAAAATATTTTGTGCATTTTAGTCTAGAGTTTTTGAAAGTATAAACTCAGCAGAACATTTATTTGAAGGCATTTAGTATATGTAAAGAAGAAAACATTTAACGTAACCTTTGTGGGGAGATGCTTTCTGAGCTTTAGACTATTTTGTGTCCAATTCTAATGTCTTTTATTTTTTTGCTGCTTCATTTTATTGAAATAATAATGAGTGATCAATGGCTATCAGATGGATCAGTACTCTTATGGATCCTTTTTCCTTCACTTCTGATACTAATATTACAGAGTAGAATGCATTTCAACCTTCAGACTTGTTGGAGAGTAGATGTGGGAGAGGGTTAAAAAGGTTTGAAGTCTCTGAATGGATTCTGAAATCCTTTCTCAAGCTTTGATCCCAACACATGCTGCTTTGGCTGTCACTACTTGTGCTAACATTGGTTTCTACCACTCCCGGTGACACACATTCACTTCCCACCACAAACAGAAACCAGGTACTCTGATCTTTGCTGCTGTTGTGTTCCACTGCATATCTCTTCAGAGACCTGAAGCTTATATTCCCTCTATTATGTATTATAAGCCAATTCCTCTCACTAGAAACTGCCTGCAGCAACTGAATAAATGTTATTTGATTAAAATGAAGTTTCTATGGTGGTTGACTGGATTTGTTTTCAGGAAATTTCTGAAATTAATTTGCATACTATTATTTTGTGGTTTTAGAATGGCTGTATTATCTATTCAACCTAGACAATTTTACTTCCACATTTCTCATTCATTTATAGAAAGCTTCCAATGCAGATTTATTCATCATTGTAGTTCCATTATTTTTTAATTTGTTTTTTAATTTTAGTTTTCACTTTTTCGTCCCACTGAGTATAAATTCACACAAAAATACTCATACTCCCCCGTCAGGATATTCCAAGCTTCATTAATACATGCTACAGGCTTCTGGTTTAGAATGTAGTATTTTTCTCCTAGAAGATAAAGTGCTTCCCTGAGAGTTATCTGTGTCCATGAAAACTGAAAGGTTAGGACAAAATGACGCTTCAAATGGCACACAATAAATAACATTTTTCATTGTGCAATATATCTTTACATGAGAATAAATTATTGGAGCAAATTTATGCTTCAACTTAGTGGAAAACCAAGGCTTAAGCACTTAAGTAATAGGTAGAATATTACAACCTGAAAAACATTCAAAGGCAAGAGCAGGACAAAAATGAACCTGAAAAAAAAAGAGGATGTGAATGTGGAGTGTGCTAAGATAACAAGTTAGGTGAGTAGACTGGGTAGCTAGCTCTAAACTATATGAGGTCAGAAGGCCAGAATGCAGCTCCTTGAGGACAGACCCATTGATTTTCACATCCTAATCTGTGTGCAGAAAGAAGTGCAGAGAGTTTTTGCAGCCATATTTCTGCAAGAACCATTACTAGAATAAGAGGCTGAAGAGAAGGAGAGGAGGTTAAATACTTGGATGTCAGTGGTAGAGGAGCTTCTGTCCTTTGGGGGCAACCTGGAGATTTTATCACTTTATGATGCGTGTATCGTAGCTAGAGCCATGTGACATTTGTTTAAGTGTTAAGAGGTAAGACATGTTTTTTCTTATTCTTTTTCTTCTTAATTTTCCCTGCCTGTGCTTGCAGCAATGAAACCAAATTCAATAGAAAACATAGTATTACTCTATAATTTGGTTTTACATAAAAAATGCAAACACTAGACATAAACTTTACCTCTGTGGTCTAAACTAAAAAGTACATAAATAAATATTAAAAAATGGTAAATAATGCTTAAAGCAAAAATGCATAGGCACAAGATCATAACTTAAGGTTGTAAATCTGATGCTTCTGATTGTCTTTCTTGCTATGAGATTGCTGAACCACAATATTGACGTCTAAGTATTAAACATTTCCAAATAAAGATGAGAAAGCTTAAAACTTACATTTTTTTTTTTTTAACTAGAACTAGATGTGAAAAAATACATGTATTAGGTCCAATCAAAGCAGTTTCATTTAGAAGAAATGTCGATTCCCTCAAGGGCTAAGAGGTCCTGAAGAGAGACCTCAAAAAATTAAGAAAAGGGGCAACTACCAACCATGTGAAGTTTAGCCAGGAAAAGTGGCAGATGCTGTGCCTGGGATGAGGCAATCCTGGTCTATAAAGCAGGGAACAAGAGGAGGGAAAGCAGTGACATGGAAAGGGACCTGGGGGTCTTGGTCGACAGAAAGCTGAACGTGTGTCAGCAGTGCGCTGGCAGCCAGGAGGGCCAACCCTGTCCTGGTGGGCATCAGGCACACCATTAGTCACACTGAACTGCATATTTTCAGAAAATATTATTGTGTTTTTCAGGAGGTTTGTTGTCACTAAACCAAGGTACTTATCAAGATGTTCTGTTATAAATAGGAACGAATTGTTCTTTTCTGCCAGGATTTCTCATTCACATAGCATTCTTAGACTCAAAAGTCTGTGGGACGCTCTGTTAAAACAGAGAATCACAAGAATACTTCAAAATGAGTGACACATTCAATAGGAACAAAGAAGAAAATCCAAACCTGACATAATTTAAAAGTCCTTAAAAAAAAAAAAAGTTTTACTTCAGGTAAGAAAAAGCAGCAGTATTCTAATAATTCCATTCTTTTGGAATTACAGTCTTTCTCTTATTGATTACAAAATCATTACTAAACTGGCAAATATATTGAGTTTTTATTTTGCCACACTTACTGGAAATTCAAAACATATCCTGTTTGACAGAATTTTTTTAAGAGGGAGGAAAATAAAGTTTATGTTATGCATTTCATAATTTAAATTTTCATATGCCCTCTTCAGGGGGCAATACTGTATTATGAGAACGCAAGACAGCAGAGGAAACACATCATAAAATATGTATATTAAAATCTTAGAAATATTATTTTTAAGAAGGCCTTTATATTTCACAATGAAAGCAAATTTTTACATGAAATATGTGTGAGACAAACAAATAAAAGGGGACTAAAGGAGTCTATCAAGACCAGTTGCAGTATAGGTGACTAGTAAGTTTTCAAATGACAGCTCCTATTTTATCGTCATTATCATCATTACTGTCATTATTTCTTGAAAGGTGATCAAGGTGCTCAAGTAATTGCAAACATGTAAAGGAAGTGTTTATATGCAAATCTGCTGTGTCAGTAGGAATATGTTTAACTTCATTAATATAAGATATTGAGTTCATTTTTACAGTGATGCAAACCCTGAAACATCCAGCTTGGCTGAGCAGGGAATTATTTTTTGCAGCACAGAGTATTCATCCCAATCTTTCAAACTCTCAATTTCTGAAAAGGAGAAGAAAACAGCAAAAGGAAGACATATTCCATGAGGTCACTTTTTTCTTTTTTTTTTTTTTGTTTTTGCTATCCCTTTACACTCAAAATGTCCTTTTTCTCTGTTTCTATGCATTCTGCAAAACTGGGGTAATTTCGATACCTATTTGTTGCTAAAAACAGCTTTAAGCATTGTGAAGCTTTTATTGTGACCTGTGTTTGACAGGTGCCCTTAAACATGTCTAAAAATCTGATGCAATTTTTAATGGGTTTTCCTTTGAAGAGTTATAAGAAACTACAAGATCTCTACAGATCTTAACCTTCCACATCTTTTTTCACATAAAGTCTATGTGAGCTTGTTTAACCACACATACCACATTCAGCTCATAAACACTTCAATTCCATATTATGCCAGAGCATATTGGCTAACAGCTCGCATTATTCTAGACCCAGTCACTCCAGATTGGCATAGGGCAGCAATGAGAACATCTCTAATCTCTAGCATGTTTATTTGTGCTGGGGTGCAATTCTATAAATTATTATTATGTGTTTCCTCAACTGAAAAAAGCACTGAATGCTGACAGCTTCATTCATGAACTTCAGGTAAAATCAGCACAACCATCTCACCACTCTTTCTTCACTGCAGACCCAGATGAAGTGCTCATTCAGCCTTGTATAGAAAAACATTCTGCAAATGCAAATAAACTTAATATAGCTTATGCCCACTTTAAGCACACTACCGTAACAAAAGAGGTGGAAACATGCTTAACTTTCAAGTGCCCTACACTGTAATAGTATTAAAATTCCATGGACCAAAGTTAGCTTTATTAAAAAACTGAAGTGCTATCCTAATGTCCTTTTTTATTACTTGCAGGAAGCTAAATATCTGGGCTGCAATCCATGTCTTGAAAACTGCAGCCATAGCTAATGATTTTCTGCCTAATGACAGAGCTTGTACTGCCTGTACAATTTATTAAACTTCTCTGTCAAAATTAATTCCCCCTTGGTCTTATTTTTTTTTTTCCTTGTTTTGGCCTTTTTCTCTGCTTTGTTTTGGTTTTGTAGCCTAGAGCCTAGTACAATAATTGTGATTTCTAACACAATATATATACATTTTAGTGAGTATTCAGGTGATACCTGTCATCTTTGTGTTACTGATTTGTCAAAACAAATATCTTAACATTCTATGTAGACTTCTATGACACCTTCTCTAAAACTAATTTCTATCTCCTATAAAAATAAGTAATTATATAGAATCCCTGAGAGGAATCTGAGGATGACTTCCAGGTCTCTGCTGGGTCAGTGTTCCTTAGTCACTCGCTCAAAAAACAAGAGAAAACCAGAGTAGTGCATATCTCCTCTTCCATCAGTGGATCCTGCCAAGAAATTAATGTCACAGCATATAAAATTGAAGTTCACAAATGATTTATACCACTTTAGCTGATTATGAACTTTTGCATGCAAACAATAACATAAGTTTTAAATAAAAAAAGAAAAAAAATACAATGTGTTTGCTTCTTTCTTATATTTCACATTCATCCAAACAGCATCCTCCACTAACACGAGAGGGGAAAGAGTAAATTCTGGTAAGAAAAAGGTAAGTTCTGGTGAAAGTGAATTCAGACACTCAATGAACTGCCACTAACACATTTCTCTTGAAACTACTAAGAGTGAAGAAATTCTATACCGTGAGGTGAGCACTTTAAATATTGAGGAGTCAGGCACAGGTCATCTTTATGTCAGTTTGTCTAGTCAGAATCTAGTCTACCTTGCCTGAGATGTTTTCCAAAGCTAGATATATTCTGTACTAAACCAACCTACAAAAGTTAATTCTCATTTCCTCATGTTCAATCACTTGCATAAATGAGGAACTATTTTTTATAATTTGTATTTACTATTGTTTTAGAAGACAAATCCTATTGTAAGAAAAAAATCTGAGTGGTTGCATTAAAAGTTTGAGAGATTCACATTTTTTACTCAATAATATGCTAATTCTTTTTATTAATTGAACTCAAACGGGACAGGATTCAATGAAACAACTTATGATTAATAATTTTTCAAAATATAGGTTGTTAAAATGAGTAAAATTTTTGGTTAAAAGTCCTTTTTTAGCCCAAAGGTTATGACTATATTTCTTGTTAGCTAGCCTTTTCTTTTGTCTCACCACTCAAAAGTGAAACCAACAAATAAAAGTTAAATAAAATAAATAAATCAAGAAAAAAAAACAGTTACATTATGTCACTTTGAACTGATGCAATCATAAAGAAGATGTTTTGATATGGTTCTATATTTATTCCAATTAGATGTTACAAACCACACAAGAAGAGAACACAAGCTGTGTAAAGCCATTCTTAAGGACATTTATAAGGTTATTCTTAATTAATACAAAGTAAGTGTGTATATATTAAATTTTAAGCTCTATTTTAGTGGATCTTAGCGATGTACACATTTTGTCAATGCAGATCCATATGTGAGATGCATAAAGATAGTTTCCCTTTCTGAAAAACAGTCAAAATAAGACATCATATAGGACACAACTATCTGAGAGTGGCAGCAGAAGTTATCTGAATATCTTAATTCCCGTTGCAACCCAAGGCAAGAGTTATTAATCTGATCAAAACTTTCATTTATTTCATCAGACATATGACACAGGTCTTCATTGCCTCACATTTCTCCATCTATGGTTTAATTCACTCATATGTGTATGGGGCTGTAACAATGCACTGGGTAATAAAGGAGCAACCTGCAGTTCTTCACTCCATATTCCATTTGCATATAAATTTGATGATACCATTATAAGTTATATGTTTTTCAAAGGGTTTTTTGTGTGTGTGTGTTCGTTTGTTTGTTTTTGAGGTTTGTTTTGTTTTGGGGGGTTTTTTGCCTTATGGTCTTTGGTGTGTACTTTCTATGGTAATGACTAGAAAATTAGGTTAAATTAGCTAGTTTCTTTTAATGCTTCAGTCATATTGCTCACTGAAGCAGCACTGTGATGTAATGGTTCTGCATTTATAGCTGGGAGCATTTAAACTCCTTTCCCAAGGTTCTGTCTCATCTTCAGTTAGATGTTTCACTTCTATCAAAAAAATATATCAGGTAAAATAAAATGATTCTGCTGTAATGTAGAAGATGCCATACCTCTATTTCGCAGTATCACCCCTCCTTATGTCTCATTATTACTATTCTTTGGTATTATGATTATGCTAAAAGAGGGATAAGCTATGGGCATTTTCTAGAAAGGATAAGAGTTAGAATTATGAAAACTCCCAACATTAAACCAAAATAAACCCAGTCTTAGTTGAGAGGCATAAGCTTCAGAGACTTCTGGAGCAAGACTGAAGACCTGTTTGACAAAACAGGTTGAAGCCAGCTTTCCCAGGTATCTTGTGTAAAAGCAGAGAAAGAATTTATAGACAAGCAAGCATAAGAATTCAGCTGAAGATTTCAGCTGAAAAGGCAAACATTAAGAAAAAGGAAAAGGATTGAAAAAAAAAAAGAGAAATGCTGTAATTTTTCTTGTAGGATCTTTATATAAGCAAGAGGCCAGAGGCAGCAGAAAAAAATATGAGATTCTTCAAACAGATTCTGGATAGTTGCAAAGTTAGATACTTAGGGTAAACATAGAGATCATGCCTATTTACCAGTATTCTGAACTCTGCCATAATGATATCTCTAAATTCCTAACTTATACATGCTTTTTTTCTGTGTGTGTATACAACCATATAGAAATATATTTGTACATGTTTTCTATTGCAACAATGGTGAAAAAAAGTGAAGTTCAAACTTCAAAACATGAAATATTTTTTCTAGGAACGACCTTTCCTTTGCCTATGAAGGGTTTTGGATTTCCTTGTTTTCATTCCACTTCAGTTAAACAGATTGCATCATAAAATGGTTAGGGCCGCATTCTCACTATTTAATTTTACAAACCTTGTAGTTCTCTCTGCATGTAGGTGGAATACCCTAGATTGTGAGAAAAGGCATTGAAAAAGGCACAAAAGCATTTCGCGATGTGTGTGTTAATTCTTTATTAATTCATTACAGAAGATCTGTCTTTTAAGAGCCAATAATGTTGAAGACCAAAATGCAATGTTTCCATCGTTAATGTTTTAAACTTATATTAGTCTATTTTCCCTCATTTTCCTGACTATTTTTTCTCATGTGGTTATAACACTTGTCTTCTGTATAGGAGAGATTGCTTTCTTTTGGATCTATTTATCAGTTTTCGCCAGTAAAAGGACTTTAGAGTAGAACAAAATTGCTTGTTTACACTTATCCAGCTGTAGCTACCTATTTTTCTTTTATGAGATTATTTGTGAAATAGCCTCCTGTCAGTAAAAAGAGAGAAAGTGGCAAACAACAGAAGAAGCACATCAGAAGATACTCTGAAGTGGAGAAGTATAGTATAGGGAATGAAATCTTAAGCATCTTTTGGTAGCACTCAGATTACAGCTATTACAAGAGGTAGAAACACACTTTAGAAGACAACAAAACAGCACCTTGCCATTTCAAGATAAAAACTTTTCCTGTGAAGGGCTTTCAAGGCTGTATTGACAGTAGTCTTAAAAAAATTCCCCAAATCAATTTGGGATGGAGAGAAATAGCATGATGAATTGTGGAATGAGGAGAAATAACATGTTATATTCTTGGAAGACATTCTTGACTGTTATATTTCAAATAAAAAGGGGCCTTAGGAAAGATGCAGAGAATCTACCTCTGTAGATGCTATTCTTGTTGCTAGATAAAGCTGAATGTCAGAACAAGTCCACAACAATAGATGTGTTGCAGGCAGGAAAAGAAAATGAGGGAAAGAGAGAACAAATGAGGAAAAAGCAATATAGAGCAGTCTTTGTTCATGAGCACAGCAAATTAATGAAATTTGAATGAACTGGAAATTATTTCACAATATAAAGTGGGTGACTGAAATACCTCAGTATTTTTTTTGAAAGAGTGCATGTTATTTGAGAACTAATTCAAGAAGGACTGATCCAATTTACATCCATTATTATAAAGATTGTTGGCACTAAAACTAATTTTTTTAATGACAGTGATACTTTTTGGAAAGTATTTTAAAATTAAGAGTCTAAATAAACAAAATTTGATGGTAAAAGACTTAATTTGTAAGGTTGAAGAAAATAGAATTATAAAATTAATCTCAAAATTTACATTAAAATCAAATTCTCAAAATAAATATATCAAGAGATCTTTTTATTTAATTTTTTAAAATATTTCAATATGACTAATAGCTTTGGGATTTATATACTTGATCAATATTTACAGGTAGCAGAAATATAAATTAACAGAGTTGTGAAAAAGGCAGTATACCAACAAATTTAAAAACATAAATTGCCCTCTGAATAACATTTCCAATTCTGTAAATCATATAATAAATTATTAATCTATCCTCAGGCTTCTCAGAAATTGTGAGTATTTGAATTTATAGAATATGATCTTTTTGTTTACTTTTTCAAAAGTTTAAGTGCAGATCTAACAATGAAAAACGAGTTTCAAACTCTTCTTTTAACTGTAAATGATTAATTCATAGCAGGCCACAACTTTTCCTAGTTCTTTTTTTTGTTGAGGATATAGCAAAAAGAAAGCTTCTTGCTTTCATGACTACTTTCAATTCTACTTGAGCTTTGCTTTTCCTATTTCCATCTCTCATATTCAGGCAATGTTTCAGTATTCCTTCTGGATATCCTGTCTTCATTTATGTGTCCTGTATATTATTTTTTTATTACTTTTTTTATTTGAGTTGCATCAGGGGTCCACTATTCAGACAACTTGGAGTCACATGGCACCTGTTTGACCTTCTGAACAGGGAATTGGATCATTCTTGTGCCTGAAAAAGTTTGTCAAGAATCCCTCCTTGACATCTTTACTCTTCAAGTCTGTTTCCCATAGGACGTGTAACCAAATTCATTCATTCATTCATTCATTCATTCATTCATTCATTCATTCATTCGTTCACAAAATGAAACCTGTTTTCTTCAAGTCCAGTTTGCAAGTCCAAGTTTCTATTTTTCATTTAACTGACTTCTCTGAATAGCTAAAACACCATTTTTTTGATTGCTGCAGTCAAATCAAGTCACGAACCTTAGTATCTCCAGTATTACTTTTCTTATTCATTTAATTGACTTGTTAATCAGCAGTGTCAAATGATTAACATCCTCTAGAAATCTTCAGGATTGCTTATATTCCTTTCCAGGAAATGCTGTGGTGACAAAGTTTTTCATGAGCATCAGGGCTTGTGAGCATCTTTGCTCCGTCACCTCCTACTCCTTTCCTCCCCACTGCTTTGTTATCTCCAGGTTGCACTCAGTCCCTTTAGTGAGGCAGCTCTTGGCACAGTGTCAGGTTGTTTCTTTTGGGAAGGGTATGGTGATTGCATAGAAATTTTTCTTGTCTGCTCCTTTCATTCTCATCTTCTGTTACAGCATAGGCTTTTTTCAGGCTGAAGTTTGTTGGGAATATCCATCTGCTCAGGCATGGAGTCCTTCATAAGCCCTATTGTGGATATCTGCTCTACTGTTGAGCACCATCTTCTCTTCTGACCTCAGTGATCTCTCTGCTGCTTTCCTCCCAATCCTTTTTTTTTTCTTTTTTTTTCTCCATTTTTTTTGTGTCCCCTCTTCTACTGTCTATCTGAGTTTTTTTTTTTCTCTTTCTTAAACACATATTAGCTGAGACACCACCACCTTGGCTGCTGGTCTGAACCTTGTCCTCTGTGGTGCTGGTTGGAGCTGAAACCATCCATGTGTGGCACAGGGCAGCACTGGCCACTGCTCACAGAGGCCCCTGCAGCTCCTGCTGCCAGGGGACCCAGTACATCAGCAAAGATTGGCTGTCTGAGTAAATGTCAAAATAATGCCTACCAGCATCCCTTGGAGCTCAGATAAAAGTTTTGGGCTCAATACTGATAAGTGAACTGAAATGGAAAAAAGAAAATATATTGCTGGTCCTTCAGTCTTATTCATAAGGATGGCTTTTGAGAAATGCTAGCACTTGTCAGACACACAGAATTAAAAATTAAAAAGAATTTAAAAGGATTAAAAAGAAAACAATCAGTTAAACTAAATAAAATTAGATACTTGTGGTTTTTTACAGATTTCTAAACCAAATTGAAAATAATTGTGCAAATGCACATAAAACAAAATTATTATTATTATTATTGAGCAAGTAACACAGTCAAGCAGTAATTTTGTTAAATTCTGCACTGGACTGTAAATTTGTCACTTTGAAATTTATCTTATGAACATATACGCCCTCTTCTCAACTTTGTGGTTATTTTTATTCTTCCTTGAGAAGAAAGAAACCTTGAAGAAAAATGTACAAACAGATTGCCTGATCACCTGTGGAAACATAAAGTGAAGAAAAACAATGTGCTGGTCCAGAGGTGCAGAATTTGGTGAAATCTCTGTTCTCCAAACTCCAAATACATTCCTTTGAGTACATCTCTCAGGTTTTTATGACACAGGTATTTAATATTTTATGTGGGACATAGTGAAGACAGAATTCTTCTATTAACCCATTATAAACCAATGGATTATAACCGTAAGAGGGAAGTAAAATAAAAAAAAATCTACAAAACCTCTTGGTTTTTTAGCCATATTTTGTCTTTATTTGATACAAAAACATACTGACATCCACTTGAAAACCTAGCAGCCATAAATTCCACAAGAAAATGGAGAGGGAGAAAAATTATAGATCCTAAAGATGTCTATTCTTCTTCAAAATATTTTTTTTGGAAGAAAAAAAACCCACAAAACCAAAACAACCTTGTGGGATATATATTTGTTTCACTTGAAAGGACTTGCTTTGTGTTTGAACTCTAAGGCAGAAGACAGCCTCAGGGTGAAAATGAAACTAGCATGTCACATGATGTTCACAAATTAATGGAAAATATATAATAGGAATTCAGAATTTAAAAACCCAGTGTTTTTTCTTCTTTTTTTTTTCCAAAATCATAACTCCTTCATGTTAACTTTAGTATCTATGAATATTCTTTAGATACTAAAAAATATTTTTAAAAAAAGAGAAATAGAAATATTCTCCATATTTCTCTTTCTCTCTTTTTTTTTTTTCTTAACCAGATAGGTTTTGTGTGATTTTAGTAAAACAAAAAAAAACTTGGTAATTACATATATGAAGAAAAGGAAATAAAAGAAATGCTAGAAAAACAAAAATTTAAGGTATAGTCAGGCATAGAGAAATTACAAGATTTGGGATTTGAAATTAATCTCCCAAATCAAATTTCCCTCATTACCTTTGGGTCATCAAAAGTTCCAAGGAAAGCACAGTGAAGGGGCTGACTCCACCTATTTAAGTAACAAAATTTCCTTTGTCCTTCCAAGACTTTTATGACTGTCTCCAAAATGTATTTTGCTAAACACTCTTCACAGAGAGAAAGATGATAGTTCAACATTAACAGAGTAATGTTTCCTGTGTAAAGAAACTTCAGAGATGCTTATATTATTAGCTTCAGAATTTTATAAATTTTGCTTTATACTGGTTGTAATAATTTTGTTATTGTTGTTGTTTACAGCCTAAACCCTAATGGCTGTGCATTTTAAACCATTTTGTTCAAGTAAACACTGAAAGCATTGCATTGTCTTTATGACACCTGCATGGCATGTGACACAAGTGTTCTAGAAGGTAGAATCTATCCTACTGCCCTTACAGTTCCTTCAAGTGTATTTTTAACACTTCCTATGTGCATACCCACCACATTTACTCTATTGTTCCACTACACAGGTGTACATTAGCTCAGTAGCTAAATATAAAGATTGGAACCCTGAGCTTCTTTTTTCTCACTAGTCCAATTCTGATATCTTTTTCCTGACTATAGACTTTCAGGTTATTCATCTCCTTGCTGTGGTTCAAGGACTGCTCCACCTAACCAGTTCATAAACAGCATCGCACATAAACATTCTCCTTGTCAGAGAATATCAGATACTCATAAGCACAGTGGTTTCAAAATGAGAGGATTTTATGGCTCCAATCTACCATTTCAGAAACAGGATCAGATCTGACATAAACCAGCCTAAGCATTATTACAAACAAGTAGTCTCCCTGTGTAACAAAGTTTATGAAAAAAAAAAAGCATAAGGTTGATATCTACTCATGTAGGATTAAATTAATAATAATTAGATGCTTCAGAGGAAAAGATAAAAGGGAGGTAGAGAGCACCGCACAGGCAGGAACAAAAGAAAATTCTCTAAGGAAGATGTGTAAGCAAACTTCAATTATCTGATGTTTCCTGTGGGATAAGACCTAGTACCTGTGCCGTTACATGAACTTAGTTTTACATCTGTGAATTTCCAGGTTCATAGAAAAATGTCAGACCTGCATTGCAGGGATAGTTATGCTTCTGTAATGTAAGTTATGTTAAATAATGTCTTAGAAAAAGGGCATTATTCATTATGATCCCAGTAGAAAGACACTTAGACTTTTTAAGTTATCATCTATAATGCTATTTGTTAAAGCAGACACTCTGCAGTAATACAGAAAGTCTTGTGTCCATTTAGATGATTAAAGCCCCAGACAGTGCAGCATCAAACAGGACTCCTTGTGCAGTACGTCATGCCGACCCCATCCATAATAGACCTGCTCCCCTTTCAGTCATTCAAGTTACAATAGGATTTTCTTGCAAGGAAAAAAAACTCTTTTATCCTCTCTATAGTTGAAAGAGAAATTATGTTCTCATGAGAACTTCTTTCTGCACTCTTAAAGATAAAGCCATGCAGGTGGCATAATCACCAGTAACAAGTTGAAGCTACCTGTTGGCTGCTCTGTTAGCTGGCTGAGATTATTGTGGAGAAACAGGATTTATCCTGCACAACATAGAACTGAAGCCCAAATTGTAAATTCAGCACAGCATAGGCTTGGGCCTGCTCAGGTTTTCTCTATTGGGAATCACTGTCTCCTAAAATACAATATTCTTCCACTCAGAACTACTACCATGATCAAGAAAAAGCAGAGTTCTTTTAACACCTTGAGTGTAGGTCTCCATTTTTTGATATTCTTGATGAAGGCAAACTATGAATGTAGAAGAGAGAGGTGAATTTCTGCTGGTTCATCCTTGTCTTCAAAAAGCAGTTGGATTTCTAGGCCTGAAGACTTTTATTGTCTGGCAAATTTATCAGCTGCATCTGCTACTAGTCATTATTTGATTTGAAATCTGTAAGTTAAAATTAGATTGTTAAAATATTATTTTGTCCAGAGAAGCAAAAAATATCTGATTTGTCAACACAACTCAGATAAACATTATGTCAAAAATAAACCCCAAGATGATTTTGTCCTACAAAGTGTATTTCTTGGGCACAGAAAATATGAAAGGACAGTTTTCAATACTCAGTGATGTAAGGAGAAGCATTAACAAAACCTCTACCCTGGGCCTTCAGAGGACAGACTTTGGCTATTCAGGACATTGACAAAGAAAGTCCCCTTGGAAGCAGCCTTTAAAAACAAAAAGGAAGGCTGGATGCACTTTAAGAAAAAAATATTGAAGGCACAGGAGCATGCCATCCTGATGTGCTGAAAAATGGGCCTGGCTGAGCAGGGAGGATTCACAGGAACTCGGACGAAAAGAGAGGTTATGTCACTTCTGAAAAAAGGATCAGGCAATCAAAGGTATTTAAGGATATTATTCAGTCTTGCAGAGAGAAAATTAGAGAGGTAAAAGTTCAATTATAACTTAATCTGGCCACTTCTGTAAAGAATAATTATAGTCATGTAAGACGAGGAAAAGGCTGAGATACTTAACACTGAAGGTAACTTAACCTTCTTCTTTCTTCAACAGTAGGACTGGTTACCCTTAGAACAGCAAGTTTCCTGAGCTGGCAGACAGGGCTAGGGAGCAGAATGGATTCCCTGCAATTCAGGAGGAAGTAGTTAGTGACCTGCTGTGCCACTTTAATGCTCATAAGTCTATAAAACCAGATGGGATTCCTCCTAGAGTGATGGGGAAGTTGGTGGACAACCTTGTTAAGCAATTCTCCATCATTTGTCTTCAGTCCTGGCTAAGTGGGGAGGTTCTAGATGACTGAAGGTTGGCCAGTGTGAATCCACCCATGAGAAGGGCCAGAAGGAGGATCTGGGGAACCACAGGCTAACCAGCATGGCAAGTGTGCCTGTAAAGATTATGGAACAGATCATCTTGATCATGGTCACAGGGAACATACAGGAAAACCAAGGGATCAGGCCCACCCAGCAAAGGTTTAGTAAGGATTAGTCATTCCTTGCCAAACCTTATCTCCCTTTACTCTCCTAGCAGACAAGAGAAAGGCTGTGGATGTTGACTGCCTGGACTTCAGCAAAACCTTTGGCACCATCTCCCATGGCATTTTCCTGGAAAAGCTGGCAGCCCATGGCTTAGACAGGAGCACTCTTTGCTGGGTTAATAACTGGCTGTTTGACCAGGCCCAGAGAATGGTGCTGCATCCAGCTGGTGGCCACTCACCAGTGGTGTCCCTCAGGCATCTGGGCTGGGCTCAGCCCTATTAAACATCTTTATTGGTGATCTGAGTGAGGGGATCAAGTAAACCATTAGCAAATTCATGGATGACACTAAGTTGGGTCAGGGTGTTGAACTGCTGCAGGGTAGGGATGCCCTGGAGAGAGACCCGAACAGGCTGGATGGCTCGGCCAAGATAAATAGCATGAGGTTCAACAAGACCAAGTGCTGTGTCCTACACTTTGACCAAAATAACCATAGGCAGTGCCACAGGCTGGGAACAGAGAGGCTGGAAAGTGGCCCAGCAGAAATGGACCTGGGGTGCTGGTGGATAGCCAGCTGGACATGAGACAGGAGTGTGTCCTGGTGACCAATAAGTCCAATGGTATCCTGGCCTGTATCAAGAATTGTGTGAGCAGAAGAACTGGGAAGACATTCTTCCCCTGTACTCAACACTGGGGAGGCCACACCTTGAGTGCTGTGTTGTTTTAGGCCCCTCAATTCAGGAAGGACGTTGAGGTGCTGGAATGAGTCCAGAGAAGAGCAACAAAGCCAGTGTAGGGTCTGGAGTCCAAGTCATGTGAGAAGAGGCTGAAGGAGCTGGGGTTGTTTAGCCTGGAGAAAAAATAAGCTCAGGGAAGACTTTATCAGTGTCTACAACTACATGAAAGGAGGCTGTAGCCAGCTGAGGGTTGGTCTCTTCTCCAAGGTAATATGTGATAGAACTAGAGAACATAGTCTTAATCTGTGCCAGAGGAGGCTTAGGTTGGACATTGGGAAGAAATTCTTCACAGAAAGGGTGATTAAACTTTTAACATTTGCTAATACTTCAGCTTTACCCTTGACATAGTGGGGCATGGAAGTATTAAGAGAATCTGATCTAAGATCTTAATGAAATGACATTTGTCTGTGAACTGTAATAAACAAAGAAAAATAAACAGTCTTGACTGGAAAGGTTTTGTCCATGAGTCTCAAGATATATGCCATAGGGGCTATGGCAAGATCAAGGATTTAGGCTCTTTCTTAATTGTTGCTTAAATTTTTCTCTGCAAGGTACTTTTAAGTCAATATGCTTTAAAAGGAGATTTGATTTTGGTTGAAATAAACCCCAAACCCCATACCTCAAAAAAAACAAAAACAAAAAAACAAAAACAAAAACAAAAAAAAAAAAAAAAAAAAAAAAAAAAAAAAAAAAAAAAAAAAAAAAAAAAAAAAAAAAAAAAAAAAAAAAAAAAAAAAAAAAAAAAAAAAAAAAAAAAAAAAAAAAACAAACAAACAAACAGAAACAAAAAAACCCCTAAACCAAACACTTTTCCTCAACAGTACTAACAATAATAATGAATTACTACCATTATTTAGAAAAAAAACTCCTACTTTTCGAATTTTTCATTACTAAGCTTTATGTCAAAATAGATATTGTATTTTAATAGCCATATTTTTGAAATCTCATCAAGTACTTGCAATTTAAAAAGTAGTCTACAGTACCATTCCCTAGTGATGTTGGCTGATATAGGCTGCTATTTTGCAGGAAAGTATTTTCCAAAAGGAAAATTTCCTAGTGTCTCACTTTTAAAGAAAATGAAGGGAGTATTTTATAGTATTAGAGAAAAAAAAAATCCTACTATACCTAGGGCAACAATGAATATAGCAAAGCACAAAGTATTCACAGAGATTTTCTGTACTAACAAGGAAAAAATTGTTATGTCTTCAGGGTGTTACTATGGCACACTGAAATTCTTTCAACAGAATATAAAATCCATTATAGAAGGAATTAAATTTAAGTTTTACATGTATGAATGATAAATGCAGAGAACTTTGCCTATAGTGTTAATTTTAAACTTCATAGAGCAAACAAGCTACCATATAGTCTATCTTTCTTTTAGGAAGCTAGAGGGGGCAAAGCACAATTAAGTATTTTATATATTCTGAATGTTTTCCAGATTTACTGCTAAGTGGTTTTTTTGTTTATTTGTTTTACAAAGTTGAAAACCAAACTAAAGCAAGCAAGAAAATAATCCAGTACTGTCATTATTTTATTTACCAATTAATTCTGTATATTCTTTTACTTCAGTGAAAGAACGAGTGTAGCAAAATTTTCCTGTCTTTGTTGCTGCACTTGCAAGTAACTCAAAGATGTCCTGGACCTTTCATCTCAGTGTTTTAATAAGACGACTTAGAAATTAAAAGAATTGCCTTCTCTCTAGCTGTCGGTTGCAATGTCGGAAATGACATCTTTCAGTCCCTAAAAACTGCAGTTGCCAAAAAGTTTGACTAAATTTTTTAACTCTCATGAGTTTAGATCACTGCTGAACACATTTTACAGATGAATGAGTTTACAATGAATGAGTCTATGTCCTGGTTTGAGATTGATTGACATTTTGGTGGGCAGGAAAAGAGCCACCCCTGGAAGTGAGGTGTGCCTGTGGATTTCCCATGAGCCCAGCGCAACACCAATTGTGGGCCAAATTTAAAGACAGACAGGGAAATGGGCCAATTAAAAGTGAAATGCGTCTCAGTAGGATATACATTTGCACAGGACTGCCCGGGAATCGCTTTATTTGGTTTCCGGCCTTGAACAGGTACAGAGCTGCGGGCCGTGCCCTCGGCCCGGCTTTTCCCCCCCCCAAAGGCCACGGAGGCCTACGGGAGGGGAAAGGCTGGGCCGGGCCGTGCCGGGAGCCCCTCCTGAGGGAGATATCCCAGCCGGGGGTGGGGAGGATGGAAAGGAAGAGCGATGCCCCGTGCCCTGGCCCAGTCTTCCCCCAGCGTCCAGTGGGGGGGGGGATTGGGTCGTGCCGGGCCAGGCCGGGAGAGAGAGAGAGCCCCCACCACCCCCGGAGGGAACCATCCCGGCAGGGAGCAGTGGGGAGCGGAGGAACGGAGGACGGGCTGGCCCCAGGATGGCAGAGAAGAATTTCTTCCCCTCTTCCCGGTGTGGAGAATCTCCCATTTCTCCCAGCTGCGGTTCCAAGGTCATCTTATCGGAAGAGACAAGATACTGGCAGAAGTCCCAGAAAGTGAGGTTTTAACTGCTTCTTGCCCAGATGGACCTTTTTAAGGCATGCATCCTGCTCAACTGAAAAGGGAACAGCTCAAAGGAGATGAAGAGACAGGGCTTGAGACCTGATGTCAAGGAAAAGACAGGAAAGAATCCAAAGTGGGAAGGAAGAATGAAGGAGTGCGCCAGGTTTGGCATGGACTTCTCTTGCAAAGCCATAGAACTGGACTGGATTGCTTCTATAACATGTAGAATGCTTTTTAGGGGGATGTCCTAGTCCTGTGGGGGGTGCTAACGAAGCACTGAATTTTTGTCGTCCTCGGCCCCAGGGACGACCAGAGATGGGGAATGCTGGAGCATTGATTGTTGACGTCCTCGGCCCCAGGGACAGCCAGAAATGGAGAGTGTTGGAGCATTGATTGTTGATGTCCCCAGCCCAGGGACAACCAGAGATGGGGAGTGCTGAAGCACTGATGTAATGAAATCCCCGGCCCCAAGGATGACTGTTCCTTGGGATGAAGATGGAGCTGATGAGAAGAGGTTTCGTTTGGACTAGGAAAAAGACATTCTTAAACTGCACCCTAAAAGCTGATACAGCCCATGGGCAGTTGTGAGAGAACTGTCCATGGGGGGCGATGTTGCACAATGGCAAGACATGGGCGAGCCATTTGTGAACTGTGTGGCCACAAGAGGACTGGTATTCTTGTGGGGGATCTATGGCAAAGGCAGGAGGGACTCTGCTCTTCCTGTTGGTTTGGGGAAATGATTGTTCAAGGGGTGGATTGACTGAAAATCCTAGGTTTTGTCTTTTCATGTGGTTTTGGTGGGATAGTGAACCGTAGGTGGGGGGAGGATGGATGTTTTGAAAGTTTCCTTCTGGTTTCTGTTTTTTTATTCTTCTTTTTAGTGTTAGTTAATAAAGTTTCTTTATGCTTTAAGTTGGGTGATTGTGCTCCTTTTTTGGTCCTACCTCACAGCAGAAATTGAGAAAAATATATTTTCATGGGTGCACTGGCCTTTAACAGTTTGTTGAATACTATGCAAACAGTAAAAACCAACCTGAGATTAAATTTCCTCTATAATCTGCTTGACCATAAAAAAATTAATGGAGAACAAATTATGAATTATGGACAGAGAACAAATCACCAAAATAGGCAAAATGTTGATGAAGTCTGCATGTGAGATTTTATATGATATGCAGTGCCTTGGCACGTGACAAAAGCACATCCAAGTACATGATGTAAAAGTGTGTTATCCACAGTTTGAAAAGCCCCACAAGTTTCACTGGATGCCTCATTTATTAAGATATTCCTTTTGGATACTGGCAGTCTACTTCAGACACAAATATTACAATGTATCAAGTATTACATTAATTTTTTTTTTTTTTTTAGATTTATTATTTACATTTTCTTTGTCGTTGTTCTTTTAAATATATAATTTTAATTCTAAAAATACTTGAGGATATTAAGAAACAGCAATATATAATATATCTTACATAATTAGAAGTAGCATTATTTTAATATGTGTTGTTGCCTAGAAAATTCAGTACCATGACAGCAAATGGAAAACTACAATACCCTATGAAAAATGCTTCAGTATCCTCCAAGAAAAATATTCACATTTCACGACAGTAATTTTGTCTCTTATGCCCACTTAATGGATGTTCTAAGCTCAAAATTGAAAAGCATGCACAATTGGTTTTAGAAAAAGCACTTGAATTTGAAAAGAAAGTCTAAAATAGTCTTTAGGTCAGAAGGCACAATGTCTTTTATGTTGTAAGTAGATCCTATAATCTTGCTAAGTTTGTAAATGCAGTTTCAAATAACACAAAATAACACTGACATTGTAAAATTTCTGTGGATTGAAAAGCACCATAAATAGCCATTTGATAACATAGCCTATTGTATGAAGAATTATTATTTCTCACATATTGAATAATATTCTTATGTAATGAATAATATATATTGATTATATCATCCTGATTATGTCATCAGTCTATTTACCTCTTTATAGCTCTCCAGTTAAGGTTCTGATCTGCTAAGGGCTAGATCCTTAGCTTTATGACAATGGAATTTGCAATTTTCTGTAATTCAGTACTCATCTGTTATAATTATCCACCATCTTTAACTCCAGACTGTATCATTAAATACTCGTGATATCTATTATCACTTAGATAAGCACAAACAATAAGACAGCTGCGAAGAAGCAGTGAGTGAAGTTAAGTATCTTTCTGTTATCAGTGTCAAGCTGCTCTGCCAAACTGTGCTTAAAGACCTATTTTATTAATGATCATTAATCTTTGATCTTAAAAAAGTATATTTTATTTCCTTATTTGAGGACTTGGATATTCTATCTACAAGTTTTGAAATTTACCCAAATACAGACAGCAGATTATGTTGTTCAAAATCCATTATTCTTGCCTAGTTTACCTGCTTTCTCAAGAAATCACCTCTCAATTTTATTCCCTTTTCCAAACATTCTGGTCAAGCCTGTGTCTTATATTGGTCCCTAAATTTCTTTCTTCTTACAATCTGGATTCTATGAACTTTTAAAATATGCTCAACAATACTGTTTGAAGAAATACAGAAGACAACTCAATCTAGTTTTCTGTTATCATTTGTCTCCTGAAAAAAAAAACTTAGTCCCTTTGGTGGGTATCTAAAACGGTTGATCCGGGGGTTGTCCGCCCTGCCCAGGTGGCCAGCCTGGGGGGCAGTCAGGACCCCCAGTGCCGTTTTAAGATTTGACCGGATAGCGAAGGGTCCCGGTCTCCGGTCCTAAGGATCGGCTCCGATCTTGCAGGGTCTGGCAAGCGCCCTAGCCGCAAACTATCCGGCAAGCACAGCCTGATTCTTATCAGGCGGTTCAGCTCTTCAGCTCTCAGTGATATCAGCTCACTGCTTGCCAGATAGCCGCTTCTGCTAGCTCAAGGGAGAAAAGAGACGAGAAGAGCCGACCCCGGAGTATTCCACGAGTTCTTTATTGGGGGTTCCGTGAAGGGATCCAGGAACGGCGTCTTCTGCCGAAGTGGGCAGAAGTAGGGGTTTTTATAGGATTAGGTAGGATTGGGATAACTAGCCAATAGTCTGAGGTCTTGGTGTTTTGACCTATAGTCTTAGGACATCTGGAATGTAGCCAATAGTGTTACAGGGAGATAACAGAGGGTCTTAGGAAGTAGGGTAAGTACATGACTAAGCATTTTCTCTCCACGGGGGCCTTGCTATATGCTCAAAGATAGCAACAGGTATCTACTTCATGCTGTGCAAATCCCATCCTGTGTTATCCTCCCTGCCCTTTGCAAAATTATCAGGTTTCATTTTTTTGTTTCTTTATTTTTTTGTTTGTTTGTTGTTGTGGGCTTTTTCTTTTTTTTTTTTTTTTTGCTTTGGTTTGTT